>OX596233.1:40666839-41266839 GCA_951394345.1 Salicornia ramosissima | reverse complement strand
TAGAATAAAATAATGTTCCATAATATATACGGAGTATGTAATAAATTAGAGAGAGAATTTGCAAAAAAAAGTTAATATTTTATTGTATTTTGACAAATAAATAATCAATATTAGGAGGACTTAGCAACTCTTAGGTGTTGTTTGGTTGTCAAAAAATTACATGGGCATTCAAAATTTCCATGAATTTCATTTTAGTCATGTTGTTTGGTTGACAAAAAAACATAAAAATGGGGGAAGTGGAAATTCATGGGAATTTTGATTTCCTACAAATCATAGGAAATAATTTACCAAGTCCCCCTTGGTTAATGAATATTCATGGGAATTGTAAATTCCCACATTACCAACCAAACAAGTTTAGTAAATTCCTAGGAATTTCATTAGGTAAACAAATTCCTATGAATTTTCATCTCCTATGGACAGGGCTTCCTAGTATATCAAAATGATATACGTTTTAAATATATCAAATGGAAAAGCTGTAAATAACATGAACTTGAGTTTTAAAAAAAAGGAAAAATTGGTATGTTTACTTAACAACCATCAACAGTACCACTTAACAAGAAGTTGCTTCAAAGTTTGTTAACTCATCCATGTCATCTCCGTTTTCTTCAGTGGGCCTGAGCAGGTTACATTTGTCACTCTAACCGTTACTTTACGCGCGAGATTCATGTTTCTTCTTCAGCCATGTAAAAGGCTCTGCCTCCACTCTACTTTTCCTCTGTGCTTCCCCATCCGAGATATCAAGTGTATTTGTGTAGAACAGATGTAAACTTCATCCTGTCCGCTGCCATCTACGAGGTAATGTCTTTCTTCCTCTTTTTTGTTTTTGGTTTTTGATGAAAGTCTTCCTATTTTTAGCATACGGTTTCAGCATCATTTAACCATGGATATTCAATTTAATGTCTGAGATTTGTGTTTGATTGAAATGAGGCTTTGGGGTTTGTTGAAGTTATTTTACTTTTCTTTTTTTGGTGCTTGATGTTCATTATTCTTTTTTTGGTGCTTGATGTTTATTATTGGAAACAAAATGTTAATTATGTATTTAGATCGAAGAGCCATGTATATGGTTATTGAAGTTATTTTACTTTGCTTGTTTTTGCTGTTTGATGTTTATTATTGGAAACAAAATGTTTATTGTTTATGTATAAAAAGAGTATAGAATGAAAAGTTTTCACACTGGTGTGCGGAGAAGATTAATTGTTTATGTAGAAGCGATGATAATTATCTCAATAAGTATGATGAACGATTAATTATGGATGAAAAAATAAACATAGCAATAAGTATGATGAACGATTAATTATTGATGAAAAATAACATCCTAATGTTAAGGGAAATGGGAGTACAAATTTCAAATCACAAAGGAAGTAATTACAGTGTTAAGGGAAATGGGAGTACAAATTTCAAATCACAAAGGAAGTAATTACACTAAGCTGACCTTATTGACATTTACACCACAATATTATTCATTTATGGGGATTTCAATTAATCACCCTACATAGGATCAATAATTTTATTTATGACATTTAGTGTTATTTTGGAATATTATTTTGTGTACTTTGTAGTTAATATAATTTGTGCAGGTTAAAAGATCGTTCGTTCGTGTCACAATGTCAGCAGAATGTAGTATGCGCATGTTACATGATAATGATTTGGAGGATGTGGATGTTGACCAAATTTGCAATGAATTACATGATGATGAATGCGTAGTGATCCAGAAAAATACGGTCATTGTTGTAACACCACAATCACAACGTTCTCTAAGAAAACGTAAAAATGTTGAAGACAATGAAGAATCAACTGTTGAGCCACCGAAAGTAGGGATGTTGTTCGATTCATGGCTGGAGGTTGATAAATTTTACAAGAAATATGGAAAACAAGAAGGGTTTGGCGTCGCTAGAGTTCAATATACTATGTCCAGAGACGATAGTCATCGGCGGGCAATGACTTGGAGGTGTGAGTGTTGGGGAGATCCAGAAATGAGGTTGAAAAATAATTCTCAAAAAAGGTCACGCCACATGGATATAGGAGGTAGTGAAGTTCTTGATGAGTGTTGGGAAAATCCAAAAAATGCTTCTGTCCGACAAAGGTGTATGCAAGTATAAATAGAAATAGTGTTTGGGAAATATTAAATCATCAAAATCATACACCACAACTAAGTCAAGCAAAATTGGTCAAAGAGTATAGAATGCAAAGTTTTCACACTGGTGTGCGAAGAAGATTATTAAACAGCACTGATGTCGGAATTTCTATCCCACAGTTACATGATACAATGGCAAGAGAAAGGGATGGAGTTGAGAATATGCAATTTACCGAATGAGACATGCGGCACGTGGTTGATAAAGAAAGGCGGTTGAAAATGGAAGGTGGGGATGCAAATGCATTAGCTAGTTATTTTGAGAAGATGTAAAGACAGAATCTCAATTTTTTCCATGCACATAGGTTAGATGAGAATGGGTTTTTCAAGGATGTTGTTTGGGTGGATGCTCGTAGCCAGGGTGCTTATGAGGAATTCGGGGATGCAATTTGCTTTGATTCAACATATTTAACAAATGAGTATGATTTACCATTTGCCAACTTTGTTGGAGTAAATCACCATGGCCAATCAATATTGCTTGGCTGTGCATTAATATCCAAGGAAGATTGTGATACGTTCACCTGGTTGTTTTCTCAATGGCTGCTTTGCATGAAAGGAAAGGCACCCCAGGCCATAATAACTGATCAGGCGGCAGCCATACGAGGACCTATCGCTAAGGTTATGCCTAATACACGCCATAGATGGTGTATTTGGCACATTTTGCAAAAGCTTCCAAAAAAATTAGGAAAGAACGAAAGGTAAACACTAATTAACATCAATTTATTATCAGTGGCACCCTAATGTTTTTCTTTACTAAGTTCATTTATTGTCTTGTTATTTTATGTTAACATTATCCTTGCTTTTGCATTATGCATCTTGTTTACTTAAGGAATAAAAATAATTTTATAGGTATGAAAACATTAAAGAAGACTTGTTTAGGGCAATCTATTATTCATTCACCATTGGTGAATTCGAAACCACTTGGGACGAAGTAATTACCAAGTACACATTGCAGTCAAATGAATGGTTAGCTAATTTGTTTGAAGAGCGACATATTTGGGTTCCCACTTTCATGAAAGATATTTTTTGGGCTGGGATGAGAACAACCCAACGGGTTGAGAGTATTAACAGTTTTTTTGATAAATTTATTAAGCGACAGACAAGGCTTTGTGAGTTTGGTAAAAAATATTGTGTCGCTGTCGAGAGGAGAGTATGCCAAGAGCAAGATGCTGATGCCAGAGATGTTAAATGGATAAGAAACATCTCAACTGGATTTCAAATTGAAAAAGTCTTTAGGAGATTATACACTGATGCAAAGTTTCATGTTGTTCAACGAGAATGTGAGCGGCTAATGTATTGTGTTGTTCGAGAAGAGAAACAGGTCGGGCCGACAAAATACTTGTTTTTGCTTGAAGATCGTGTTTGGGTCTTACCTAAGGGTTATCAAGAGGAGGTGATAATTGATAAGAGACGGATCTTTAGTGTCCATTTTGATAGTGAAACTAAGGATGTTGTGTGTGATTGTAGAAAATTTGAAACTGAAGGCATTCTATGTCGTCATATGATTAGAGTGTTAGACCAAAACTTTGTGAATCCCATTCCAGAAAAATACATTCTCAGAAGATGGCGTAAGGATGTGACTAGGAAATATTCATCGATCTTAGTTGCATACCATGATCTCTCTAAGACTTTCAGAGTGAAGCGGTTAGATAAGATAAATGTCGCAATGGAACCTGTCTATGATTTAGCTTGTGGGTATGATGAGATAACAGCGATTGTGTTAAGTGGTTTGAGAAAGATAATAAAGGAGGTTAACGACTGGCTTAGTCGAAAATCCAGCGAAGAAGAACCTGATATGGGGCTAGATCAATCGTTGAGTGCATTGGGCGGTAATAATATACAAACAGATAGTAGCATAGGTGGCAACAACACACCTTCTAATACAAACAATATTTCCCCTACAAATCCGCAATCCTCAATGACAACACAGTATAACATTAAAGACCCTCCTGTTCCTAAACGAGGTCGTGGAAGAACAAAGTGTAATAGATTCAAGGCTATTGGAGAACCTGGATGGAAAAAAGTAAATAGTGGATCGCATAATAAATCCCAGAGTAAAACAACTGCTTCTAAGTCCAAGGTATGACGCAAATTTTACATAATTATGGCATATATACATGTAATTTCTAAGATGTTAACTTTTTTAATTACAGGGAAAGTCACCAAAATCAAAGGGAAGTCACCAAAATCCCAAAAGGGAACCACAAAGGCAGCAAAATCCAAGAAATCGAACAAGGTAGTTTTACGAAATGGGACATCTGCTCTTTATCCTATAATTTTTTTTTTCACTTTATATTCGTACTGTTAGTGTTCATATGATTGTAGATTTAATAATCAGTTCTTGCTAAACCTATTAGGAAGCAAGTAAGATGAAAGCGGTTGCATTGGTTGTTGTGTCTAAACACAATAACGCATCTTTGGACTATGATGAGGATGATCTACTCAATCGCAACTCTCTTGTTTTTGAGAAATGATCTACTACTACAATGGATGAACTACTAATAATTTTAAATATTTTTTTTTGTGCTAAACTATTAATGAAGTATTAATTGGGAAATAGCGTATTAATGGACTATTTTTAATATTTTAACTTGACTTGTGTATCGATATACTTTGTGGTACATTATAATCATGTAGTATTGATGGACTATTAAATGCATTTGTTAAATGCCTTTATTTGTCATTATTCAACCCTAAACCCCTATTCAAACATATCAAAAACACAAGCCCAATTGTTTGAATTTTTAAATTAAACATGCCTTAACTTCTCACTATTTCAGCCCAATTCCAACATATCAAGCCCATATTTAAGAATTGGAAATAACACATCTCAAAACTTGTCATTGAACATTTTAGTTGAACATTTATTATTTGAGCACAATAATTCCAACATATAAAAAAGGATTTTTTTTTCAACAACCCCAGGAACTTAGGGTACTTTTGTCAAAACTTCCAAGAACTCAACTAATTAAAAACAACCCCCAAAACCTTCAAAATCCTTTTATTAAACCCCGAAAATCTCCAAACATTAACAAAAGCACTCCCAACCGTTAACATTGTTACTAACCTAAGTTAACACCGTTAAATATGAATGTAAAGTCCACTTTATTTCTAAAAAATATTTTAAAAAATCAGAAAAAATTATCTCTAATCCTCCCCAGTCTCACCTCCTCCTCCTCCCCACTCTCTTTCCTCCTCCTCCTCCTCCCCCTCCTCCCCACTCTCTCTGTCTCTCTCTCTCCTCCTCCTCCTCTACCTCCACACACTCTCTCTGCTCCCCAACAACCACCGTCGTTCTCCCCATTCATCAATTAGGGTTCGTCGAGTTCTTCGAGGAAGGAGATGGGGAGGTGGTAGGTGGTTCGTTTGGGGTGGCGGGGGTTCTTTTGATTCGAAGGGGGTTGGGGTTTATTTGGGGTTGCAGGTTTTTGAAGGGTGTTTGATGGGGTGGCTAGGGGGGTTCGACGGGGGTTAATTTGGGTGGCATGGGGCTTGACGGGGGTTAAATGGTTAATTGAGATGGCTAGGGGGTTCGACGGGGATGGATTGGGGTGGGCTAGGGGTTCAAAGGGGAGGGTGGGGCGATCAACAATGGTGCTGGAGATTCGGGCAGTCAACGGCGGTGGCTGGGGAGTGTTGGCTTGGCAGGGTAGTGGTGGGAGGGTGAGGGGAGGATGGGTGTTTAATTAATTTTTTTATTATTTATTATTATTATCATAATTAGTAATTAATAACAATTTAATTTGGTTTAATTTCTAAACATATAGTGGGCCCCACCCCACTAACGGCTAAAGTTAACGGTTTTAACAAAAAAAAATTAACGGTGCTAGCTTTTGGAGGTGCTTTTGTTAACATTTAGAGATTTTGGGGGTTTCATAAAAGAATTTTAAAGGTTTTGGGGGTTGTTTTTAATTAGTTAAGTTCTTGGGGGTTTTGACAAAAATACCCTAAATTCCTGGGGGTTGTTGGAAAAAAATCCTATAAAAAACACTAAACTATATATTATAATTTGAAATACTTTAAAAATATCCTAAAAACTTCTCAATGAAATTATAAATTGAACATACCTATCAAACGGCCTCAGATACTCATTTCCACTTGCATACGGTCATATCATTTTCGGCCACTTCAATTCCAGGACCCCGGAACCAACAAAAGCGTGAATGATAGCCATCTATTCCGGCCGTTCCGGATGCCGTTTCGGGCCCCGTCACCGTTTTCTCCGAAATTCGTGCACGTGGTCCGAGGTACCATCGGGGGGTTGTATATCTTTTTTAACCTTCAAATTATCACGTATGCACCCATGGGGCCTATGCCTTGCATGCCTTGTGCCCATGGTGCCGATGCCTTGGGCCCATACCTTAGGCCCATGGTGGCTATGCCTTGGGCCTATGCCTTCCCATGAGGCCTATGCCTTCATTATTTGTGCCCAATAATTACAACATATAAAAAACACAAACCCATATGTTCAAATTTGAAATCCTTTATAAACATCCTCAAAACTTGTCAATACATATTTAATTAAACATTCCTTTATTATGTTAAAGAAAACAAACCCATAATAAGTTTCACCCATAAAGTTTGATCGTGTGTATATCTATATCTATACTTATATATCTATAACAGCAACTTCAACATCCACATGTCATTTTCCTATCATTTCCTAATTTTCCAGAAATGTTTAAATTTCTCACCATTATTTATATTTCATGTCTTTTGCCTTTGTGTCATTTTTAAAAAAATTTAATTCAATGATTCATCTTTTTCAATTTAATGATTTCTTACAAGAGGAAAAATATATAAATATTAATTTATATGAAAAAAGTATATCAATTTAGAACTAATTTTTTTTCTATTGATTTTAATTTTATTTTTTGTTTTTAATTAATTTATGTGAATCTGTTCAAGGATTGGTGTTTACATATCCTAGATTCTTGTATTCAAGGATTCCACATATTAAATATTTGTACTTGAAATAAAAAACAATTGAAATCAAATCTCAAAACTTATGATCGTATTTTTAAACCTCTTTAATTAACCGGTACAAATTAAAAATTGTCATTTACATTTATAACCCACCACACTTAAAAATTATCATTTACATTAAAAAAAATAACATTTTTCAACCCTAAACCCAAATCTGCAAGCCCAAAAGTAACATTAAAAAATTGTCAAATTTTTTTAATCAAACATGCCTTAATATCTCATTTTGCAAAACAAATTAAAACTTATATAGAACACAAGCCCTTATGTTACTATTTATAACCGACACTCAAAACTTGTCATTTACACTAAAAGAAAACAATTTTCAAGCCCAATTGTCAGTATTCAAAGCCATTTTTCATTTCTAGCCCATTTATCATTTGTATTTATTCATTGCATGATGCTAGATCTATTCAGTTTAATTTTTTATGACAGAGAGTGAAGTGTTAGACCAACCCAATTCCATAGAAGATAATGTTTTTTTTTTAAATACCTAATTAGTTTTTAATGTAGATAGATTGAAGTGGGCACAGGACCCACTTCAATGGAACCTAATTCCTGGTTTTGGGTTTAAACCAGACTGAAGTTAATGTTATCCCCATAAATTTACAATAATGTCACTTGTATAAAATTTAATACAGACCAACAAAAAACAAATTTAAAGTGTCCAAAAAAAAAACTGATTTTGATGACGTTTCTAGATGGGTGATGGTCAGTTGCGCAACTACTTTTGAGGACTTTCAGCTGTAAGAACAAATATTATTTAGAGACAATTGAAGCATCATATTAAGTATCAAAAACTGCATAAAAAGTGACAAAAAAAAAAAAACAAGAACAATCATCATCAATTTATGCAATATACCATATTGCAAACAACAAACAGAGCCCCAAAAACCTTTCTCTTGGTTTTTTTAATAAGCATTTTGACCAATTCCTTTCTTTAATTCCTCAAACACAAGGCAATACATTGCAATATGTTCCCAAGACCACAACAAGCCAAAAACCATATAACAACAAAATATTGATTTATATAATCAAATGTAATCAGACTATAGTCGCTCCAAAAAAAAAATAATAAATTAATATACATAAGAACATCAGAACAAATAAACACCATAACAAAATCAGAATAAAATCAGTGAAAAACCCATAAATAATCACAACAAATAAACATATATAATCACACAAACCATAAAATATCATAAATAAATGCAATAATTTAAGCAATAATGACAATTAACCACAATTCAATGAGAATATACTTTTCTTGCTCAACCCTTTAATTAGTGTAGTACCCGGTATCAATACAGGGGAATCATCACCATTCATCACAAGTAAATACTCAAACACACATATACATACATACATACATATATATATATATATATATATATATATATATATATATATATATATATATATATATATATATATATATATATATATATATATATATATATATATATCACTAATTATGAAGAGGGGCACATTATGATTCCATTTGTGATTAGCCTTGTGATTGTGCCCCAACTAGGGTCATCACCTCCCTAGACAGCCTACGCAGAGCACGTCGGCATAAAGAATGCAATAGAGAACTTTTATACATTATAATTTTATAATTAGTGTATTGACAATATAGTGTATTGAAAATGGGAACTTATTTGAGTGTGGGTAAGTCGATGGGGACATATGTGACTCAAAGCAACACCAAATAATTAAAACTAATTGTAATTTAACATTTTAACCATCAAAGAAAATAATTAGTCCAGTACCCGTGATCAATACAACGGAATCACCATTCATCGCAATTAAACAGTCACACACACAGATACATATATACATACATACATACGTAGTGCATTTTGTGAGGGAAACATATATAACTAATTTTGTGGAAGGTCACTTTGCAATTGCATTTGTGGTTAGCCTTGTGATTTCGCCCCATCTAGGGTCATCACCTCCCTAGACAGCCTACACAGAGCACATCGGCATGAACATTGCAATAGAGAACTTTCAATAAGAGCGTAGTTTTTTTAGAGGGAATCACCATTCATCGCAATTAAACAGTCACACACACAGATACATATATACATACATACATAGTGCATTTTCAAAATGGACACATATATAACTAATTTTGCAGAAGGTCACTTTGCAATTGAATTTGTGGTTAGCCTTGTGATTGCGCCCCATCTAAGGTCATCACCTCCCTAGACAGCCTACGTAGAGCACGTCGGCATGAACAATGCAATAGAGAACTTATAATAAGAGTGTACTTTTTTAGAGGGAATAACCATTTTTTATTTTGAGTCCATCATCAATGTTGAAAGTGATTTCTACCACTTTGGTCATTGAGATGAACAACTACGGTACTGTGGTCTCTCTAAAGGGAGAGTCAATTGTCTCAATGTTCATTGAGATCACAACTAAAATTAAGCAACTATAATAGGTAGCAAATTGGCCAATTGAATGAACAACTGTTGAGTTTAATTTCAGCAGCCATTAACATTCAAACACAAAAGCTAACCGTCCTTCAATCTCCCAAATTGGTCATTGAAATAAGTGAAATTTATGGAATTGCATTTAGGGAATCATATCCAACCCAGAATTGCATTGAAAGGCAGCAGCAATTACCAAACAAAATTGCACGTTTTGGACTAAACAAACCACATTACCAACACCACTGTCAATCCAAACCAAAGTAATATCATACTAACATATACCATATTATTTCCGAAAAAGAAGCATAAAAATAACCAATATTAAGAACCTAATACATGATTTTCAATGTAATTCCTCGCAAACATTTTAAAAAACATTTAAACCAAAATAATGTCAAAATGAATTATAGTTATGCAAGTTAATATATGTAATAATTAAATTTTAAAATCAACCAACAAAACATGCATGATGATTATAAAATAAATCTACACTAACTGCAATTTAACAATTTAAATTCATTTGTATATGGAGAAAAAAAAAGCTTTTAGCCAAAACTGAGGAACTCTAATGAGTTCCTGTGCGAACCATCACAAATACAAGCCATCACAAATGCAAGCAGGGCTGGATCTACCTCCTCCAGAGTTGAGGTGTGAGGACTGATTGGAAAGTTGGGCAAGTCGTTTATCTCAATGTCATCCCTTGAACTTGTAACATTTAATTGTTCCTTTTTTTTCCGCCCCCCTACTTGTTCCTCCTCAAAATGTACCCTTTTTTGTGACATTCTAGGGCTCCGACGCCGACATTCACTGGACGGAGCCCTCCCAACTCCCTTCTCCTCTCCCTTACTCTCAGGTTCACGAATCTGTACCGCTTTTCCTCTAGATCTATGCCTTGCAACCTTACCCTGCTTCTCATCCTTTTTTTCATCTCCCCCATTCTCTAACTTTCTCTCAACACTAATCCACTCGTCCGATTGTTCCACTCTTTTCATAACTATTTCTAAAGCAACAAGCGACGAAGAGGTCAAAAATTTTGAGGCTTCCCCGCTATAATAAAATTTCCAGGCCCATGGACTTCGTTCTAATATGGAAGTTGCCAAATTGCGACAAGTCCACATCTCCTCCATTGTCTCAGCCTCCAAACAAGCATCAATGAGTTCTTGCGTGCTAACCATACTTGGATCTTGGATAACAAAGAAAGAGTGAAGTTTAAAAAAAAAAAGAGTGAAAGGAATGACGGTGAGAAAATGAGTGGAGAGAATGAGGAGAGAGATATTGAGAAGTGATAGAATGTGAGAATGAGAGGTGTGAGAATGTGAAGTGAGAGCATATGAAGTGAGAGGTGAGAGAATAAGGACAATGAGGGATGAACTACTTGTATAAAAAATCTAAAAAAACTAAATTCTCATACGGAGTACGTTTTAAAACAACATAATATTTTATCCAATTATTTAATATATTTTAATTAAGCTGGGGCCCATTTGTACCCACTTCATTTCCAAAACCAAAATCATGTTTTGGTATTACACATTTCCCACCAAAATATTCACCAAAATATTCAGCCAAATTATAATCCAACTATTTTTAAAACTTCCCACCAAAAATTGGCACCCTAATCTATACTTACTATATACTGTACTAAAATTCAAGCCACTAAAAAAAAGTTTTCCCTCCTAAACTCTTATTTTTCCGTATACTACTAGGAATTTCTTATTTCTCAATTTTTGTAGTACTCCTACATAAAAGTTTCAACATTTGGTTTATAAGACATGAAATTTATGACAATCCAAATTCAAAATGGCTATAGCAAAAATTGTAGTTAGTGACCTAATTTTAATCTATTGCATAAGTTAATCTGAAAATTATGTACATTTCAGGTATTACTTATTATCTATTGTCTAATATAACTAAAATAAATTACTTAAATCAAATTTTCATCTATAATAACTTTTAACCAATTTTTGCATAGAAAGTTTTAATTTAAATTTAAATACTTGCCTTAGGTAAATAAACCGAGCATTTGCTTGGGTATTATCCAGTTTTTAAAAAAACAAATAAATAATCGTATGAAGCACGTTAAATTAGAGTCATTATACGGGAACCCTAAAATCAAATTTTAAAGATAGTCTTTATTTTATCAAATTGTTAATGTATCAACATTCATCATAAAAAGTTGTCCTCAATATGTGAAAATTTTGGGTTACAAAGGGTTAGACATTAGGGCTTTCTTTATGCATACTGCCAGCAAATACTCAATTACAACTAGGATGCAATCCATCATATCAGAATCAGTAACAACAAATAATAATAAAAAATAATCACCAATTTTACCATCACAAACAACAATTGCCAAAAACAAACCAAATGTAATCAATAAGAAATCACTAAAAAAATCCAATAAAAAAATCAGAACAAAAACATAAATAATCCCAACAAATGAATATCATAACATCAGAACAAATAAACAATCACAAATAATTTCATAACAACATCAGAGCTTCAACAGCAAAAACAACATAAACAAACACAACAAATTAATAAATATAAGCAGACAAACCATAAAATATCATAAATAAAAATCAATAATTTAAGCCAAAAATAAATTATCCAAAATTGATTGAGAATACCGTTTTCTTCCTCAGCCCTTTGAACGAGGTAGTGAAATAGCCTTTGGTTGATGATTTGAACCTCCCCATTAGCCATCTCCTCATCATCCACCTCGAGCTCCTTTGGCTCGTCTTTCAACTTTACCATCTCCACCACTTCCATCACCTTATCCTTCACCTCATCATGTGGTTCACAGATCTTGACCGCATTTCCCCTTGTTTGCCTAGTAAAACGACGAAGAACAGGAAGGGACACTTTTACCTTCTCCTTCCCCTTCCCCTTCCCCTTCGCGTCCTGCTTTTCAGGAGCAGCTAATCCACACACGATAACCCTACTCACTTCGTCCTTCCCCTTCACCTTACCAATGGCTTGATCCAACTCCTCCTCTGCTTGGATAAATTATTTAATGACCTTCTCAAACCCTACAACACCTTTGGGACTCATCATTTCATGATGTCTTATATACCCAGAGCCAAGAAGATCCAAGGCCAATTGCAAGATAGCCTTCCTCTCATGGTTGGTTTCTTCATCAAGAGCCTTCTGAAGGGGAGTCATATCTATGGCCATTTTAAGTTTTTATCACACACGGGGATGGAGAAGGGGACGAAGAAGAAGAAGTATAATTTAGGACGAAGATGATGGGGAATGGGACAAAGAAGTACAATAGGACAAAGATGAATGAGAATTCGAAGTTGTTGGAGAGAGAAGATGATTTTAGGGTTTCAGGAGGTTGGAGGGAGAAGATGAAGAGTTTAGGTGTTTTGTGTGTGGATGAAGATGCACGATTAAAATTGCATTATCAGTTATGGAAAAGTGATAATGAAACGAGGAGGGAGAAGGAGGGATATGCACTAATTAATTTAAATTAAATGTGTAATTAAACGAGGAGGGAGAGGGAATAACTAGTGTTTAGATTTTAAGTTCAGCTTTAATGAAATCAGGTTTTAGTTCAAAACTGTTTTTAAAAAGGAGAAAAATACGTGAACTGACAGTTTAATAAAAACAATTAGTCCAAAATAAAAATAATAAATGCGTAGCATTAATATTTTGCTACTACATCTATTTAATAGGGTATGCTTTTTTATAATAGGGTTATTTGCATTTTCAAAATAGGGTTATTTGCTATTTATTAATACGAGTACATATAGTAATTTCTGATTTTCCAATAGCAAAGAAAGCTTCCATTGATTATTTTAATTCTGTTTTAGTCTTTATTTAAATTTTAACCCTAAAAACTTTCTCCATTTATCTTCTTTTGAATTTTTATTTCTATCCAACGTTTTATCACATTTTTCTCTATATTATTAAAACTTGTTATCTATAAATTATTAAATATTAATATGAAGTTAAGGTCTAACTATTACTATATTCTATCTTTGTAAAAATTTGTATATGTTATTAAGTTGCCTAAAAACGAATTAACTTTTTTTTATTTGGTATGTTCTTAAATTATCTTAATTTTTGAAAACTTACATAATCATGTATGAATTTTTTTTATCTAATATAATTTTTTTTTTAAAAGTACGGAGTACTTCGTATTATAATGCTTAATAAGTCAAATCTAACGCACCCTTATTTGTGTTTAAATATAAATATTTATTTATAGTTATAACTTATAATAGTACACAAAAATCATTTTCATGCGGCTTATTTGGCATGATTATTAGGGGTTATCCTAATAGCCGCTGCAAATAATTTGTTAAGGTCTTTGATGAGCCTTAATAGAAGTGTATTAATTGAATTAAATAGAGATGAACTGAGCTGAACTGAATAGAGATTAACTGAACTGAATATAATATGAAGTAAACAAACCCGGAGCAACGATATAAAAACGGAAATACTATTTTTACAACCACGATTTCATTATATTGCTTTCTATAAATCACACACATGTATATATATAAAAATGATAGAATCCAATAGACATAATATAACCGTATGGCCCGGGGCAACGCCCGGGCTACAATACTATTTTATAAAAATCATGTGTTACCTTAGCTTGCTACAGAATTAAACGGAAACTGCTAACAATAATAAGATCTACTATACAACATATGGGTATTATTGTTCATTTTGTTGTCAAAATTGCCTATGCTTATTCATTTTAAAATCTGAAAGAATAATTTTAAATTTTTTAAAATGGAGCCCTCTCATTAAACCTCTAATTTTTTAAACAGCCATTCTAAAAAAAATATAACTATTTAAAACAATTTTTCCAAGAAATTTCTAATTGCCAATTCAAATTATAAAACATAAGTTATACATGTAACCACATATAATCATGCGTAATCTCTTCGAAATCATGTGTCATCTCTTTGGAATTATATTAATGTGTACTTTATTGTGATCTCTTTGGAATTGTATTAATGTGTACTTTATTGTGATCTAATTTATATATTTTTTATCTTCGAAATTGTCTCTATGTGTACTTTATTGTTATCTAATATTTATATTTTTTTTATAAAATGTAACCATAGATATTACGAATAAAAACTTTTGGTTATTTAAACTAATTATTATGTTGATTTATGGAATTTATTTTTCTTATTTGAGGCAAAATGTATGATTTCTATTTTGATCATTTAAACTAATTATGAAGATATACCGGTGCATTAGCACTAGTTCACTCTAGTTGATACTAATACAACAATGATAATAATACTAACAACAACAGTAATAATAATAATAATAATAATAATAATAATAATAATAATAATAATAATAATAATAATAATAATAATAATAATAATAATAATAATAATAATAATAATAATAATAATAAGTACTCATACGCGAAGCTCTCTAAGTGTGAGTTCTGGCTTCGCGAGGTAGCATTTCTGGGTCACGTTATTAGTAAGGAACGCATTAAGGTAGACCCGGTAAAAGTTAAGGATGTAGTTGAATGGAGTAGCCCGAGAAATGTGGCGGAGGTTCGTAGTTTTCTGGGTTTGGCCGGATACTATCGACGATTCGTCAAGGACTTATCCAAGATTGCTAGGCCAATGACTAGTCTCCTACAGAAGGAGATCCGATTCGTTTGGACAGAGGCTTGCGAACAAGCATTTCAGGAGTTGAAACAGAGATTAGTTTCTGCTCCTATTCTTACCCTTCCGAACGATGAGGAGGATTTCGAGGTCTACAGTGACGCGTCCAAGATGGCCTAGGATGCGTGTTGATGCAAGGTAGGAAGGTCATCGCTTATGCATCGACGCAGTTGAAGGTGCACGAGCGTAACTACCCCACGCATGACTTGGAGCTTACAGCTGTAGTTTTCGCGCTTAAGATCTGGAGGCACAATCTCTATGGTGGTTCGCGTAAGGTATTCACAGATCATAAGAGTCTCAAGTACATCTTCATTCAGAAGGACCTCAATATGAGGCAGCGACGATGGCTTGAGCTTATTAAGGACTACGACCTGACGCTTAATTATTGTGAAGGCAAGGCGAACTTAGTCGCTGACGCACTGAGTCGCAAGAATCGATTGAGCTTCAGTAGAAGCCGTAGTTCCGTCAGAGTTCATCTGACATCTATGAGTGCCGAGCCTGAGTTATTTCAGGAATTTCACGAAGTTCAGAAGAATGACCCGCAGTTGACTAGGATTCGAGAGGCCTTGTGGCAAGGAAAAGCCGTTAGCTTCGAGATTTCTACTAACGGTAGTCTTCGCTTTCGAGGGAGGTGGTGTGTACCAGACAGTTCTGATCTTCGGAGCAGGATCATGTCTGAGGCACATAACTCACCCTACTCTGTTCATCCTGGAGGGAACAAGTTGTATAAGGACCTTAAGGGCCAATTCTGGTGGCCTAAGATGAAGCAGGATGTCGCAGAGTTCGTAGCTCGATGTTTAGTCTGTCTGAAGGTTAAGATCGAGCATCAGAGACCTGGATGTCTTTTGCAGCCACTACCGATTCCGACCTGGAAATTTGAGTCGGTATCCATGGATTTTGTGGTTAGCCTACCTGTAATGGTATGAACGTCATTTGGGTAATTGTGGATAGGTTGACCAAAGTCGCTAGATTCATACCGATGAAGATGACTTGGTCGATCGAGCGCCTGGCAGAGGCTTATACCCAGGACATTATTCGACTTCACGGAGTTCCGAGGGAGATAGTTTCTGATCATGATCCGAGCTTCTTATCTCGTTTCTGGAAATCGGTTCAGGAAGTCTTTGGGACGAGGTTGAAGCTTAGCACCGCATTTCACACGGCGACGGATGGCCAGACTGAGAGGACCATCCAGACTCTAGAGGATATGTTGCGAGCATGTACTCTGGAGTATCATCGGTCTTGGGTGCGAATGCTTTGCTTGGTCGAATTTTCATATAATAACAGTTATCACTCCAGCATTGATATGGCTCCGTACAAGGCCCTCTACGGCAGGAAATGTCGGAGTCCGATTTGTTGGAATGATATCGGTGATATTGTGGCTTTGGGACCTGAGATGGTACGAGATACCGTAGAGAAGGTTCGAGTCATTCGGTCTAAGATGCAGGCTGCGCAGAGTCATCAGAAGTCCTACGCCGATAACCGACGTAGACCACTGACATTCGAGGTAGGTGACAGAGACTTGCTTAAGGTTTCACCATTCAAGGGGGTTGCTCGCTTTGACCAGAAGGGGAAACTTCGACCGAAGTTCGTGGGACCTTACGAGATACTAGAACGAGTTAGGGAGGAAATACGTATATGATCCTACCCACATCATTCCAGTGGAATCGGCCACGTTTGAGCCGAATCTGACGTTCGAGGAGCGACCAGTTCAGATCTTGGATCGCGAAGTGAGTACCCTCCGACGCAAGCAAGTCAAGCTAGTCAAGGTGTTGTGGAGAAATCAAAATCATGAAGAAGCGACTTGGGAGACAGAGACGTCCATGAAGCAGAAATACCCGGAGTTATTCGAAGGTGAGCAATATCCTTTGCCTTAAATTTCGGGACGAAATTTCTTTAAGGAGGGGAGGTTGTAATGCCCCTGGTTTTTGGTATTTTTCTGCTTTGTTTATTTGTTGGTATTTATGTTATTTTAGGTATGGTCCAAATTTATTTGGACTATTTATTTTTGTTTTATTGATTGATTATGATTATTTTATTTGATGATTAATTGTTTTATTATTTATTTTATTTTATTTTAATTAATTAGAATTTTAATTTTAATTTTCTAATTAATTAATTAATTTTGGGCCAAGTGCAATTTAGACATGATTAGTCATGCTTAAGTATAATTAGCCCAAATGAACTTGGTAGCCCATTTTTGAGTAAGCACAACCGGCCCCTTATGATAAGTGGCTTGGTTTTGCCATTTGCCTTGCATTCACACCTTAACTAGCTTCTATAAATAGAAGTAGTAGTAAGGCTTGATGATCATTTGCCATTTTTAATCATCCTTTGCCACAATTAAAAACTCAAACACACTCCATTCTCTCCACATTTCACACGCCTATTTTGGCTTCCAATCTCCATCATTTGTTCATCAATCTTTCAACCCAAAAACTTAAATATTAATCCTCCATTGATCTTTAGATACCAAAACACAAATTAAACCTCATTAATTCCATTCCAGATCACTAGTTTGGGTTTGATTCCGGGTTGGTTCGTGTGGATCGTGTGTGTGGTTCGTGTGGGTCGTGCATGGTGCTCGTGTGGGTGTTGCACGGTGTTCGAGTGGTGCTGTACGGTGGTTCGGGTGGTGTTGCACGGTGGTCTCGTGCGTGTTCGTGTGTGGTGCCGTGGCCGTGCAATTGTGCGTGGTGTTTGGGCCGTGTATAACGAGTTCCGGGCATCGAGTTTTTGTATTGTTTGCTATCCCGTTTTCTTAACGTAACATACTTTTCTATCCTAATTTGTATACCATGAATCATAGGGTAGATCTCTAGATTAAATTAGACCGGAAGTTGATGATTATTACCTTGAGCCATGCATGAATATTGGGCTGATTTGGGAGGTTGTTTTTGTGATGTTCTTGCCTTGTTTCTATGTATATTATGATCAAATATGATAGTTTCATGTTTAATTATGTTCATGTTCAATTTTCTTAAAGTTTCAATACATAGAATTGATGGAATTGTTGATGGAATTTGATGATATATGTGTGTACTTTGTTATTGGATATGATGATGATTCTTGGTGATCTTGTTGAGTAGTATGTGATTATTGAATCTTGAAGTGATGAATTAAGTTATAATATATGTTCTTGATGTTTACTTGAGGATTCTTGAAGTTTCTTTATCATTCTTTGATGAATCTTGAATTTCTTTATGATAGTCATGTATTCTTTAAGTATAGATTGTGTAGTCTTGATTAAAGAAAGTTAAAAGTAATTAAAGATTGTTAAAGAAAGTTAAAGAAAGCTATATTGATTTAAGAGGTTCCAAGATTATGGTTTTTCATAGTTAGTCTTAAGTAAACGCGTAAGATGCAACTTAAGATTAACCAAGATGTAAAGAACGTAAAGATAGCTTAAGTTTACTGTTAGACGCCTAACCTTAGAGTAAGATTCTAAGACTTGGGTTAAGACGTTGCCCCTATCCAAACCACGGTATTGGGATAGTGATTACTTGCTATGTCGTCTATATGATATGAATTTCCGTAAGATGGGGTTCATAGGTTTGGGAGTAAGATTCTCATTCCTGGCATAGTAGGAAAGTTCGTTCGCGTAAGATGCATTCGTGCGAGCATAGTCCGGTCTAATGTGTAAATGATAGCGACAAGATTAAGTAATAATAAGATTAAGTCAAGTAAAGATAAACAAGTTTTGTTATTATTATTATTATCGTTATTTTTGTATTATTATCATTATGATATGTATTACATGATTGTATGCTTGAGTGTCTGATATCCTTATTTGATTTATTCTATGATCATGTGTATCCACGTTAGGGTGGGACTGTTATGTTACTCACTACTGACGGTGGATTGTTGTTCACTTTCAGGTAACTCTGATGATGACGGTGTTGCTTAGCTTTGGGTTGGGCGAGTGTCGTTGTACTTTTATTTGTTTAGTTGGTATTTTGTCTTTAGTTCGGACTTTTAGTAGTTGTAATTCATATACTCTAATTCTGATAATGGTTTGGAGTTAATTCCTAGTATTGACTATTTTGGGTTTAGTATTGTACAATCTTGTGGGTTTTGTACTTTTGGGATTTAGTAATAATAATTTTTGAGGTTTTGTTTTAAATTTTAAGTATGATTGTATGTTAGATCGACAATTCGACTCGTCGGTTTCTTCTGCACCGGTTTAAGCGAGTCTGATAATGGTTTGGAGTTAATTCCTTGTATTGACTATTTTGGGTTTAGTATTGTACAATCTTGTGGATTTTGTACTTTTGGGATTTAGTAATAATAATTTTTGAGGTTTTGTTTTAAATTTTAAGTATGATTGTATGTTAGATCGACAATTCGATTCGTCGGTTTCTTCTGCGCCGGTTTAAGCGAGTCGGGTCGTCACATATATACTTAATCTTTCACCGAAACATTGAACATAAATCTTAACATGTATATCGATTCTAAAACCACATCACCAATGTAGCATGGAGTCCATCAACATCATCATCATTCTGCAATATAGTTAACATGCCTATATCGAATGTAACATGTCGTTAATATGTATCCATCAAATGCATAGTGAACATTTTATTAATATGCATCCATCAAATGCATAGTTAATCGTTCACCGAAACATTGAACATAAATCTTAACATGTATATCGATTCTAAAACCACATCACCAATGTAGCATGGAGTCCATCAACATCATCATCATTCTGCAATATAGTTAAAATGCCTATATCGAATGTAAGATTTCGTTAACATGCATCCATCAAATGCATAGTTAATATGTTGCATGCAGACATGAATGCATACACCTAGCTTGTTATATGATCCATATATACTTAATCTTTCACCGAAGCATTGAACATAAATCTTAACATGTATATCGATTCTAAAACCACATCACCAATGTAGCATGGAATCCATCAACATCATCATCATTCTAAAATATAGTTTACATGCCTATATCTAATGTAACATCATGTTAACATACATCCATGGAATCCATCAACATTATCATCATTCACCAAATCACAAATGCAACATGTCCTTGTTAAAATACACATTGTTATATCATGCATACATTGAATCTTTTACCGAACCAATGAATATTCAATTAACAATGTAACATGCCGTTACGGATCAAAGGAAACCATTTACATCATCATCATTGTACCATATGGTTAACCTGAATACTCTCTCTGTAACATAAAAATGGCAACGACTGTTTTTGCACGCATTTTAAGAAAGCGATTTGAATTAAAATAATTTTGATATTAGTAACTTATATTCATATTCTTACTTGTGTTAAAACCATTTTTGATTAATTCATTCGTTTACACCCTTAAATCATTTTCTCAAAATGCGTGGAAAAATAATTTTTGCCATTTTTATGTTACGGAGGGAGTATATCAAATTTGATATATTTTGATATGCCATTTGATATATTTTGAGATACTTTGTTTTTTAGAAATAAATTGGGAATTTAATGATTATGTAACATGCATATATTTTATGATTATATTTTATTTTCATACATGAATTTATTAGAGAAATATTAATACGGATATTAAATCATTTATTTTCTGCAATAATTTATTCACATAATTTATTAGAGAAATAATATATTTCTGAATTTGGAATATAGGTAAAACGTAAAAACCGCAAAAAAAATATTAATACGGATATTTTAACTTAAAAGCTATTTAATATTATTTGGAACATTGTTGTGAAACCATTAAATCCTGAAATCGCATTACGCGCATTAAAAAAGTACTACTAAATAAACTTTTGGAAATAACATACGAGTGAAAATATATTGTACCAATTAATAATAAATAACTTAATTAATAGTATCGATGTATAAAACATGGTGTTCATGGGATGTAAATAATGTAATAATGTTGTCTAAGATAGTAACCTTGATTAATACTAATGATAATATTTAATAGCAAAGTGAAAAATTGTTAAACAACATACAAACGATCATAAATATAATCGAGAATCATGTATAAAATTTGGTGCATTTCCCAAATATTTCCAAACAAACGCAAAATGCATCCTTGGTTGGAATTTCGCTCCTTATCTCTTCCACTCAACATAACGCCTGCATTTTTAATTACCAGAATTAGTTATTTGTGTGGAATATGTAAAAGTTAATTAGCTAAAATTATATTGTTTTAGTGCTTTATACATAAAAAATACGGACTAATACATTAACATTCATACCCCAATAGCAAATGTTGTATATCAAAATGGTATATGTAAAAAGCTTTTAAGAGAAGCTTGCAAGAGAAGCTTTCTCCAATTAAAAAAAAATATAAGTATGTGGTGTGATAAAACACATAAGTGGACACACCACTATTGCAAGTAAAGAGTGGATGGCATTTGGTGTTGTCATCTTAATGTGACAAACATCAATCACCTACTCCCCCTAAACCCTAATACCCTAATTTTAATTTATTTAATTAATTTACTTTGATTGCATAGTTTCACAAATCACAATGCAAGTACCGTAATAATAAACAATAAATAAAAATAATAATTTTCAAGTATTACTCCCTTTAATTGTTGTAAAATCTATATTTTTAAGTATTACTTTAATTGTTGTTAAATCTATATTACATTTGTAAACTACAACTTAGTCTAATTAAATCTATATTTTTAGGTACTGTACATCAAAATAAAGGAATAATTTTGTTTTTTATATTAAACACATTTAGTCTAAGTACTGTACATCAATTTTTAATTTTTTTTATTAAACACATTTAGTCTAAGTAAGATAGTTTTATACAATTAATTTAATGTACAAAAATTTACATATTATCTACACTACCTAAGCATATTATAATGTTTTAGAAAGGTCCAAAATAAAATCAAATTTTCCTCCATAAAACATACAATAAAAAAATTTCCCTCCAAAGCTCTCATGGGTTAACATACTTTATTTGCATATTGATTATAAATACAAGGTACTACCCAATCTTTTTCATCTAAATTCTCAAATTCAAATAATTCATCTTTGTGAAATGCTACAGCAAAATGCTTTCACATGAAAACTCTGAATTCATGGCTCAATCACCTTCAAAGATTGTAATTTTCAGCCCCATGTGTGAATTCAGGGTACCCAAACGTGCCAAATTGAAGATTTCTCACACTCAACACAACATGAGGAAGGGGTTTTTCAATTGTGATGATTGTGCTTTCTTCAAATGGTTTGATGAATTAGACATGAGGGGTATTGAAGATGATGAGGTCAAGGTTGACATTGCAGTTGTGAAGGAACAAGTACTTCAATTAGGGGCTAATGTGAGGGACATTGTTAAGTTTGGTTTAATATTGTATATTGTTTTAGTTATTGCTGTGGTGCTTAATTAGCTTTGAAATTTGAGGTTGAAGTTGAATTAACGGCAATATGCTACGGAGTATTATGATTTGTTGCATTTCTTAACTGTGACGACCTGACTCGCTTAAACCGGAGCGGAAAAAACCGACGAGTCGAATAGTCGATCTAACATACAAACATACTTAAAATTTAAAACAAACCTCAACATTATTATTATAAAACCCAAATTGTACAAAACCACAAGTTGTACATAACTAAGTCCCAAATAGTCACTACTAATGAATTAACTCCAAAACAGATGTCAGAGTTAGAGTATACAACGTACTAACATTCTAAAGTCTAATAATAGAAAATTACAACTAAAACAATGGATAGTAAATCGACACTCGCCCGAACCCAAGCTAAGCATCAACATCACCATCAGAGTTACCTAAAAATGAACATATATCCACCATCAGTGGCGAGTAACATAACAGTCCCACCCTAATGTGGATACACATGAACATAGAATAAATCAAACAACAAATCAGGCAATCAACCCAAACAAACATGCAACGTAAAACAACAATAACAATAACATTAATAACTTGCTTGACTTTTAATTATCCAATCTTATCATAATCTTTGTCGCAATCATTTACATATTAGACCGGACTATGCTCGTAAGAACGCATCTTACGCGAACGAACTTTCCTACCATGCCAGGAATGAGAATCTTACTCCCAAACCCATGAACCCCATCTTATGGAAATCCATATCATAAAGACGACATAGCAAGTAATCACTATCCCAATACCGCGGTTAGGATAGGGGCAACGTCTTAACCCAAGTCTTAGAATCTTACTCTAAGGTTAGGCGTCTAACAGTAAATTCAAGCTATCTTTACGTTCTTTACAATCTTGGTTAATCTTAAGTTGCATCTTATACCTTTACTTAACACTAACTATGTAAATCATCACCTTGGAACCTCTTTAATCAATCTTTATACTTTCTTTAACTCTCTTTAATTATCTTTTAACTTTCTTTAATCAAGACTACACAAACTATACTTAAAGAATACAAGATGACTATCATAAAGAAATTCAAGATTCATCAAAGAATGATAAAGAAACTTCAAGAAACCTCAAGAATCATCAAGAACATATATTATAACTTAATTCATCACTTCAAGATTCAAGAATCACATACTACTCAACAAGATCATCAAGAATCATCATCATATTCAATAACAAAGTACACGCATATCATCATCAAATTCCCTCAACAATTCCATCAATTCTATGTACTGAAACCTTATGAAAATTGAACATGAACATAATTAGACATGAAACTATCATATCCGATCATAAAATTCATAGAAACAAGGGAAGAACATCATAAAAACAACTTCCCAACCAGCCCATAAATTCACGCAAGACAAGTGTTAATTTCATCAATTTTCAGTCTAATTTGATCATCTAATCCACCCTATGAACATAGTATGCAAACTAGGATGAAAAAGTATGTTACCTTAAAAAACTTGAGTGCTAAAACCCACCAAAAACACGCTGCCCAGAAACGATTCTACACGGCTGCACCACCACAAGAACACGGTGCACCACCACAAACACCGCCCAATCAGCACGGCTTCAACGCACGACTGGCCACCAACACGGCTTCAACCCCACGGACCAAACTCAACACGTAACAACCCGGAACCCAACCTAAACTAATGATCTTGATCACAAATGATGAAGATAAGTGGGTGTTCAATCACTTAAAGATCAATGGGATATGAATCTTTAAGTTTTGGGATGAAAGGTTGATGAACAATTTATGGATGATTAGGGGCCAAAAATGGCGTGTGGAATGATGGCAAATGGAGGGAGTGTGTTTGGTTTTGATTTGTGAGCAAAGGATGGCTAAATGAGCAAATGAGGATTTAGATGGCAAAATGATCATTAAGCCTTACTAATACTTCTATTTATAGATGTTAGTTAAGGTGTGAACACATAGCAAGTGGCAAACATGCCATAAAAAAAGGGGGGGGGGGGCTATGGCTTAATAAAATGGGCTAAATGGTCACTTGGGCCATTGATCAAGCCCTTTTTGGACCGACTTTCCCGGCTCTTTTAGTTCGTTTTCAAAGCTTTTTAGGCTTAGTTATAGGCTTTTTTAGCTTAGTTTATGTTTATGTTGTGTTTTTGTCGAATAATGTGTTTTCTTGTTTTTTTTTATAATAATTGAGCATTTTTGTGTTGCTTATGCCATGCGTTCTTTCATGCAGGTGTTTTGCATGTTACCGAATGATTCTCGATAGCCGACAAGGATCGTGAGAGGTCCCGGGAAGCTTCGAGAAGCATGACACAAAGCTAAGACCTCAAAACAATGCTTAAGTACCCTCGAAGGACATGAACATTCTATGATGGCCTAAGAAGCCAAGGAAAGAAACAAGAGCATCCAAGCACCCATGATCCAAGCAAAAGCAAGGAAACGACTCTAACACCGGGTGACTCATGGAAGGAAAAATCAAGTATGGACGCATTGGGTGTAAAAGAAGAGGAGAAAGATGGGTCGAACCCGGTTTTGACCACCTTCCACTATTTTGGGCATAAATTCTTTTCTGGAAATCTTTTGTATGTGGGGCCTATTGTGTTGGAAACTAGAGTTCAAGAGCTTTCCAACGGTATATTACACGCTCCAATCAGAGATCTACATCAAAAGTTATGAGTCTTACAAGATCAGCTCTTTGCGCAGTCTTCTCAAAGCGGACACTCTAAATATGAGAGCGGCCGCTCTGACATGTCAGAGCGGACGCTCTCTAATTTAGAGCGGACGCTCGGCCCATGATCAGAAGGCATTAGCTGCTGGGAGGTGCCAGAGCGTCCGCTCCAACCCATGGAGCGTCCGCTCGCCCATGCATGGAGCGTCCGCTCCCCTTGCCCAGCCTCAGCACGTCCATTTGTCATATTAGTGGAGCGTCCGCTCTCAACCCTCAGAGCGTCCGCTCCCACCTGCAGCGGCTCATTTATTCCAAATATTCCCCTTCTCTCTCATGTAATATATAAATACCCCAACTTTTCTAGGTTTGAAGACCACGAAAAATATCAAGAACTTAGCATTTATTTTCAGTATTTTTAGAGAGAGAAACACAAGAGTTATAATAGTTCTAGCTTGTAATCATCAACAATTTCTTCTTCATTTTTAATCAATCCATTTATTCAATCTTTTAGTTTGGTAACATTTCTTATCATTCTTTCTTTGATATTTGTTCATCATTTGTATGTTATTATTTGTTGAGTTATTACTTGTCATTAGCTATAATCTCTTGTTCATTGTGTTTGTGATTCTAAGTTTAAATCTTTGAAGTAGTATTTGCAAGTCTAGTTGTTATTTTCCATGTTTATTAGTTTCTCTACTTCTTCTATCATTTTTGGTCTATTTATAGCTTTTGTTAGTATGAACATCCCTCTCCTAGGCTAGATTTCTAGCTAGGGGAGGGGGAAAATGATGGATTTTTTATTGTTGAACATGGAATAATTGTTAGTTTGGTATGAAATAACTTGTTGATGCTTGTTTTCTAACATGGATTGAAATGCTAGATTAGGAGTTTGGCCAACTTCTAGGATAGAATATTGGACTAACCAAGTGTGGTTGAGAAATCTAAGCATGAGGTTAGAGACAACATGTTAGGAAGGGATGTACTTCCAAACAACCGTAGTCGTGGGCTACGGGAGATATGTGAAGTTATTTATACCGGATTGAACAACTTCACTTGATATGTGATTGAGGATATGCATGATGGACGATTCCAAGCTCTTTCTTTGAAGGATGCTTGGGACTACTACAATTGGTTAGCTCAAGACACATATGAGTGGGAAATGAGTACAGACCCAAGGCAAGTTCAACCAAACTATGGTATACCTCCTCCCTCTTCTCTTAGTTGTAATACAATGCATTTTATCTATAATGATTCACATGTTTCAAATGATTGCATGAATTACAATGATGACCCTTGTGCTTATAATGCTAATTCTCACTCGTCCACTCTTGATGTGAAGCTTATCTTAGAGACCATGAATAGTTTCTTAGGGAATCTAGATTCTTGTCATGATGCATGAATCTAGATGCTAGTTCTTCACCCAATCCTAACGATGAGGTGTATTCTCCAAGTTTTGATACAAAACTTATTTTAGATTGCATGAATGAGGTTTGTGAGGCTTTGAGGGTCGAAAAGGAGAAATGTATTGAAAATGATGTTTGGGATTCTTGACTTTGATTGATTTTGATGGGAGCATCCCTTGTGAAGAAGGCACTTTAGGTAAGAGTGATACTTCCTACGATGATGGAATTTAGAGTGGTGATGAAGATGAGCCATCCTTAGTTCCCCTTTTTGCATCTCCCTCTCCCATTGACTTTATCATTCACTCCCTTCCTACCCCTCCTTAATCAATTGATGATATAGATTGCATTGAAAGTGAAGATGATGACTCTTGTAATAGTGATGATGATGAGTTATGCTTAGAGTTTAAAAACCCCCTCTTTGAGGATAAATATGAAACTCGTGACTATCACAACCCTCTATTTGAGGATGACGATGATGTAGGTGATGAGTTGAGAGAGAAATCTTTCGGTGAAGAGGTTTTGAGTGATAGTGCTCTTGTTAGTAAGCTTTGTGATGTGAGTGAGAGTTTTTGTGAGGAAAATGTTACCATTCGTCCCTCTCATGTCATTTTTTCCAAGAGACTTGATATTATTCCTTCTTTCCCCGTCTCTCTTCCTCACTATGTCATGTGTCCACCACTTGAGGAGTCTTCTACTTTTAGTGTCTCCCATGACTCTCATGCTATTACCATTGATGCAAAGTTGTATAGTAGTGATGACTTTTCTTCTTTTTGCTTCGATTCTTCTTCTTCCTATTTTATCATTTTTCCTTTTATTTTTTTTCATTTTTCATTTTCATTATCATTTAGGCATAGAGTTTTGCTTTACAATGTGTTTACTCTATTTTATACTCTTGCCTATTCGATATTCATTGGGTCATTTGCGAGTGCATTTGACAAGCTTCTTCGAGCTTTGCGATGCTATTTACTATATGGCATCCTTCTTCCTTTCACATAGTTTTCCTTAATTTTACCCTCTTTTCTTTGTTTTCTTTTTGTAATTAATTTTTCTTTGGAGTTTGGTTTTTGATTTCTCTTCTTTTGCAGGTTTGAGGATAAGGCAACTCAAATGGATCATTTGTGGTACTTATAAGTGAAAACAAGGTTTTTGTTGCTTATTTTCAAGACTTATTTTGGTGAGATTGCTCCAATCCCTACTCTCCTTTTATTTTCCTTGTTTGCTTAGTTTTAGGGTTAGTTTTAGGAGGAGATGATTGTTTGAGGATGATTGGCTTTTAATTTTGGCTTTTAAGCCCTTGAGGACATTTGGATATCGATGGCGTTGGGCCTCGATTTATTTATTTGTTTGATGCTCGGTTGCCTATTTGAGAGTCATTCATGCTTGGATTTTGTTTCCCTCACTTTTGGATAGTTTTCTTATTTTGTTTTTCCTTTCTTCCGCTTCTTTTTCTTTTCTTTTCTTTTCAAGGCAAAGTGTATTTTTGGTTTTGTTTTTAGTTTGGACTTGATCACTTTAGAGTCTTGGACATTGAATGCATTCATTCCTAATGGTTAGCAATCCACATGGTTTGAGATGTTGGGGTTGATTTTCAAATATCATGTGCTAGGTTTTAGAGCTTTAGAGTTCATGAAATTTAAACTCTTGGGTTGTGGAATGATTGGTGATGCTTTGCTAGCTAGTTGAATCCCTGGAGGTAGTATTTGCAATCCACTACCCTTAACATGTGAGGAAGTATCAAATCTTTTAAGCCTTCAACATTATTTTGTTTGAGTGGCGATAAGCTCCTTGTCATAACTTAGCTTGATCAAGAACTTGATTCATGACTCGCCGAGACCGCGACTGAGCTACTCTAGGGGAGGACAGAGGCATTCATTTTCCTAGTTATGTTCCATTTTTTTTCCTTTTTCATTTCCCTTTTTTGTTTTATTTGTCTTGCTTCTTTCATTTTTCTAGTTTTTTTCTTTGCATTTATCATTTGGAACCTTTTGAGCTTGGCCTTTCCTTTCTTCTAGCCACATTACTAGCCTTGTATGCCCCTTGTTTTGTCTTATACCCTTTTAGGTATAGTGAAGCAATTGGAGCATTGTGGTTTGTAATTGCTTTGTATCGAAAATTTGTGGAGGAGTTAGGAGTTTTCCTAAGCGCAAACGTGTTGATTTGCATAGTTGCAAGCAAAAGCCGACCTAAGTTGAAAAAGGCAAGGTCGTGTTAAATAATTGAAAAAAAAATTTAAAAAAATTGACAAAAAAAAGAGAAAAAAAAAGCGAGCATTTATTCCTTTCTCTATCACAATGAGGACATTGTGTCCTTTAAGCTTGGGGGAGGAGAAATATTGAAATATTGTGTAAAATTTTTCAAATTTTGTTTATTTCTTTGAATAAGCTTGGGGGATTTTGTGTGTATGTGTGTGGCGTATTAGGAGTTTGCTATTTGTTGCTCATTGGCGCTTATTTGCTTCACTATTTAAGTTTTGAGCACCACAAGCCAAATTTATTCCTACCTTACCCTAGCCCTACATTACAACCCTTAAGCCCTCTTGATCCTAGAGAGTTGAGTCATAGTCGGTGGAGGAAGTCATGGTTCAAGCATATTGAGCGGTTTTGTTATGATGAGATGTCAGGTAGCCTAAATTGTTTCTCCTTTTTGTTTTTCCGGCTCCTTCGGGGAGTCATGAGGAGCTACCTCAAAGGGTGGAGACGACACTAGCTTAGCTTGTGATTGTTTGGTTGTAGAGCGAAAAGGGATTGTTCCTCTCTAGTTCTTCTATGTAGCATGTTTTATTTGACTATCCACCTTAGACATCTTTGAGCATGTTTTCCGCTAGTGCTTAGAAAGGTTTGTATTCATTGATCGTTGATCCATTTACAAGCCCAATTAGGGATTTTTGTTTTATTTTTCTTCCTTTTGTTTTTCTTTTCTTTGTTTTCGTTAACCTATGCCTTGATCTATTTTTGGAAGAGTTATGGGTTAAACGCGTTGGAAACCCTTATGAGAGCATCACTCGTCCTCTTTGGCGACTTTGAGGTTTAAATGGCTTGTCATTTACGCTAAAAATGACCGTGATTCCTACGAAAGTGAGTTAGTATTTTGCTTTTTAGTTTTTCTTGTTTTTGTTTGCTTGAGGACAAGCAAAAGGCAAGCTTGGGGGAATTTGATCAGGCCCTTTTTGGACTGACTTTCCCGGCTCTTTTAGTTCGTTTTCAATGCTTTTTAGGCTTAGTTATAGGCTTTTTTAGCTTAGTTTATGTTTATGTTGTGTTTTTGTCGAATAATGTGTTTTCTTGTTTTTTTTTAATAATAATTGAGCATTTTTGTGTTGCTTATGCCATGCGTTCTTTCATGCAGGTGTTTTGCATGTTACCGAATGATTCTCGATAACCGACAAGGATCTTTAGAGGTCCCGGGAAGCTTCGAGAAGCATGACACAAAGCTAAGACCTCAAAACAATGCTTAAGTACCCTCGAAGGACATGAACATTCTATGATGGCCTAGGAAGCCAAGGAAAGAAACAAGAGCATCCAAGGACCCATGATCCAAGCAAAAACAAGGAAACGACTCTAAAACCGGGTGAGTCATGGAAGGAAAAATCAAGTATGGAAGCATTGGGTGTAAAAGAAGAGGAGAAAAATGGCTCGAACCCGGTTTTGACCACCCTCCACTATTTTGGGCATAAATTCTTTTCTGGAAATCTTTTGGATGCGGGGCCTATTGTGTTGGAAACTAGAGTTCAAGAGCTTTCCAACGGTATATTACACGCTCCAATCAGAGATCTACATCAAAAGTTATGAGCCTTACAATATCAGCTCTTTGCGCAGTCTTCTCAGAGCGGACACTCTAAATATGAGAGCGGCCGCTCTGACATGTCAGAGCGGACGCTCTCTAATTTAGAGCGGACGCTCGGCCCATGATCAGAAGGCATTAGCTGCTGGGAGGTGCTAGAGCATCCGCTCCAACCCATGGAGCGTCCGCTCGCCCATGCATGGAGCGTCCGCTCCCCTTGCCCAGCCTCAGCACGTCCATTTGTCGTATTAGTGGAGCGTCCGCTCTCAACCTTCAGAGTGTCCGCTCCCACCTGCAGTGGCTCATTTATTCCTAATATTCCCCTTCTCTCTCATGTAATATATAAATACCCCAACTTTTCTAGGTTTGAAGACCACGAAAAATATCAAGAACTTAGCATTTATTTTCATTATTTTTAGAGAGAGAAACACAAGAGTTATAATAGTTCTAGCTTGTAATCATCAACAATTTCTTCTTCATTTGCAATCAATCCATTTATTCAATCTTCTAGTTTGGTAACATTTCTTATCATTCTTTCTTTGATATTTGTTCATCATTTGTATGTTATTATTTGTTGAGTTATTACTTGTCATTAGCTATAATCTCTTGTTCATTGTGTTTATGATTCTAAGTTTAAATCTTTGAAGTAGTATTTGCAAGTCTAGCTGTTATTTTCCATGTTTATTAGTTTCTCTACTTCTATCATTTTTGGTCTATTTATGGCTTTTGTTAGTGTGAACATCCCTCCCCTAGGCTAGATTTCTAGCTAGGGGAGGGGGAAAATGATGGATTTTTTTTATTGTTGAACATGGAATAATTGTTAGTTTGGTATGAAATAACTTGTTGATGCTTGTTTTCTAACATGGATTGAAATGCTAGATTAGGAGTTTGGCCAACTTCTAGGATAGAATCTTGGACTAACCAAGTGTGGTTGAGAAATCTAAGCATGAGGTTAGAGACAACATGTTAGGAAGGGTCTAGAGTAATTCGAACCGGGTTGTGAGCGAGGTAGAGAATGAGAGATCTAATCTACCGAGCGATTCGATCCATGGTGTTTGGTTTGGTCTAGGTTGAGATGTTGTGTGAGTGGGTCGGCTGAGAAATCTAAGCCTTCTTGCATAAACTAATCTCCTTGCTTGAAACAATTGATTTTATGCTTGCTATATGGTTGCTCCATGCTTGATTTTTGGAATATCATGTTTTCCCCCTTTCCCTAGTGTCTTTAATCGTTGATTTTATTTCATTTTAATTTAATTTATTTGCATTAGATTTAGTTTGTTAAAGTAGTTTAGTCACCTTTCCTCTATTTTAAAAACCCCATTTTCACTCAATAACTTGACTAAGTAATCCGCTAGTTTCTTATGGTTCGACCCCTTACTTTCCTATACTATTTGTTAGGTTAGCCTAGGGTAATTATTTTTGACCGGATCAGGAACTAACGACCCCTAAGCCCCGATCAGCCATTTGCATTTAAGGACTAATCATGTTTAAATTCGCACTTGGCCCAAAACTTAATTAATTAATTAGAAAATTAAAATTAAAATTCTAATTAATTAAAATAAAATAAAATAAAATAATAAAACAATTAATCATCAAATAAAACAATCATAATCAATCAATAAAATAGAAATAAATAGTCCAAATAAATTTGGACCATACATAAAATAACATAAATACCAACAAATAAACAAAGCAGAAAAATACCATAAACCTGGGGCGTTACAACCTCCCCTCCTTAAAGAAATTCCGTCCCGAAATTTAAGGCAAAGGAGATTGCTCACCTTCAAATAACTCCGGGTACTTCTGCTTCATGGACGCCTGTGTCTCCCAAGTCGCTTCTTCATGATGTTGATTTCTCCACAACACCTTGACTAGCTTGACTTGCTTGCGTCGGAGGGTCCTCACGTCGCGATCGAAGATCTGAACTGGTCGCTCCTCGAACGTCAGATTCGGCTCAAACGTGGCCGATTCCACTGGAATGATGTGGGTAGGATCATATACGTATTTCCTTAGCTGGGAAACATGGAACACATCGTGAACATTAGACAAACAAGGCGGTAATGCTAATCGATATGCCACCTCCCCAACTCGTTCTAGTATCTCGTAAGGTCCCACGAACTTCGGGCGGAGTTTCCCCTTCTTGCCAAAGCGAGCAACTCCCTTGAATGGTGAAACCTTAAGCAAGAATCTGTCACCTACCTCGAATATCAGTGGTCTATGTCGGTTACCGGCGTAGGACTTCTGACGACTCTGCGCTACCTGCATCTTAGATCGAATGACTCGGACCTTCTCTACGGTATCTCTTACCATCTTAGGTCCCAAAGCCACAATATCACTGATATCATTCCAATAAATCGGACTCCGACATTTCCTGCCATAGAGGGCCTCGTACGGAGCCATATTAATGATAATGTGATAACTGTTATTATACGAAAATTCGACCAAGCAAAGCATTCGCACCCAAGACTGATTGCTCGCAACATATCCTCTAGAGTCTGGATGGTCCTCTCAGTCTGGCCATCCGTCGCCGCGTGAAATGCGGTGCTAAGCTTCAACCTCGTCCCAAAGGCTTCCTGAACCGATTTCCAGAAACGAGACAAGAATCTCGGATCACGATCAGAAACTATCTCCCTCGGAACTCCGTGAAGTCGAATAATATCCTGGGTATAAGCCTCTACTAGGCGCTCCATCGACCAAGTCATCTTCATCTGTATGAATCTAGCGACTTTGGTCAACCTATCCACAATTACCCAAATGGCGTTCATATCATTACAGGTAGGTAGGCTAACCACAAAATCCATAGATACCGACTCAAATTTCCAGGTCGGAATCGGTAGTGGCTGCAAAAGACCTCCAGGTCTCTGATGCTCGATCTTAACCTTCTGACAGACTAAACATCGAGCTACGAACTCTGCGACATCCTGCTTCATCTTAGGCCACCAGAATTGGCCCTTAAGGTCCTTGTACAACTTATTACCCCCAGGATGAACAGAGTAGGGTGAGTTATGTGCCTCAGACATGATCCTGTTCCGAAGATCAGAACTGTCCGATACACACCACCTCCCTCGAAAGCGCAGACTACCGTCGGTAGAAATCTCGAAGCCAACGACTTTTCCTTGCCGCAAGGCCTCTCGAATCCTAGCCAACTGCGGGTCATCCTTCTGACCTTCGCGCAATTCCTGAAATAACTCAGGCTCGGCACTCATAGATGTCAGATGAACTCTGACGGAACTACGGCTTCTATTGAAGCTCAATCAATTCTTGCGACTCAGTGCGTCAGTGACCAAGTTCGCATTGCCTTCACAATAATTAAGCTTCAGGTCGTAGTCCTTAATTAGCTCAAGCCATCGTCGCTGCCTCATATTGAGGTCTTTCTGAGTGAAGATGTACTTGAGACTCTTATGATCCGTGAATACCTTACACGAACCACCATAGAGATAGTGCCTCCAGATCTTAAGCGCGAAAACCACAACTGCAAGCTCCAAGTCATGCGTGGGGTAGTTACGCTCGTGCACCTTCAACTACCTCGATGCATAAGCAATGACTTTCCCACCCTGCATCAACACGCATCCTAGGCCACTCTTAGACGCGTCACTATAGACCTCGAAATCCTCCTCATTGTTCGGAAGGGTAAGAATAGGAGCATAAACTAATCTCTGTTTCAACTGCTGAAATGCTTGCTCGCAAGCCTATGTCCAAACGAATCGGATCTCCTTCTGCAGGAGACTAGTTATCGGCCTAGCAATCTTGGAGATGTCCTGGACGAATCGTCGATAGTATCCGGCCAAAACTAGAAAACTACGAACCTCGGCCGCCACATTTCTTGGGCTAGCTACTCCATTCAACTGTAGCCTTAACTTTTGCCAGGTCTACCTTAATGTCTTCCTTACTAATAACGTGACCCAGAAATGCTACCTCGCGAAGCCAGAACTCACACTTAGAGAGCTTCGCGAACCACTTATGCTTCCTCAATATCTCTAACACTATCCGGAGATGCTCTGCATGCTCAGACTCGTCTCTCGAATAAACTAGGATATCATCGATAAAGACTACGACACACTTATCGAGTAAGTGATGAAATGTCCGGTTCATCTGATCCATGAACACGGCTGGAGCATTAGTGAGACCAAAGGGCATCACCTCAAACTTGTAGTGGCCGTATCTCGTATGGAAAGCTGTCTTCGGGATGTCTTCTTTCTTGACCAGAATCTGATGATATCCAGATCGAAGATCTATCTTCGAGAAAACTCCCGCTCCTCTCAGTTGATCGAATAGGTCCTCAATCCTAGGAAACGGGTACTTATTCTTGATCGTTACCCAGTTCAATTCTCGGTAGTCTATGCACAGGCGCATGCTACCGTCTTTCTTCTTCACAAAGAGCACAGGTGCTCCCCATGGAGAAACACTCGGCCTAATTAAGCCCTTATCGATCAAATCTTAAAGTTGCGTCTTTAACTCTTGCAACTCCGATGGTGCCATCCGGTAAGGTGCCTTTGAAATTGGCGCTGTCCCGGATGCTAAATCGATATAAAACTTGACATCGCGCTCGGGTGGAACTCGTGGTAGCTCATCAGGAAATTCGTCTCTGAAATCCCTCGCTACAGGTATATCATCCAATAAACTCTCCTCAGTCAAGTCCCTTACCTGACATAAGAACACCATATCGCCCTTCCGGCAAAGTTTCCTCATCTTCAAGGCCGAAATTACCTTTACTCCTTTCTTCAGAATGATCCCAGAGTAGGTAACTCGATTGCCCTGCGATCCTCGGAATGTGACTGACTGATCTCAGAAACGAATGATCGCCCGATACCTCGACAGCCAGTCCATGCCAAGAATGACATCGAACTCCATCAGCGGAAACTCCTTCAGATCGGTCGTCACCTACTCCCCAGCTATAATTATGGGCACTCCTCGGAACTCACGCTGACAAACAAAATCCTCTCCAGAAGGGAGAGTTATAATCGAACTAACAGGGGAGCTGCCACGAAGATCAGACCTCGAGGCAAAACTACTAGCCACAAAAGAAACGGTGGCACCAGAGTCAAACAGTACATAAGCTAAAATACCAGAGAAAAGAAATCTACCTGAGACGACATCTGGCTGGACCTCTGCCTCTGCCTCAGTCATACAGTAGACTCGGTTCTTCACATGAGTCTTAGTCGGTGCCGGTAGTTGCTTGATCTCAGTGTCTGGCTTCTTCTCGGGGCAGACTGATGCCTTATGGCCTTCCTTCCCGCAAATAAAACATGAAATGGGTGTCCCGTGACATCGCTTCCCTGGATGGAAGTCCCTGCCACAGCCTCTGCACCTCGAACTCTCTGATTCCTTAGACGAACTAGCGGTCAGAGGGGTACTGCTAGGAGCACTAAATCGAGGCTTCTTGAAAGATGGAAACGTCACTGGGGTCGGGGTCCTCTTCCTGCTCGTATCCTCCTCGATAATAGATGCCTGAATCTCGAGTGCTACCTCGTAAGCTCGCTGCAATGACTTCGCTCCACTGCTGATCACATGAACGCGAATCCTCGGATTTAGCTTCATGATGTAGCGCTTGACCCGCTCCTCCTCATATGGTACTACAGATGTAGCGAACCTCGATAGCTCGGCGATCTTATCGGTGTAGGCCTGAACCGTCATCTTACCCTGAGTGGGAGTAAGAAACTCTTCCTGTTTCTGCCACTGTAACTCGTCGGGGTAGAACCTCTCCTGGACCTTAGCTACGAACTTGGCCCAAGACATCGAGTGCAAGGGCATACACACGTTCCTAGCCACGCTCCACCAATTATCGGCCTCTCCTCTCAAGTAATAGGCGGCGATCTGGACCTTCTCGTGCTCGGGGCAAAACGTAGCGTCGAAGAGCTTCCCCATCTCGCGGATCCATCTCTCCAAAATCGTAGGGTCGGCAACCCCATCGTAAGTCGGTGGTCGATGACGAGCGATACGATTGAACGTCGACTGCGAACCCAATGGCTGACGACTATGGTTTGCTAAAGTAAGAATCGCTTCCTCGAGCGCTCGTAACCTCTGTCGTCTCGAACTTGACCGGCGGGGTGTGGACATGCTGAAAACATCGCAAGAAAATAACGACAAAAAGAAAGTGTCAGTCAACAATCCACATCTATAGTCAAGCACTCAAAAAAAATAAAAATAAGGAAAAACAGTCCTATCTCGATCTTCTACCCGATGCTCTTCTCCCTTATACTTATTCTTAATTGGGTTTATCACTCGGGAATGGTAAAGCTCACAACTCTCGGGTTTTACTCAAATCCTAAAACTTCCCTTAAAGTTCTAACCTATTCGGCTCTGATACCAACTGTGACGACCCGACTCGCTTAAACCGGCGCGGAAGAAACCGACGAGTCGAATAGTTGATCTAACATACAAACATACTTAAAATTTAAAACAAACCTCAAAAATTATTATTATAAAACCCAAATTGTACAAAACCACAAGTTGTACATAACTAAGTCCCAAATAGTCACTACTAATGAATTAACTCCAAAACAGATGTTAGAGTTAGAGTATACAACGTACTAACATTCTAAAGACTAATAACAGAAAATTACAACTAAAACAATGGATAATAAATCGACACTCGCCCGAACCCAAGCTAAGCATCAACATCACCATCAGATTTACCTGAAAATGAACATATATCCACCATCAGTGGCGAGTAACATAACAGCCCCACCCTAATGTGGATACACATGAACATAGAATAAATCAAACAACAAATCAGGCACTCAACCCAAACAAACATGCAACGTAAAACAACAATAACAATAACATTAATAACTTCCTTGACTTTTAATTATCCAATCTTATCATAATCTTTGTCGTAATCATTTACATATTAAACCGGACTACGCTCGTACGAATGCATCTTACGCGAACGAACTTTCCTACCATGCCAGGAATGAGAATCTTACTCCCAAACCCATGAACCCCATCTTACGGAAATCCATATCATAAAGACGACATAGCAAAAGTAATCACTATCCCAATACCGCGGTTAGGATAGGGGCAACGTCTTAACCCGAGTCTTAGAATCTTACTCTAAGGTTAGGCGTCTAACAGTAAATTCAAGCTATCTTTACGTTCTTTACAATCTTGGTTAATCTTAAGTTGCACCTTATGCCTTTACTTAAGACTAACTATGTAAATCATAACCTTGGAACCTCTTTAATCAATCTTTATACTTTCTTTAACTCTCTTTAATTATCTTTTAACTTTCTTTAATCAAGACTACACAAACTATACTTAAAGAATACATGATGACTATCATACAGAAATTCAAGATTCATCAAAGAATGATAAAGAAACTTCAAGAAACCTCAAGAATCATCAAGAACATATATTATAACTTAATTCATCACTTCAAGATTCAAGAATCACATGCTACTCAACAAGATCATCAAGAATCATCATCATATTCAATAACAAAGTACACGCATATCATCATCAAATTCCCTCAACAATTCCATCAATTCTATGTACTGAAACCTTATGAAAATTGAACATGAACATAATTAGACATGAAACTATCATATCCAATCATAAAATTCATAGAAACAAGGGAAGAACATCATAAAAACAACTTCCCAACCAGCCCATAAATTCACGCAAGACAAGGGTTAATTTCATCAATTTTCGGTCTAATTTGATCATCTAATCCACCTTATGAACATAGTATGCAAACTAGGATGAAAAAGTATGTTACCTTAACAAACTTGAGTGCTAAAACCCACCAAAAACACGCTGCCTAGAAACGATTCCACACGGCTGCACCACCACACGAACACGGTGCACCACCACGAACACCGCCCAATCAGCACGGCTTCAATGCACGGCTGGCCACCAACATGGCTTCAACCCCACGGACCAAACTCAACACGTAACAACCCGGAAGCCAACCTAAACTAATGATCTTGATCACAAATGATGAAGATAAGTGGGTGTTCAATCACTTAAAGATCAATGGGATATGAATCTTTAAGTTTTGGGATGAAAGGTTGATGAACAATTTGTAGATGATTAGGGGCCAAAAATGGCGTGTGGAATGATGGAAAATGGAGGGAGTGTGTTTGGTTTTGATTTGTGAGCAAAGGATGGCTAAATGAGCAAATGAGGATTTAGATGACAAAATGATCATTAAGCCTTACTAATACTTCTATTTATAGAAGTTAGTTAAGGTGTGAACACATAGGAAGTGGCAAACATGCCATACAAAGAGGGGGGGCCAGCTATGGCTTAATAAAATGGGTTAAATGATCACTTGGGCCATTTGCCCTTAAGTATGACTAATCATGTTTAAATTCGCACTTGGCCCAAAGCTTAATTAATTAATTAGAAAATTAAAATTAAAATTCTAATTAATTAAAATAAAATAAAATAAAATAATAAAACAATTAATCATCAAATAAAACAATCATAATCAATCAATAAAATAGAAATAAATAGTCCAAATAAATTTGGACCATACATAAAATAACATAAATACCAACAAATAAACAAAGCAGAAAAATACCAAAAACCTGGGGCGTTACATTAATACTTCATCAGTTCATCTTTTATTTGAAGATATTTGACTGTAATAATTGTTTCTTAATTAAAGATTGACGAAAATGCATTCATTGATAAAACAAAAGTGATATCACAAAAATGAAAATTGAAAACTGGAAAATGTAAAATAGGTGGTCAAAAGTGAAAATTTGAAAATTAAAAATTAAAAAAAGGTTGTAATTTATTGTAATTTCAGTTTGACAAATCCTAATTTAGGTAAAATTTCAGTCTTTTTAATGCGAAAAAACATCAAAGAAACTCAAGTTATAAACCCTAAACCCTAATCTTGGTATAATTTCATTCTTTTTAAAAGGTAAAAATATCAAAGAAACTAGAGTTTTAAATTTATTGTAACTAGTGTATAATTTTGGTTGTAACGTACTGTAAATCACAAGTTTGTATTTTTCAATGCAATTATAAAATAACATAATTTTACACTATTTATTGTAAGTATTGTATAATTTTGGGTTTAGGGTTTATTAAATTAAATATTGAAGAAAATGCATTCATCGATAAATGAAAAATGAAAACTGAAAAATTAATAAATACGTGGTGAAAAGTGAAAAATGAAAAATAGGTGGTAATTTATTTTAATTTCAGATGGCCAAATCCTAATTTTGGTATAATTTCAGTTTATTAATAGGAAAAAAATCAAAGAAACTAAAGTTATAAATTTAATCTAACTAGTGTATAATTTTATTTGTATTGTAAATCACAAGTTTGTATGTAAAAGGATTGAAAAATAGTAAAAGGGTTGAAAAATAGTAAAAGGGTTTACAGTTTTTGGGCAATAAATATATAGGGTATAGGGTTTAGGGTTTAGGTTAACTGATTTAGGGTTAAAGGTATAGGGTTATGGTTTACAAGTGTTTAGGGTTTAAGGTTCAGGGGTTAGGGTTTTGCAACATATGTGTTTTTGGGCAACAAATATATAGGGTTTAGGGTTTAGGGTAATGGTTTATGGGGGTATAGGGTTTAAGGTTTAGGGTTTTGCAACATATGGGTTTAGCAAAATTATATGTGTAAAAAACAAGGGAAAAAATATCATGATAAAAGAGGATAAAAAAGGGATTGATTTTGAAAAGAAAATACTGTACTTTTGTGTATTATCGAATTTAGACATACTCCCTCCGTAACATAAAAATTTCTACTTTTGTTTTTTCACGCATTTGGAGAAAGTGATTTATAAGGGTGTAAATGAATAAATTAATCAAAATGGTTTTGATACAAACAAGAATGTGATTATAAGTTACTAATATCAAAATTATTTTGATTAAATTGGTCGTTTACACCCTTAAATTGCTTCCTTAAAATGCGTAAACCCTAAACCCTATACCCCAAAAAACATAAGTAGAAATTTAATTACATTCTACGGAGGGAGTATTTCTTTATTCATATTAAAAGGGGAGGATGAAATCGAGCAACAGAATAGGTAATTGAAAAGGATTATGGTGTTGCAATTTTTTTGGATTGATCGGATGGAGCAACAAAATCTTTGACAACAAGATCAGAGGAATTTTTGTGTTGGGGTCTGACCCAAAACATTCTCAACATTTAATTGTCAACCATTATGTATTTGAATGTTTTAATTTTTTTTATAACAAATTTATCAAAGCATTTCATTATTAGAAAATGAAATTCAAATAATGGGCCACTATTATGGGGGAAAATGAAAAATTTACCAACACATTAAATTATTCTAAAATGAAATTGAAATAATAATGGGCCACTATTATGGGGCACTTTTATGCATGGGAAACTAAATATGGCCCACAAAGATATAGGCACACCCTAAAAATATATCCACAAATTGATTTTATGGCCTCCCAATTGAAATTACGGGCCATGAAATTGATTTTTACCTTACAATTTCATTTCTTTGTAATCATGTCATGGGCCACACAAAAAATGGGCCATTTATTAAGGGCCACAGAACACCAAGAATAAGGGAAATGAGTTTGAAGATAAATATGATTTGCAAATTATAGAGGATAGGACATACATACAACCAAAAATTTAAGAACACTATATACAAGTGGGTAAATTTCGTGAACGAGTGGGTTTACCTATTTCACATTAACGTTGACAACCTCGGAAACTTGGATATTCGGCGTGACCTCTCGATCATGGTAGGGGCTGTCATAGCCTACCAATAAGCGATCCATAAATGAAGTCACTTAAAAAAATAGACAAACTACTAACATTTCATATTCCTACATTAATATAGGCACACATATAAAAAACTAAATGTAATAAGTAAAAACATTACAAATACTTACATGAATATCACCATCCACATCCTTGTCCCAAGCATCCCTTGGATGTTCCTCTACATATGCAACGTTAACCATCTATATAAATAGTAACAGAGAAAAAACCCAAGGAACTCATTATGTACCCCCAAACCCATAACCAAACAAATATTTTTTTTAATAACAGAATACAACAAACTTAACTTACCCCCAAAACTCCAAAGTCACCATCTCTACCATTTCGATCATCATTAGTGACTTTCCGGATATCCTCATTACACCAAATCTTTATTCGAGGCCAAACACCCCAATTAATAGGATTTCTTTGGAGTCGATCAAGATAAAAAAAAACCTAAAAAAACAAGGTACAAATGATGACAATGAAAATTAAAACTTATAAGTAAGTTGTAGATTACATGAAACTGAAAAAAATTACCGCGACGAAGATGGTGCAACCACCACAACCCGTAACGTAGCCTTTCCTGTCAAATGTCCTAGCAAATTGTCTCACACTAACCATTAGCTTGTGAAGCACTAAGGTACACCAATCATATTTGTCCGCGATAGTAGCAATCGAAACACAATGTAATAAATCAGCGGCCAGCCTAGGACATTGGGTTGGACACAACAACATTTGCAAAGCAACCATCAAAAACAACGTCTTAAACTCATCTTTTTCTTCTTCTTTCCATTTCCCCTCAACTCTCTCCATGAATTCAGGGGGTATTAAAATACCTTTCCTTAAACTCCCACACGTCAACTTCTGTAAAGCCTTATTTTCATTGCGATGTTGTTCATTCCTTTTGATTGGCAACGGAAAGGTCCATTAGGGAGTCCTAGTACCCATCGTACTTGATTGGCACATAATCGGAACACTTCCCCATTCAAACCGACAAACGTCTCTGTTTTGGGGTCTATCCTACTCATCAACCAGTAACATAAGGTCTTTGGCAATTGTTTCCCAGACAAATGCAACAAACCACCAAACCCCATCTCTATTACCCACTTCTTCCTGAGCTCGTCAAAGTTACTACACATCCTCCCAAAACTCTCTACTCGACACGTCAAGTTGGGTTGCTGGAAAGAAAGTGAACTTCGTGAACAATTTATTTTACACATGACAAATTAAGGGTTCACATTTATCTGCCAATTTATTTTAATTAACATAAGCATAAGTAACTTACACGTTTACAATTGTGAGTTCTGAACTTAATAACACTATGCTTTTGTTTAATTATACCACCAACTGAATTTGAAGACTGCGATACAAAATGATGTAACACATTAAAATAAGTGTCATAAAAATTTGAAACATAAAAAAATTGAATTGAATCAAAAAATTTCGATCAAGTAAATTACAAACTCACCTTTACATCATCTTGAAATCCTAATACCAATTGTCTTCCGTTACGATTAGAATCTAACCGATCATTACTTAACAGTCTTCCAGTAGGATCAATGAGCTTATTATTCACCCTCTGCCCATTACATTTGAATGGTTCAATAGGCTGTGTGGTTGAATCCAACGCTTCAGTATCCATGTCACCTAAACCCTAAACCCTAGCCTCGCTATAGTTTTAGGATTCTTGCATTTTAAACAATGACTTATTAAATTATTTGTATTTTAAAGTTTACAATACATACAACTTTAGGCAAGTGAAATGTACTAAATGCCTTGGTTGAATTCGAAATCATCAATTCCAGCTATAACATCACATAATTAGAAATAAATTCATCAATTTGAATAATAAGAGTTTGAGATTATCAAAATATATCACTTGTCATAAGTACAATTGCACTTGTAAAATTCTAAGGCATGCATTATGAGAAGACACAGAGGTTTAATTATTCTATTGTGTCATCCATTCACTTCATTACTTTTTCATGTTGTTAAAAACAGGACAACTCATCTTGTTGTATTATAATCATGAATATCTCATCCAATAATTATAATGTCCCTCCTTCCTCAACCACAAATGAAGAACTGAATAAGCCTTCCATCACACACCTAAATTATGAATACATAAGTGAAACCTATTAAGGCCAATAAAAACTTGACAACTCTTTTTTCCACTGTATTCCTCACCACACATATTGATTGTGTAACGACCCTGATTTTATAGGTATTTATGTCGTGTATTTATGTGCATTTATGTGATGTAATGTATGGTTCAAATTTGTTTTTTTTGAACTATTTATTTTATTTTATATGAATAATTTCAATTAAATTCGAATTATTTAATTTTGATTGATTATTATTTATTTTAATTATTATTATTATTTAATTAATTAGAATTTTTATTATTTAATTTTCTAATTAATTATTTAATATTTTTGGGCTAAATCAATTTGAGCATGATTAATCATGCAAGCTTGTAAATTAGCCCAATGGATCACGAGAGCTCAATTTGGCCCATTTTGGCCTCATGAAAACCGGCCCCTTGGTGATTAGTGGCATAATTGTCACTTGCCATGCATTCACACCTTAACTAACCTCTATATATAGGAGAGTTAGTAAGGCTTAAGAATCCTTTTGCCATTTGATCACTTGCTCATCAAATCATTAGCCAAAACACATTCCCATTTGATCTCCTAATCTCACGCCATTTTTGGCTCATCACTCACTAAATTTTGTTCTTCATCTTTTCAAACCCCAAAATTAAAGATTCAACTTCTATTGATCTTTAAATACCAAAACACAAACTAAACCACATAATTTGCATTCAAGATCACTAGTTCGGGTTTGGTTTAGGGATCTTGTTCGTGTGGGTTGTTCGAGTGGTGTCCGTGAGTTGCCGTGTGGTGTCTGTGGTGGTGCCGTGCAAGGGCCGTGTTGGGGTTGTGCAAGAGACGGTGGTGCAGGTGGTCCTCGTGCGGTGTTCGTGGACCGTGCAGCTGGGTGGTGGCCGTGTGGTGTTCGTGCAGCCAGCACGTGCGTGTGTGCCGTGTGGGTGCAGTTCGTGGGAGCCGTGTGGTTCGAGTTTCCGGGCTGCGATTTATGTTGATTTTGTGTGTATTCCTTACTAAGGTAACATACTTTCTCAACTTAATTGGTGTACTATGTTTCATAGTATAGATTAAATGCATAGATTAGTTTATTTTGAAGTTTTAATCATGTTTTTGTGTATGAATTGTAATCTGATTTTGAAATGGTTTTATGATGATTTTAAGGTTTAAAATGATGATTTTATGATTGAATATGTTAGTATCAAGTTTATGTTAATCATGTTCAATTTTGATGAATTTTGGATGCTAGAAAGTTGATGATTTCATGTGTTGAATTGATTGAAGTATGCGTGTGATTTGAGTATGTATGGATGAGTTCTTGATTCTTGAATGAGTTCTTGGTTGAAGTTCTTGAATCTTGATTGAGTTCTTGATTGAAGATCTTGAATCTTGGATGAGTTCTTGATGAGTTCTTTAAGGTTCTTTATGAGTTCTTGATTGAGTCTTTAAAGTTAAAGAAAGTTAAAGAAAAGGTTAAGGAAAAGTTATAAGATGATGTAAGTTGTTTGGTTTACATGTTATTTCTTGAGTCAAGGCGTAAGATGCAACTTAAGAAGTAACTAAGAATGTAAACTTCGGTTTAAAGGTTTAAAGATTTAAAGATTAGCTTGATTTCGCTATTAGACGCCTAAAACTTAGAGTAAGATTCTATGTTTTTGGGTTAAGACGTTGCCCCTATCCTATCCGCGGTATTGGGATAGTTGGTGGTCTTACTATGTTGTCTTCGGATGTGGATTTCCAGTAAGATTGGTTTCACGGGATTTGGGAGTAAGATTCTCAATCCTGACATAGTAGAAAGTTCGAATGCGTAAGATGCGTTCGTACGTGCATAGTCTGGTCTAGTATGCGAATGATTGCGCCAAAGTTAAGATTGGTTAAGTTAGTTGAGTCAAGCATGATTTCTTGTTATGATTCGCATGATTTGAATGGCTTGTTTGATTTGGTTATTTGATTTGTGCTATGTTCATGTGTATTCCCGTTAGGGTGAGACACTTATGTTACTCGCCACTGACGGTGGACTGTTGTTGACTTTTCAGATAATTATGATGATGAGGTCCTTGCTTAGCATTGGGTTGGGCGAGTGCCGATATTGCTTAGATTCTATATTGTTATACTTCGATGTTTTCTAGTTATATACTCTAGTAGTGGTACTTTTACACTTTACTATAACTCTGACATGTATTTGGTGTTACGTATGTTAGTAGTAGTAGTATGACTTTTGGGATTAGTTGTGTACAATCTTGTGGGTAATTGTACTTTTGGGAGTTTGTTAGTTCTGACTATTCGACTCGTCGGTTTCTTCCGCACCCGTTTAAGCGAGTCGGGTCGTCACAGTTGGTATCAGAGCCGAATAGGTTTTAAGTGAAGTTTTAGGATTTGAGTTAAATCCGGGAGTTGAGAGCTTTACTATTCCCGAGTGATAAACCAAATTTAGGATTAAGTAAAGGGAGAAGAGTTGGGTAGAAAAACCGGGATAAGATCTTTTCTATTTTCTTTTTCTCTCTTTATTTTGTGTGCTTGACTGTGGTGGGGATGTATGACTGACATTTGTTATTTTGGTATTTCTTTTTGTTGTGATACGTTGCAGCATGTCTACACCTCGCCAGTTGAGTGCTGGACGACAGAGGTTGCAGGCACTCGAGGAGGCGATCCTTACGTTGGCGCACCATAGTCATCATACGCCGAGTACGCAGTCGACGTTCGACCGTATTGCGCGTCATCGACCTCCGACTTACGATGGGGTTGCCGACCCCACTATCCTGGAGAGCTGGATCCGCGAGATGGGGAAGCTCTTCGACGCGACGTTTTGCCCCGAGCACGAGAAGGTGCAGATCGCCGCTTATTATCTACGTGGAGAGGCCGATAACTAGTGGACGTTAGCTAAGGACGCATGCTTGCCGTTACATTCGATGTCGTGGATCGAGTTCGTCGATAAGATCCAGGAGCGTTTCTACCCCGACGAGTTGCGGTGGCAGAAGCAGGAGGAGTTCCTTAATCTTAAGCAGGGTAAGATGACTGTTCAGGCGTACACCGACAAGTTTACGGAGTTATCGAGGTTCGCTACGTCTGTGGTTCCGTCAGAGAAGGATCGGGTCAAGCGCTACATCAAAAAGCTAGATCCGAGGATTCGCGTTCACATGATCAGTAGTGGAGCGACGACATTTCAGCAGGCCTACGAGGTAGCACTCAAGATTCAGGCATCGACGGCTAAGAAGGATGCGAGCAGGAAGAGAGCTCAGGTTCCGGCGACGATAGCTTCTTTTAAGAAGCCCCGATTTAGTGCTCCTAGCAGTACCCCTCCGATCACGAGTTCGCATAAGGGTTCCGATGGCTCGAAGTGCAGAGGATGTGGCCGAGACTTCCATCCAGGGAAGCGGTGTGACGGTTCGCCCATAGCATGTTTTATCTGCAGGAAGGAAGGCCATAAGGCGTCAGTATGCCCCGAGAGGAAGCCAGACATTGAGGTTAAGCAGCTTTCGGCACCGACGAAGACTCCAGTGAAGAACCGAGTCTACTGTATGACCGAGGCGGAGGCCGAGGTTTAGCCTGACGTCGTATCAGGTAGATTTCTTATTTCTGGTGTGTTAGCTTTAGTATTGTTTGATTCTGGTGCTACTGTCTCTTTTGTGGCTAGTAGTTTTGCCTCGAGGTCTAATCTTCGTGGCAGCTTTCCTATTAGTTCAGTTATAACTCTCCCTTCCGGAGAGGATTTTACTTGTCAGCGCGAGTTCCGAGGAGTGCCTATCATGATAGCTGGGGAGCAAGCGACGGCTGATCTGAAGGAGTTCCCGCTGATGGAGTTCGACGTGATACTTGGTATGGACTGGCTGTCGAGGTATCGAGCGATCATTCGTTGTCGAGATCAGTCAGTGACATTCCGAGGACTTCAGGGCAACCGAGTTACCTACTCTGGGTTCGTCCTTAAGAAAGGAGTAAAGGTAATCTCTGCCTTGAAAATGAGAAAACATCGCCAGAAGGGCGATATGGTGTATCTATGTCAGGTAAGGGACTTGACTGAGGAGCGTCTGTTGGACGATATACCTGTAGCGAGGGATTTCAGAGACGTATTTCCTGATGAGCTACCAGGAGTTCCACCCGAGCGCGACGTCGAGTTTCATATCGACTTAGCACCCGGGACAGCGACGATTTCGAAGGCACCTTACCGGATGGCACCATCGGAGTTGCAAGAGTTAAAAACGCAACTCCAGGATTTGATCGATAAGGGCTTCATTAGGCCGAGCGTTTCTCCATGGGGAGAACCTGTGCTCTTCGTGAAGAAGAAAGACGGTAGTATGCGCCCGTGCATAGACTACCGAGAGTTGAATCGGGTAACTATCAAGAATAAGTACCCGTTGCCTAGGATTGAGGACCTGTTCGATCAGTTGCGAGGAGCAGGAGTGTTTTCGAAGATAGATCTTCGATCTGGATATCATCAGATTCCATTTAAGAAAGAAGACATTCCGAAAACTGCTTTTCGTACTAGATACGACCACTACGAGTTCGAAGTGATGCCCTTTGGCCTCACTAATGCGCCAGCCGTGTTTATGGACCAGATGAACCGGACATTTTACCACTTACTCGATAAGTGTGTCGTAGTATTTATAGACGATATCTTAGTCTATTCGAGAGATGAGTCTGAGCATGCGGAGCATCTCCGGATGGTACTTGAGATATTGCGTAGTTATAAGTGGTTCGCGAAACTCTCCAAGTGTGAGTTCTGGCTTCACGAAGTAGCATTTCTGGGTCATGTAATTAGTAAAGAGGGCATTAAGGTAGACCCGGCTAAGATTAAGGTTGTAGTTGATTGGAGTAGCCCGAAAAATGTGGTGGAGGTTCGTATTTTTCTGGGATTAGCCGGATACTATCAATGATTCGTCCAGGACTTCTCCAAAATTGCTAGGCCGATGTCTAGTCTCCTTCAGAAGGAGGTCCGCTTCATTTGGACGGAGGCTTGCGAGCAACATTCCAACAATTGAAACAGAGATTAGTCTCTGCTCCTATTCTTACCCTTCCGAACGATAAGGAGGACTTCGAGGTCTATAGTGATGCTTCGAAGAGTGGCCTAGGATGTGTTCTCATGCAAGGCGGGAAAGTCATCGCTTACGCATCGAGACAATTGAAGGTGCACGAGCGTAACTATCCTACGCATGACTTGGAGTTAGCAGCTGTGGTATTCGCGCTCAAGATTTGGAGGCACTATCTATATGGTGGTTCGTGTAGAGTATTCACGGATCACAAGAGTCTCAAGTACATCTTTACTCAAAAAGACCTCAATATGAGGCAGAGACGATGGCTTGAGCTTATTAAGGACTACGACCTGACGCTTAACTATTGCGAGGGCAAGGCGAACTTGGTCGCTGATGCACTGAGTCGGAAGCATCGCTTGAGCTTCAGTAGAAGCCGTGGTTCCGTCAGACTTCGTCTGACATCTATGAGTGCTGAGCCTGATTTGCTTCAGGAATTGCGCGAGGGTCAGCAGAACGACCCGCAGTTAGCTAGGATTCGAGAGGCTCTACGGCAAGGTAAAGCTGTAGGTTTCGAGATCCCTTCCGATGGTAGGCTGCGATTCCGAGGGAGGTGGTGTGTACCGGACTGTGCTGATCTTAGGAACAGGATTATGTCCGAGGCACATAACTTGCCCTACTCTGTTCATCCTGGAGGTAACAAGTTATACCAGGACCTCAAGGGCCAATTCTGGTGGCCCAAGATGAAGAGGGATATAGCAGAGTTCATAGCTCGATGTTTAGTCTGTCAAAAGGTTAAAATCGAGGGAGGTCTGTTGCAGCCACTACCGATTCCGACCTGGAAATTTGAGTCAGTGTCTATGGACTTCATGGTTAGCTACCTACCTGTAATGGTTTGAATGCCATTTGGGTAATAGTGGATAGGTTGACTAAGGTCGCTAGATTCATTCCGATGAAGATGACCTGGTCTATGGAGCGTCTAACAGAGGCGTATACTCAGGATATTATCCGACTTCATGGAGTTCCGAGGGAGATCGTTTCTGATCGAGATCCGAGATTTCTGTCTCGTTTCTGAAAATCAGTTCAGGAAGCCTTTGGGACGAAGCTGAAGTTGAGCACCGCTTTTCATGCGGTGACCGATGGTCAAACTGAGAGGACCATCCAGACTTTAGAGGAAATGCTTCGGGCATGTACTCTGGAGTACCATCAGTCTTGGGTACGTATGCTCTGTTTGATAGAGTTCTCCTATAATAATAGCTATCACTCCAGCATCGAGATGGCTCCATACGAGGCCCTGTATGGCAGGAAATGTCGGAGTCCGATATGTTGGAATGATATTAGTGATTCTGTGGCGTTAGGACCTGAGATGGTACGCGATACTATCGAGAAGGTCCGAGTCATCCGGTCTAAGATGCAGGCCGCTCAGAGTCGTCAGAAATCCTACGCCGATAATCGGTGTAGACCGCTGGCTTTCGAGGTAGGTGACAAAGTCTTGCTTAAGGTTTCACCGTTCAAAGGAGTGGCACGCTTTGGTCAAAAGGGGAAACTCCGAGCGAAATATGTGGGACCTTACGAGATACTGGAACGAGTTGGGGAGGTGGCATATCGATTGGCATTACCACCTAGTTTGTCTAATGTGCATGATGTATTCCATGTTTCCTAGCTAAGGAAATATGCACATGATCCTACCCACATTATTCCAGTGGAGTCGGCCACGTTTGAGCCGAATTTGACTTTTGAGGAGCGACCCGTCCAGATCTTGGATCGAGAAGTGAGGACCCTTCGGCGTAAGCAAGTCCAGCTCGTCAAGGTGTTGTGGAGAAATCAACACCATGAGGAGGCGACTTGGGAGACAGAGGCGTCCATGAGGCAGAAGTACCCGGAGTTGTTTGAGGGTGAGCGATCTCCTTTGCCTTAAATTTCGGGACGAAATTTCTTTAAGGAGGGGAGGTTGTAACGACCCTGATTTTATAGGTATTTCTGTCGTGTATTTATGTGCATTTATGTGATGTAATGTATGGCTCAAATTTATTTTTTTGAACTATTTATTTTATTTTATGTGAATAATTTCGATTAAATTCGAATTATTTAATTTTGATTGATTATTATTTATTTTAATTATTATTATTATTATTTAATTAATTAGAATTTTTATTATTTAATTTTCTAATTAATTATTTAATATTTTTGGACTAAATCAATTTAAGAATGATTAATCATGCAATCTTGTAAATTAGCCCAATGGATCACGAGAGCTCAATTTGGCCCATTTTGGCCTCATGAAAACCGGCCCCTTGGTGATTAGTGGCATAATTGCCACTTGCCATGCATTCACACCTTAACTAACCTCTATATATAGGAGAGTTAGTAAGGCTTAAGAATCCTTTTGCCATTTGATCACTTGCTCATAAAATCATTAGCCAAAACACATTCCCATTTGCTCTCCTAATCTCACGCCATTTTTGGCTCATCACTCACCAAATTTTGTTCTTCATCTTTTCAAACCCAAAATTAAAGATTCAACTTCTATTGATCTTTAAATACCAAAACACAAACTAAACCACATAATTTGCATTCAAGATCACTAGTTCGAGTTTGGTTTGGGGATCTTGTTCGTGTGGGTTGTTCGAGTGGTGTCCGTGAGTTGCCGTGTGGTGTCCGTGGTGGTGCCGTGCAAGGGCCGTGTTTGGGTTGTGCAAGAGACGGTGGTGCAGGTGGTGCTCGTGCCGTGTTCATGGACCGTGCAGCTTGGTGGTGGCCGTGTGGTGTTCGTGCAGCCAGCCGTGCGTGTGTGCCGTGTGGGTGCAGTTCGTGGGAGCCGTGTGGTTCGAGTTTCCGGGCTGCGATTTATGTTGATTTTGTGTGTATTCCTTACTAAGGTAACATACTTTCTCAACTTAATTGGTGTACTATGTTTCATAGTATAGATTAAATGCATAGATTAGTTTATTTTGAAGTTTTAATTATGTTTTTGTGTATGAATTGTAATCTGATTTTGAAATGGTTTTATGATGATTTTAAGGTTTAAAATGATGATTTTATGATTGAATATGTTAGTATCAAGTTTATGTTAATCATGTTCAAGTTTGATGAATTTTGGATGCTAGAAAGTTGATGATTTCATGTGTTGAATTGATTGAAGTATGCGTGTGATTTGAGTATGTATGGATGAGTTCTTGATTCTTGAATGAGTTCTTGGTTGAAGTTCTTGAATCTTGATTGAGTTCTTGATTGAAGATCTTGAATCTTGGATGAGTTCTTGATGAGTTCTTTAAGGTTCTTTATGAGTTCTTGATTGAGTGTTTAAAGTTAAAGAAAGTTAAAGAAAAGGTTAAGGAAAAGTTATAAGATGATGTAAGTTGTTTGGTTTACATGTTATTTCTTGAGTCAAGGCGTAAGATGCAACTTAAGAAGTAACTAAGAATGTAAACTTCGGTTTAAAGGTTTAAAGATTTAAAGATTAGCTTGATTTCGCTATTAGACGCCTAAAACTTAGAGTAAGATTCTATGTTTTTGGGTTAAGACGTTGCCCCTATCCTATCCGCGGTATTGGGATAGTTGGTGGTCTTACTATGTTGTCTTCGGATGTGGATTTCCAGTAAGATTGGTTTCACGGGATTTGGGAGTAAGATTCTCAATCCTGACATAGTAGAAAGTTCGAATGCGTAAGATGCGTTCGTACGTGCATAGTCCGGTCTAGTATGCGAATGATTGCGCCAAAGTTAAGATTGGTTAAGTTAGTTGAGTCAAGCATGATTTCTTGTTATGATTCGCATGATTTGAATGGCTTGTTTGATTTGGTTATTTGATTTGTGCTATGTTCATGTGTATTCCCGTTAGGGTGAGACACTTATGTTACTCGCCACTGACGGTGGACTGTTGTTGACTTTTCAGATAATTATGATGATGAGGTCCTTGCTTAGCATTGGGTTGGGCGAGTGCCGATATTTCTTAGATTCTATATTGTTATACTTTGATGTTTTCTAGTTATATACTCTAGTAGTGGTACTTTTACACTTTACTATAACTTTGACATGTATTTGGAGTTACGTATGTTAGTAGTAGTAGTAGTATGACTTTTGGGATTAGTTGTGTACAATCTTGTGGGTAATTGTACTTTTGGTTTAGTCTATATAATCATTTTGGGATTTGTTTTAAATTTTAAGTATTTCAGTTTGTTAGTTCTGACTATTTGACTCGTCGGTTTCTTCCGCGCCGGTTTAAGCGAGTCGGGTCGTCACAGATTGTGATACCATCCATTAAAACAAATCATTACTGATAACTTGAATTACTGGTAAGAAGCTGCAATATTTCATCATGAATTACTGGATCATATTTTTTTCAAGACTAAAAAGAAACTGAATTTTACCCAATACTATACTGGGTTTGCTAATACTTTTGTAGTCTTGCATTTCCACATATACATACGGCTCCAATCAAACTCAAAATTAGGGTTTCTTTCACTCAATTAAACTTTATTGTATTCCTCCAGATTTCACATATAGATACTTATCCTATCAAACTCAAAATTAGGGTTTTTTTTTCAGTCAATTAAACTCAAAAATATAACTCCAACAAATTCCAACATATATTATTTGTATAATCAAACACGATATTAGGGTTTCTTTCACTGAGTTAAACTCAAATCTATTCATGATATGATACTGCTAATTTCACATAACATCAAAGCTTTCACATAAACATACTCCTCCAATCAAACTCAAACCCTAAACTTATGGTTACTTACAGTCAATTAAACTCAAATAAATTGAAGTATATATGTTACGTCTCCAATTTTTTTACCAAATTTGAAATGTTGATTCTCCACTAAAATTCGAAACACAAAAATACAGTAAATGAGGATAATTAAACAGTATAACTTACCAGAAGACACCGCCGTGCCGCACTGCATATCGAACAACGCTTGAGAAGGAAGATGAAGATGGAGTGTTGAAAAAACCAAAGTGAAAAGTGAAATCTTAATGATGAGTAAGGGAAAAGTAGTTGAAGTGATAGCATAATAACTGCCAGTCATTAACTCCAACAAACGTCGTGAATTCACTCCGTAAATGACAATTGGGACTGTTAGTAAACAACCAATTTCTGTCACAAGCAAAATGACAATGATAACCTTCACTAAAGCTGTGAAATGACCACAAAACCATTTGATATATTTGATAAAAAAATCACATTAATTTACTAGGCATTTCCTACACCCCTACCTATGGAATTAACTTCCTACATTAACCAAACAAGGCCTTAGAGTTAGTCAATCAGTGCCCTATCTAGACAGACAGTAGAGAATGGGCGGAGGGCAGTACCCGTGAATTTCAGCACTGCATAACTGCCCACCTGTGAGGGTAGTGACTTTGCTCAATTCAGCAGTTCACCAAATTACATTGATTGATGACAACACACACTCAACTGCAATTAAGACTCCGACTAAGCGACGAAAACTACTTGCATCAATGCCCCATCTACGGACTGGAGTACTACTATATATTAAACCTTCAAAGTTTGTTCAGCTGAACCAGTCAATAATACACTAATATCGTCGTTTTATATTCCCCTTAATTCCCTTTTTTTTATTGTCTTCTACATTTCTGGGTAAAATTGCTTTTTGTTCATGTCTTTGACAAATTTTTTTGATTTGGGTTTTGAATTTTGCTGGTTTTAATCAAGTGTGTTTTTTTTTTTTTTGGCAGGGATGGGGAAGAAGAAAGTGATGGTACCTGCTGATGAAGTAGATTTGACGGCGGTCAAGTACGATTATGAGCAAATTCAATGTCAGTTTCTTAATTTTGTTTATTTAATGTTATTCGTTTTCTTATTAATTATTCACAAAACATTACCCTAAATTATATTGGTTGCCTTGTTATTTATTTAGTGATTGTGATGTTCTTTAAGAATAATGCCCTCCCATGAGATGTGGCTAGCTTTCAAAGTTTCAATAGAATGATGTCCTATCTTCTATCAAGCATTACACATTTACACAATCATTGTTAAATAACTTAGTGCAAAAAATCATAATTTAGATACAGATAATCACAATCATAGTTAAATGATGAATTTGGGGCAAATTACATGTTTGGGAAGTAAAAAAAATTGGAATTGGATTTGGTACAATTCCAACCTTAGTTTTAAAAGGCACGCCTGAGGAGCGCCTAGGCACAAGGCGCTAGCATTTGGGCTTTTTAAAGTCGATGTGCAAGGACCCCTTGGAGATACTAGAAAGGCGCAAGATAGGCGCGCTTTTTGGGGGGGGGTTTATTAGGTCATGAGAAACATTTAAATAAAAATAAAAAAAGAAGAGAGAGAAGAAGTAGAAGAAAAGGATTAACATTTTGAAATAAGAGAGAGAAAAAGTAGAGAAGAAAACCTTAGGTCCCTACCTGCTGCTGGCATCATCACCTACACACCGGAGCTGTCATCATCACCCACCACTGGAGCTACCATCATCATCGCCGGTCACCGGGAAGTTTCTCTCTTTTTTTCTTTATTCGTTTCTTCCTCTTCTCCTATCTTCGTCTCTTAGAAAATGCTCTTTTTTTTCCTTTTCTTTTCCTCTTCAAAATTATTGAAGTTTAAACTCTTCTTCTGACATGCCTTGTGTTCGACCTTTTTTTTCCTTCAATTCTGCCTTCTACTCTTCTTCTTCCTTCTGGTATGCCTTCTACTTGTTCTATGGGGTTAGATGATGATGATGATGATGACGACAAAGTGGAGGAGGACATTGGTGGAGATGAGGATGACAATGATTATAGTGATGGTGATGAGTATGATTTTGATTAGGATTGTTCTAGTACTTTAGGCAAAAAAATGAGCTTGGAGAACCAAGTTTGCTTTTCTTTCCCTTTTTCATTATGTCTAAGTTTTAGACTTTTACTGCCTTTTTAAATATGAATTATACTTTGTCATGTCATTTATGCATTTATAATGAGTATAATGTTATTTTGAGTACAATATATGATCTAGTTTTCAAAAATTAAAGTTGTATAAAATTTAGTGCGCCTCACCACCTAAGAGCGCGCGCCTTCACCTAGTGCCTTGCGCCTAGGCTCCAGGGACATCATGCGCCTTTCGCCTTTTAAAACTAAGATTCCAACCCAAATCATTAATAAGTGAATGATATGTATTTCAAATACTCAACAAAATCATGATATTTCAAATTCTAAAAACAACCCAAATAATGAATTACAATTTGAATTGTAAACATTCCAATTTCAGAAATTGAAATTATCAATTTGAAATGAATTCCATATATCCAAAGTTCCAAACCCTACTTAAAGTTGTTTGGATGTTATGTAGGTCTTTGCGATTTATGGGAATTTCTAACGACCCTTTGTGGGGGGGGGGGTAGGTAATTTAATTCCCACATTTTGTAGGCAAAGCAAATTCCTTCATTTTGTGAATTTTGAGTCACCAAACAAATAGCACTAGATGTCATTCATTGGAATTTCCATTGCATGTAGTAACCGGTGGCAACCAAACGACCCCTTAGTGTTTATGTGGGCTTGGTGTATGTGTAGTCTTTCCCAAAAAAATGCTTCTCAAGGCCATTTTGAAGGTGCACTTTGTAAGAAGAGAGGAGAGGGGGGAAGTTAAAATTCAGCAGATTTCAATTTTTAAAAGCCTGGTCTTTTTTTTTTTTTTTGGGGGGGGGGGGGGGTGGATTGAAAGTTGACTGGTTTTTTTAGCGCCAATGTACAGGATATAACATTGTTGTTAGGATCTTCTTCAATTCATTTCAGACATCACTTCAGAAGTGTAGATGTTTACATATTTATATTGTTTGGCTTACAGCTCCACATATTACTGGATCAACATTTGGATTGTTTGTTAACATTGTTGAAGCACCGATCATCGGTCCTCTTATTATTAGTTACCTAAGAAAGAAGAATAGAATGGTTGAGGTTTGTTTTGATACAAATCTGTATAACTTATGTGCTTGCACTCCTTTTGAAGATGTGTAATAATTGCACTTCTTTATGACTAACAGTTATTGAAGAATACTGTCATTCCCGAGGCTCCCATGTTCAAACCTGAGTTCCCTCCCCAAGGTTAGTTCTCATGCTTTAGGGTTGTTTGCAGTTTCATCGTCATGTTCTCACCTATCTTCTTTAGTCTAATGTTCCTAGTTTTTTCATTGTTTATTAACCTCCTTTCTTTAGCTGTATTTGTCCTTATGGCAAGAAGCTATGTGGCATACAATGACCTCTGTTTCATAATGTTGGTTAGATAAAGTACACATGGAGGTTTAAGTGGGAGGAGAGTGTGTATTTGTGGGAGAAAAGTAGGAGAGGTAGAGTCGGTGTAAGGCAGGTAAAAATGCTTTTAAAAAATGGAGTAAATTAAAGTGTAACCAATGTTATGAAATGGATGAATATGAAAAATGTAACCAACACAAAGAAAGTGATAGTATAAACTGGAAGTGGCAAATGAAATGTGATGAAATACTTGAGTGGCAAATGTGATTGGTTGGCAACCTTTTGCAAGGCCATATGCCCATATTGTATAACCAATGCTATTCACTGCTCTTTCGCATTTAGGGTTACAAAAAAGGAGAACAATAGAATACATGCATCTTTTTTATTGTGAAATTAGTTTGTGCATGTGCATGTCACACATCATTATTATGTTTGCTTTCCTTGTAGAACCAGAGCGAGATGTTATTGTTGTTGAAGAAGCTGGCTGCCCCGAGGATCGTGTAGCAGAAGCCTTGAAGTGCCTCCCAGAATATGACCCTGCAGGTTGTTGGGATGATGATTTAGCAAAATCGTTTCGATATTGGAAGATCCGTGATTTTGCATATGCTTATCGTGCCAAGCTTGCTACCCCATCAATGGTCTTATACCTTATTTGTCCATTTTCCTTTATGCCTACCATTATTTATTCATTACATGACATAAGACCATTATTAATTACTACAGGTTGCTGAGAAAATGATCTCAGCCCTGGAGGAGTTTAATAATGCAAATCCCACTACCCCGTTACTCATTTCTTTTGATGTTGAAGAGGTGAGGAATCAGGCAACTGCTTCCACTCAAAGGTTTGAAGAAGGTAATGCTCATGTTTTTATGCCTTCTGGTTATGCTTTTTATTGTGACATTAATTTGACACTAACAATTAGGACAATGTATCACTGAAATACTGTCATGGAATTTGCAGGAAATCCTATATCAGTTTTGGACGGGATCTTTATGGCAATCAAGGATGATATAGATTGTTATCCACATCCATCCAAGGGTATAGTCATAGCAAGACTCAATTTCCTTGCTCTTCTCTAAGTTTGAAACTTAGCTTAGTTTTTTTCTTTTTTTAAATATATTTTTTGAGTGCAGGTGCTACAACTTGGTTTCATGAAGTTCGAGCTGTTAAGAAGGATGCAGTTTCTGTTTCTAGGTTGCGCAGTTGTGGTGTGATTCTAATTGGAAAGGCAAATATGCATGAATTTGGTCTTGGGACAACTGGAAACAATGCTAATTATGGGTGAGTTATCGTGAAGAAAAATTCAAACCCGTCTGGCTATGTTATCATAGGTTCTATCATATAGATGCAGGACATGCTTTTACTTTAATCAGTGTACATTTTCTCAGGTTCGTTTGGACATTCTTAATAGAAAATTAGACATGCTTTTACTTTAATCATTTGTACATTTGCAGGACATGTCTATAAAGTATTCCTTTCTTCCTCATTGACGATTTTTCACATGTTCAAGATTTAAGTTTCCCTGATTTCAGATTCATATCTCCATATGTTTGCCAATCTGAAACTATCTTTGAAAATTTCGTAATAAGATTTAATGTTGTGTACTGTTCAGAACAACAAGAAATCCACATGCACATGATAGGTATACCGGTGGATCTTCATCAGGCCCAGCAGCTCTTGTAGCTTCTGGACTATGCTCAGCTTCTCTTGGGACAGATGGTGGAGGTCATTATAAAATATCTAGCTCCAAGTATAGCCTTATAGATCTGCTAATTCAGCAGGGAATTTTTATCCTGAAAACTGACAAGAGATGTATGTGAATTTTAGGTTCTATCCGTATTCCTTCATCCCTTTGTGGCGTGGTTGGCTTCAAAACAACGTATGGAAGAACGGATATGAGAGGGTAATAACTACACGAATCAGTTCCACTACTCTGTTTTCAAGTATTTCTTTAGACTTTTCAAGTTTCAATATTGGCAGCTAATTAGGTTCAAAATTTATTGATTAAACAGTCCAAATAGCTATAGAAAAGTATTTGCTTTTTTTAATTTTATTTTCACCTTATTGCAGTATGAGAGAAATTTATCATCAAAGTTAGACCTCTTGAAAAGTGAAATCGTAAAAAAGACTAGATTTAGAATCAAAAAGAGTTATTTTAAAGGAACAAATTTTAAAGGAACAAATTATTGATCTTTTTTGTAACTTTTAATCTTCTAAAATTTCATGTTGGCAGGTCATTGTGTGGTGAAGGGACTGTGGAAGTTATTGGCCCTATGGCATCATCAATTGAGGATGCTATGCTTGTGTAAGAAATTTAATACTACCTTATGACCCATGACCATGAGTAATTTCCATTTTCTTTACATTGATTTAATAGTATTCTACAGAGTCAAGGTGTGTTCTCTTCACCTAAAATCTCATGAACTTACGTGAACTCAAATGACCCTATTATTCTTAAATGGAACTTATGTTGAAGTGTTGTAGGTGACCTGATTGAAATTTATTTGAACTTGTAAAATTTTTTAGGTGAAGAGAATGTACCCAGAATCTGGTCAACCTTTGCATTGTATCTGTATACATTATTGTTTAGTAAAGTTTTAGACATGGGGTTGCTAAATCCAGGTCATCTACCAAAAGCTAATGCCCTTGGGCATTTTTTGTAGGCTGTTTGTGTGTGTATACCTCCTTTTATCACTCAATATCGAGGCCTTGTCAAAGACAACTAATTGGTGTACCAATGTACCATTGTACACAAAATGTTTTGGAAAAATTGATATTAATAAACCAACATTTATCACCTCCGCAAATAATAAACCCGCCTTTTGATAATCCAAAAACAAACCCACCTCCCTAAAATGAACCCATCTCATTTAATTACCTGAACTAACCGGTGAAAGCCAGTTATTTCATGTCAAATTCACTCTTACCTTCTCTCTCCTTCACTCTATAACCTTCACCCCCAACCTTTAGCCATTATTCTTGAAAAATCTTCTTCCCCAAACACACCTTCACCGTCATTGATAAAACCCCATTAATGCCACCACCCAATTCAAACCCTCACTAGGGTCACCATCAAACCACCATTGTCAATTCAACCACCAAACCCAAATCAATTTACCTTTTAATAATTCAATGTCAATTGCTAGAGGTGGCGAGGGAGAAGGTGGCGAGGAAGGAGGCATCGATGGAGGATATGGCGAGGGAGGTGGTTGTGAAAGTTGTCTCGCTCTTTCAAGAAACCAAATAAACCCAATTCGAAAACCTAGGGTTTGTCTTGCTTTCTCTCTCTCAGTGGTGACCAAGCACGGTGGCAGCGGCAGCGGACGACAACAAGGATGGGGGCAGCAGGGGGTCGGAAGAGGTAGGGAGCTACTGTACCAAATTCGGAGATCCAACTATTGAGGCAATTAGTAATAAGTAAATAACTGCAAGCTCCTCACATAATTTCAGAGAAACATGCATCCTCGGGATGTAGCGGAAAGGATGCCCCTAGACGATGAAGCATATGCTATATCTGCTACAATGCCACAATTCAAGCACCTTGAGTTAGCCTATAACTATAATTAACTTCCTTTAACTGCAATTAGCAACTTAGTGACCTAACTTAGCTCAATAGTTTACCTGTACAACAGGTTCTCAGTTTTTTAGTCGGTTTGGGAAGATTGGGTATAAAGGTTGGTTTGTTTTTGGATTATAAAAAGGTGGGTTTATTATTTGCGGAGGTGATAAACATTGGTTTATTAATATCAATTTTTCCAAATATTTTTCCTGGTTTTCTTTCACATTGAGCTCTATCCTACACATTCATAACGAGGGTTTTAATTTTAAGTTGTCATTCCTTTCAAGATTCATTTTTTCTTATATGATGAGTGGACTAGTTGTCCCTCCCCCACCACCCCCCCATCCCCCAACAAAAATAAAATAATAAATAAATAAGTATATCACTGTATAAGTTTACTTCTCCAAAGAATGCATAGAACTTCTTTGACTGATCTTGGTACATTAATCATGTTTTAAAGGTATGCGGCAATACTGGGATCCTCTCCTGCTGATAGATTTAGCCTGAAACCTGTGAGTTATTTTGCTACTTAACTTTTCCTTGTGTTAATTTTTCTAAAATCATGATATATGCTCCTGTTGCCATTTGTACCTCATAGTTCTTTGGACTCTTTTCCAGTCACCACCTTGCTTACCAGATCTGAAATCTGAAGCCCAACTTCGTTCTGTAGGGTCCTTAAAACTTGGGAAATATACAGAGGTGATCTTGTGATTCTTTGATCTTTGTACTGTTTCACTCTGGATAAATGCATACAAGGTTGATTTATTTTTGATTTTTTTCCTACAGTGGATTCACGATGTGTATTCCAGTGAAATCTCTCAAAAGTGTGAAGATGTTCTGAGTTGGCTTTCAGAATCCTGTAATTGCCAAGTAAAGGAATTCTCCTTTATGTACTTGAATACTGTTCTGCATACATTTTACTCATCCACCCCCCCCCCCCCCCACCCCCACCCCCCCAAAACACACACACACACACAAATAATGTTGTTAGTTGTTACAAGGATAGCACCAGAGAATTCTGAGCTCCTGTTTTTAATTATCAGACAGTAGAAATTGCTATTCCTGAGATGCATGAGATGCGCACTGCACATATAGTTTCAATTGGATCTGAAGCCTTGTGTTCACTAAATCCATATTGTGAAGAGGGGTTTGTTTTCTTACTTTCCAATGTCTTATTTTTTCAGAAAAGTAGGTCCTATTCTATTTCCCTTCAGGAACTAGTATTTGCTTTTGGAGTAAACATTTTAGGATGTATTTACTTTTTTTGGGAAGATCACCCATGCACAACACAAATGTTCTTATTTTATGCAGGAAAGGTTCAAAGTTGACATATGATACCCGCACAAATTTGGCATTATTTCGTTCATTTTCAGCAACAGATTACGTTGCAGCACAAAGGCTTAGGTGAGGGGATAATATGAACAGATTGATTAATCAAGATTTCTTGACTTTGTTGTGTAGTGAAAACCAATATGCCTTGAATTCTTTTATGTTCTCTATAGAAATGTTCTGATAACAAATCCTGCCCTTGTTAATGGCCTTTTTTGGGCAGACCCCTGTATCATTCAATTCATGTTTGTAATTAAAGTGCGAGTCAATTGGGTTCAGGCCCCTGTAAGATCAAGGTATTAGGCTAATTATATCAAGGGAATTGGTTTTTAAGAAATGCCTGTGAAATTGCAAAAAATGTGCAATTTTCATTATTTAAACTTGTGTGCTGAGCTATATATTCCTTGCTTCATTGTTGCTTTATAACTCTTTTTCTGGCTTCATACAGGCGAAGGTTAATGTACTACCATATGGAGATCTTCAAGAAGGTGGACGCCATAGTTACACCAACCACTGGGTATGCCTTTACCATTATATCTAGTGCTGCTATTTGTTCCTCTATTATTCTACTGTTGACAATTATGTGCAAGACAAGCTTGTGCAGAGGCCCTATATCATATGTGATTAGTTATTCTTCTCTATTATTTCTTTCAATAGAGGAAAGCTAGGGCTAATTTCTTCTCTTACCAAGATATATAGTTTTCCTTGAGCTGTTTTCGATGACAACCAATTGCTCTTAGGTTGTACATATCTTTCATGTGGTAAAAAAGCTTATTAGTGAAATTCATGAATCACAGATGCACTTTTTAAGATTTTATATCTGTAAAAACTGATACATCCATCTTGAACAGCATGACAGCACCAGTTATATCCTCCAGCGCTCTCAAGTCTGGAGAGTCGAACTTTGAGATTTCAGGTCAGCTTGATTTCATCATTATCTAGAAGATTGCAGTTCAAATGTGTGTAAATGAATGATATCCCCCACCCCCATGGTTTGAAAATGCGGTTTTGGTTACGGTCGCGGGAACGGTTATGGAGTCACGGAAACGGTTATGATGCGTTAATCACGGACCATGTCACGGTTGTCGTGATGCAAATTTGATTTCAAGATATTATAGGACTAGAGCTATCAATGGGAAGATATGGGGAAGAAATAAAGGATTAGAGCCATTAGTCGGGAAATATGAGGGAATCTTTCACTATATCTTTGAATAGAAAGTTACTTTTGAGTGAAACAGTAGATGTAACTTCTAATACGGGGTGATTTGGGGTTAAAATGTTTGATTCGGGTAAAATCACGGGTTTTTTAAACACCCCTTGTTGATACGGACAATTTTGGTTCGGTAAATTGAAATTCCTTTACAAAACGGCCCAACCAAGACGTCGCGGCCTTGTTTTTAAACCATCTGGCAGGAGTGCTGTGAAAGAAGATAAGCTAAATGTTTTTCATCTAAGAAAAAATCATGCCAATAAGAACGCCCACTTTCATGATTATCTTGTGTAAATTTAGAATCTGAAGGAAAATTTTATGCGTCACAAATGCGTAGAAACTAACAGTTCGTTTGGTAACTGAGTATAAATAATAGTAATGAGAAGGAATATATATGTAAATTTAGAAAGAATCAATATCGATTTTCATGGTGATGCTAGTTTTCTTCAAAAATATCCATTCTCATCCAATACTACCCTTCCCAATAGTAATATACGGCCTCGTTTGGTTGGCGTGGGAATTAATTTACCGTAGGAAATGAATTCCCTTGCTAAATTTATGGGAAATAGGATTTGTTCTGTTTGGTTGATACCATGGGAATTGAATTCCCACGGTAAATTGATACATAATTAATGCAATATCACTCTGTTACTCCTGTTATATATTATTACCCAAAAAAATTTTATCCTCTACCTTTATTATCCCTCTATCTCATTAGCCTGAATTCCTCCTCCGCCTCCTCATCATCATCACCCCCTTCATCATTCAATCAATTATTTTTTTTTAATTTCATCACAACCACCTTATCTCCACCACCACCACCATCAAAAATTCACATTGCTGATGCAACTTATCATCAAATTTACCAGCTCATTGATAAAAAATCAATCATCAAATTTGTTGATCATCAAATTCACCCGCTGCTGCAAATTTATCAAATCCTCGGACTTCAATTCAATTGAGATTTGGAATAGCATTAAATCGATCATCAAATGGAGTGATTTCCAATTATCAAATCGAGCATGCATCAATGTTGACGGTGACCATGATGTTGGATGACATGCTAAGAACTGAAATATTCAAAGATAAAATGTGGAAATCTGATTAATAATCTCAGAAAAATGTAATACAAAAGGATAGTTTAGCAACTTAAGGATGCAAATCTCCCATTAGTGGCTTTAGGTCACAACTCTCACAAGCCTAAGCTTCCTCTCAAAATTCTGGATAACTCTTCTCTCCTCCCCCTCCCCACATACTTATACTACTACTACCTTAATTAATTTTGTCCATACTCAAGTACAAAGTCATCCAAAAGCTACAAGACAAAAATACTACAAACTAGGACAATAAAGATAAATAAGATAAAATAAAATAAAAAATTCTGAAAATATAAAATATTAGAACTAATTTCCTAATTAATTGATTCATTACACTACACCCCCCCTAACAACCACCTTGTCCTCAAGGTGGTGCCGTAGAAGCATGTGCGGCCTCCAATGCGGCGAGTTCTTGCCTCTCGTACTCGTCCTCATCCTCCACGAGCATGATACTCAATTCGCGGAATTTGCACTTGTGCCCTACTCCCCATCGTTCGTCACATTTAAAACACAAACCTTTGGCTTTTCTATCTTGCAATTCCTTCTCCGACAATCGTCGAACCTCCCCTGAGAATCGGTTTGAGGAAGCTGAGCTTCGATGGGCAGCGTTTGAATTCTGGGAAGGATGGGGGTTCTGAATTGTGTTTTTAGTGGGTACGTGAATTTGATTTGGTGGGATATTTTGTGGGTGGAAGTACTTTGTGGGATTGGGCTGACTCTGTGGGCTGTGGGAATTAAAGGAATAGTTTAATGAGGATTGGGCTGGAATATTGCTGGGGAAACTAGTACTGCTGTGGTGATAAGTGTTGTTTTGGGCCGGCCCAATTCCCATGGAGGGGGTAATAGTTGGAGATGGGCTCTCATTAAAAGGAGAAAAACTAGGTGGGACAGTTGGGCTATCAAAATAGGAAAAAGAAGTAGGAAAATTAGGGTTTACCTTATGGGCCTTGGACACCCGATTTTTTTCTTCAATCCTCATAGCAAGGTCCATGGCTTGCTCCAATGTTTTAGGGTTTAGCATTCTCACCTCAGATCTGATCTTCTCCTCTAACCCCTTAATGAATTGCCCCTTCATGACACTTTCAGGAATATCTTCAAGAGGGGATGCCCTATCGATGAACATCCTGCGGTACTCCACCACCGTCGTGGTCTGGGTGACAGAGAGCCATTGCTCGTGGAGGTCCCCGGCGTCCGCAGGCCGGTATTGCGCCAACACACGCGCCTTCAAGTCCCCCCAAGACACGAAGGGCCTCCTCCGGTTCTCCCATCGGTACCAACGAAGGGCCGCCCCTTCCATGGCGACCACCGCTGCTTGTAACTTTTCGAACTCCATCATGCCGTGGTACTCGAAGTACTGTTCGCCCCTGACTATCCAACCATCTGGGTTCTCACCATTGAAGAGAGGCACCTCGAGTTTCCTGAATCTCTGTTTCTTTTCCCCTTCGAACCCACCTCGATCTCTAGGGTTTTGTTGGTGTGGTTCGAACCCTGCTTCTGAATACTCATCATTTTTCTTGTGGCTTTCCAACAAGGCCCTCATCTCTGCCATGAAACTTTCCTGCGATTTTTTTAGGGTTTCGAGTTGTTGATGGTGGTTCTCCTCCTGCGACTTCGCCAAACCCTCCAGTCTCGAAGTCACTTCACCCATCCTCTCCTCCAGTGAGTCCAGACGCTGCGTGGTGCTCCCCGGGGCCATGATCGGTGCCGGCTCTGATACCAAGTGCTAAGAACTGAAATATTCAAAGATAAAATGTGGAAATCTGATTAATAATCTCAGAAAAATGTAATACAAGAGGATAGTTTAGCAACTTAAGGATGCAAATCTCCCATTAGTGGCTTTAGGTCACAACTCTCACAAGCCTAAGCTTCCTCTCAAAATTCTGGATAAATCCTCTCTCCTCCCCCTCCCCATATACTTATACTACTACTACCTTAATTAATTTTTTCCATACTCAAGTACAAAATCATCCAAAAGCTACAAGACAAAAATACTACAAACAAGGACAATAAAGATAAATAAGATAAAATGAAATAAACATTCTGAAAATATAAAATATTAGAACTAATTTCCTAATTAATTGATTCATTACATGACAGTGGTGATGATGGTGATGACTGTGATGATGAAGATAGATGATGAAAATGGTCATGATGGAGATGATGAAGGTGGATGGTCTGCAGATGAAGAGATCAAGGGAAATGATGATGATGAAGGTGCATGTCAGTTGGAAGATAATTATTTTAGAAGATAAATGATGATTAGAGGGTAGATGATGACACATCTAATTACATTCACCGTAGGGGGGACGGTGATCTAATTTATGTACGGCACTGGAAAATTTATTTCCCTCGAAATCTCATTTCCTATGACTTTTGTTAACCAACAAAACTCAGCTACCCACTTCCTAGGAAATAGAAATTCCAAGGAAATTCTTATGCAACCAAACAATACCTAAAATATGAAGAAAAAAAAAAGCTTGAGAATGAGCATATGTATTTGTGGAGATTATAAAGTTTCTTTCCTTGTTAAATTATACTCCCTTCATAATGAAAACTTGTAACAATTTCCATTTTTAGGTGTAACAAAGTACTTGAAAACTTATTCTGATTATCATAATTTATTACCAACAATCAAATAACCCATAAGGGTCATAGGTAAATTATTATTATCTCATGTACATTATCTCATGTTCTATACTCTGAGAGGTATACTGCAGCAATGCATTAATACATGTTCTTCCTTTACTTCTACTAACAGGTTATTTGATGCGCTTTATTCTGGGTGCGAATCTTCTTGGCTTCCCTGCCATTTCCATCCCGGTGGGTCATCTCCTTTGGTATTACTAAAAAAAAGGAAGCAATTTAGAAGAAACAAAAAGTTATTCAACTACGTTGCAAGAACGCTTTTAATAACCATAACATGAATGCTGAGTCTAAGAACATATCTGATTCACCATTTGATGTATTTACAGATTGGTTATGATAAAGAGGGTCTTCCAATTGGCTTACAGCTTATAGGCCGACCATGGAGCGAAGCAACGCTTTTGCGTTTAGCTTCTGTCATTGAGGTATTATATATCTTCACTAAATGGCTTGCAACACTTTCATTAATGTGTGTGTGTTTTTTATGCAAGTTATAATGTAATCATTGGCTTTTATTGACTGTTTTCTCATTTTTACTTGGTTAGGTGTCATACGGCAAAACCAAGAAAAGACCAGCTTTGTACTATGATATCTTGAAGGGTATATAAGCCAGGTTACAGACTGTTGGACAGAGTATGCATTGTTCTTGGATTTAGACTTCCAATGTATTCAAACAGAATCTTCTAATCAAGTAGTTATACTTCATACAGTACTCACTTTTTTAATGTCATCAAATAATTTAATAATGCAATTGGATGTGACCGGAGGTTGAGGCTTGTGTTGTAGGTGCAGAAGTCTTTCGGATGTGAGGGTTGAGTTAGTAGTTTCGTACCTCACCAAATGTGACTCTAAGGATTCCTTATCCTCCATCTCTTAGGTGTGTGTCTTAGCTAAATTAAGTTAACCTAAAGATGGTTTCAACTCAAGACTTAACACCACCAACATTATCAATAATTTTTATTTTTTTTATAAAAAATACGATTCGTTCAGGGCCCAGACGGACTTGGTTGGGGGAAGAGGCTGCCATAGGGCTATCGCCAATTGACTGGGCCTATTTCATTACCTTCCAAAACATATTTTTTTTCATACATCTTTGAAATTAAGGGCCCGTTTGGTAAGGTGTAAAATGATTTTCTTAAAAACTATTTTCCTCATTTTACACTATTTAGTTGGACAGAAAATTAAAATGGAAGAATTATAGTGTAAAATGATTTTACACCATAGTTGAAAACGTTTCTCTTTCAAAATCAAAGGAAAACTGTTTCCCATTCTATATTCTCATAAATCATTTTTCATTCAACCAAACAACAAAAAACTCATTTGTAAATGAGTTTTCCGTTATAAAATGATTTTCGAGTCCGTTTACTGGGGTGAAAAATGTTTTCCCTGAAAGCAGTTTTCCTATTTTACATCGTTTACTTTGGGTGAAAAAATAAAATGTAAAATTTAAGTTGAAAACTCATTTTACACTCTATTGGAAACATTTTCCTCCAAATTTGGGAGTAAAACGTATTTTCCGTGCAAGTAAACATTAGAAAACCATCAAAAATGTTTTACCGCTTACCAAACAGCCCCTTCCGTTTACTTTGGTGTAAAATATTTTCGATGTAAAATGATTTTTACAACGTAAAATGTTTTTCATGAAAAATCATTTTACGTCGAAAATGTTTATAGCTCCCTTAGCAATATGGTTTTCAAGGTTTAAGCAACAAACTTGAAAATGGTAACTAAAAGGGCTTGGGTATAAGAGAGATTAATATATGAATCACAGCCTACCAATGGATTTCAAAGTGCTTAGCAGCTACAACAAACAGAGTACATGGAAAGAAAAACGGTTCAATCCAGTCTCCATAAAACTAACATAGCGTCAGATAGCTTCAATTTTCAGTAGTATCTCATTATCCAAATGAGGGTATATATACTGTATTAAGTAAGATTTCTTCATCATCAAATAGGCAAAATCTATCCAGTATAGATTATAAAGAATTTGATGCAGCTCCGGACAATCCATCACTCAAATGTCTCTGGATTCCCAAAATGCTGGATGAATAGGTTCCATTAAAATTCATTGATTCTGTGCCATAAAAAAAAAAACGACGATAATCACATTTCGGATCAAATGTTATTCATAAAATCAGAATCAAGTATAATATTTCATACTCAAGAATTGTTGTTTTCATTTTCATCACCAACATCACTAGGAATATCAGGCCCATAGGGTATTTTGCCAGGATAATCGGTGGTAGATGAAGCAGGACCTGTCATACTAGGGAAAAGAAAAGAAAAAAGTTGTTATTAGCTAATGGAGCCACCCTAATAACTTTGTAGGATAATAACACAAGGTATTGAAAACAACTTACTTTTTATCTGCAAGGACCATCGAACGAAGTTCGCAATTTTTAAATCTGCAGCAGATACAAGACAATGTACTGCAGGTTAAATATTGACATGGTCAACCAAAACACGCGTGTTCTTTTGGACTTAATTTAAGGCAACTTCAGCTCAGCTCGTGCTGAGTCTAGGTATATATTTTTTTGGCAACGTGAGTCTAGGTAATAGTTTAGTTCAATTTAGTTCAAATTCATTCAATCCAAAAGAACAGGACCTAGACGGGCTCTCTCTCAACCAAAGGGTATGGTGAGGTTTGTTCCCTCACCGCTTACTACCAAGCTACTACCACATCCTCGTTAGATAGATGTTTGTAAAGATAAATAAAAACCCCTCATATCCTTTTCTTATCATACGAACTGAATTACTATTGGAGAGAATTGAAAGTTTCAGCCAGAATATTCAGTTTAATCTACAACTACATAAATTACATCCAACTCTCCTCATTCTAAATGAAAGGAATTTTGAAAGCTTAGCTTAGCTTGTGATGATGGATAAAACCGGTACCAATTAACCTCAGAATCTGACAAAGAATCTAACATCAATTTTTGAGCATAAATGATATGTAAACTTGTGATGATGGATAAAACCGGTATTAACTCTTCTCAATCTATACATACGGGCAAAATACATGTTTGTGTTAATGGTGCAATAAAGAGAAGGATAGATGGCACACCTTTTACTCATATCATCCTTCATCATAGGGTGACAGTCATTTCCTAATTGACTGAGAGTATGCAATAAAAAACCACTGTGAGTAACAACAGCTATTTCCTTCTCTTTCCTTGTCAACAACCTGTAGATGGTAAGTTGCATGACAATTGTATCATGCGAAGAGTGTGATATTAGAAATAGATCAGATAAAAGTGACCAAAGAAAGATGCTTTCAAAAAAAAAAAAATCTGCCATAAACTGTTAAGCACTATGGAATGAAAAGAATACAAATACAATTTATTTCCCAAAACTCAAGTTACTGCAAAAGTCGAATACTATTTTTTTCCCTAATCTGACAGGAAAGAAGGGTGCAATACATCTTCTTGTGATCTTATACCATTAGATCACTAGATGCTGCGTTCAAGTTTTATGTAATTACTCTAGCATTATAATCACAGGTACAAACCAATTTATGAAGTTCATTCCCCTAGCTGCAACTTCTGCTTTTGTTTCCCGAACATCAGCCTTCCACAATGTATCTTCATCGGTATCCATCTAAATAATAGTAAAGAAAAACATATTGAAAATCTACTATTCTGCTCTGTATTTTATAAATCAAATTCTATAGAATGCTCACTTGTGAAAAGTCAATTGCAGGGAAAAGGCACTGATACTCATGCACAGTTCTCCTCTGATCACACGGATGAACTCCCTACATCAGAATAACAAGAAAAATGATCAATAAGCGCTTCTACTTCTACTAGAATATCCTAACTAAAAGATAACCATAGTATAATAATCTATTGGCTGATAAAGTAGAGTTAGTGTATTTTATTATGAAATATAAATAGCATAGAGAACCAGAGAAATCACTGATTCACTGAAGACCAAGACCCCAACGTAAAAAATTAAACACCACATAAGATGCACAAGCACTACATCGACAGGATCTCAGCTTCTTTTGGAGATAAAGAAAGTTCTATAGACACTAAGGACCAAGAGTCCTCTAGCTAAATTCAATAGAGAAATAGAATGCTGAATTGCTGATCATGCTTTACAAAATTAAATTGGTTCCCATAGAAGAACACTATACAGGACACATCACACAAAATACATTATTGTAAATTCTGATTATATAGAATACAGAACACATTAATGAGAAATTTGCAATAGGAGAACACTATACAGAATTTCCTATAAATAATCACATCACTATACAGAACACATTAAATTGGTTCCCATAGAAGAACACTATACAGAACACTATACAGAACACTGATTATTTACACTATACAGGACACATCACATCACGTCACACTTTTAACACCTATAAATTCTGATGATGATGGTGTTTCTTCAGTGTGTGCAGTAATCTAGAAACAACCTCTGCCGATTCACTTAGTGTTCCCAAGCATGTGCCACATCAGATTGCTAAATAAATCTCATTCTAGATTATTGTTTAGGTGAGTGAGAAATTTCTTTCTATCATAATAAAGGGATTTTGCACTATTTACCCTTGAGGTTTCAAATTAGGGATTTTATTACAAGCAACACTGTACTTTATGACTTTTTCCAAAATAACCTTGTCTTTTGCATTCTTATTTAGGGAGTTGAAAAGTAATAGAATTCACATTGTTTTGTTCTACCACATGAAAATGATGTAACAAAGCATTTCAAACACCTTAATTCTCATCCTTTTCGTATCTAAATGACTTTTTTGCGCAATGTACTCAAATTGTTTTACACAATACCTTCAAGTTTCAACCAATTTCTATAAATATCAAGCACCAACATACTAATTTCTATAAATATCAAGCACCAACATACTTACAAAACATGTCAACTATTAATGTCATCCATTTTTCCACTTTTAAACACTTGAACAGTGTTTCTACAAAGTACAAGGTTATTTTAGACAGCAGTACAAAAGACATGGTTATTTTGAAAAAAGAAATACCGGGTTATCTGTGATAAAATCACTTCAAATTAGGCATGAGGTAATCTTGTGCTTTGAAGAACACACGGTGTGCCCTCAATGTTTCAAATTATCTTTGAGGAACTCTCATGCTCTAAAGAAGGCACCATGAACCATGCCACCAATCTTATACATGGGTCAATTAACATTCTTTTAATGCTTGTTAATTAATAAAGGCATCTGATGTAATGTTTGCAAAATCATAGGGGTATCTCATGCGGTATTTGAAAAACTTCAAAGGTACAAAGAGCAATATAAAAGAACTAAGGGGCTTTGGCTGCACCTCAAACCAGTTAGATACTCTAGTTTCCTCCAAATTATACTGGACTAAATTCAGAAAATGTTTTTTTTGGGCATGATAATGTCTAAGGAACACACCAAATGCTCACGACATAGCTCAACAGCCATAATGGGCGGGCAGTTTAGACTTGAAATGGCAGAACGGTCACTGTTTCCAGCATTTGCCACCATTAGAGGTAGTACATCCATCCTATCAGTATAGCCCCCACCACCGAAAACACCAACTGCTGTCTGCATTGTCCTGTATACAATAAGAATGAGATTCTCATGCAAGCCAAATTTCCGATATGATCATGTGATTACAATCCTATTATACTTAGTTATTGCAAGAATAATGGCTCATATACGTGATCATTTAAATCACAAAGATAAAGGGGAAGAAGAATGAAAAGAAAAGCTAAGCCACGATCATCAATACTTCGGTGGCTTAGGATACTTCGGCAATGTTATTGTTTCATGTGTAAGGACATATCATGACATCACTATGGTTTTTTTCCAATAGTGCTAGCAACACTAACACGACAAAAAACTTGACTCGTACATACTAAGAAAAAACCGAATGCAATATGACATGGCATGAGACAACACAAATTTGACCTATTTAAATAAATTTGTCATATTCAAATTATTTCAGTTGTATGCAACTTTTGATACTACCTCCATAATAGGTTAGTTGTAACATTTGCCAAAAAATGATGGAACACATTAGTTGCAACAAATTTTTCTAAACTTTATTTGGATGTCATTTCTTTCTTTCTCTCTCCTCATCGCATGTCTCTTTTTCTCTCTATAATCATTAAACACAAAATCAAATTTTCTCTAGTAGTCCATGTCGAGTTATTTGTTGCAAATAACTTGTTAGAGGTAGTATATCTCATGGAAATCGTAAATCGATACGAAGCCTAACATTGCACGTTGACCCAAATTGTCAGCTTGATCTTTTTCTTTCTAAAAATCATTTTCTTGATTTGGAAAAGGCTTATGATGTGGGCTTTAACAAGGAAATATATTTCTAAGAAATGCATTGACATCATTAAGGACAAAAGAAGGCTTGGAAGTTGGAACCATGGTGTCACACCTTGGAATCTCGATGCTTTTAGATTACCAGGAATAAAACAGAATATTTGGAGTACAATTTTAGAGGGACAAGAGGAAATACGTCAGGTCTGATCACTTTGTACAGAGGGGTATTCAAGGTTCTAAATTTTTCAAGTTTTGATCCGGTGGAGTTTATAACAACTCTACCAAGTACATTTCAATCCTAGTCATATGTGTTAAAATCAAGGGCTCAAGATTTGTGGAGATTTTTGGGGAAAAGATAAAGGGATTTTGAATAAAAAAAAATATATAAGCCATTGATTTCTTAATCAATGGTTAGGATTGATAGAACTCTACTTGGTTATGATATCCAGGACCTATACTCCAAAAGGATGGTGAATTGAATGGAGTTGTTGCTCATAGGATCAAATCGTGGTTAGGCAAAGTGAAAGGGAGCTTATGTGTTTCTATGTTAGGCTAGCATTGCTACAGAATATTAGGCTTTGAAATATCGTCATGTTCAGAAGATGAATATGACAAAAATGAGTATTTTCTATTGGATGTGTGGGCATGCAAAAAAGGATAATATAAAGAATGAGGTTGTTAGGAAAAAGTTGGGAGTTACTTCCATAGAGGGAAAAGGGATAATCAACTAAGATGGTTTGGTCATGTAAGACGGATAGAGAATAATGCAACAATAAGGAAGCTCGAAGGCTAACAAAGAGTAGACAAGGTGAGGCTTAGGGGAACCAAAACAAACATGGAGAAGAGGGGTTGAAAATTATCCAAGATAGTTGGGACTCGAGGATAATCTAGTGGTAAACAGGGAAGGTTGGACTGTTGGAGGAGAAGGATATATGTGGATAACTTTCGTGATTACATTCCAACATTTGTTCGTTTCTAGCCAAACCCATAAATTTTGGGAATAAGGCTATGATATTGATGTTATTTAACCATGTTCTTGAGCATAAATCAAATGTGTTGCTATACACACCCCCCAAAAAAAAAACGAACATCTAAGGCAGCCAGTTGAACAAATTTCTTCATTATCCCCAGTACATAGGCAGAAGGGGAATGGAGCTGAACACAAAGCCACACATAATACACACACACATCTTATGTACTATTATTCAAAAAAAAAAAAAAAAAAAGACATTGTTCACATTGCATGTGATCCGCTTAAGCACTTAGGACTTGTTTACTTCAGCTAAATATAGCTCAATTTGAACTTAACTTAACTTAACTTAACTCAATACAGCTGAAAGTAATATTTTGTAAGGGAAGGAAATTGAGAGCTACGCTGAATTGAACTGAATTGAATTTAAGCTGAAGTAAACAGGCCCTTACTATTTCAAGCAAAATAGGCTTAAAGATAGTACCTTAACAACGGGGATGTGATGACTAATTCAACCCTCTTATTCAGGCCACTATCATGAACATGTCTATTTAAATTATCAACCTGCACAAGTAGTACACATTTCATTTGACACTTTTCAATATATAAAAACTCAATCAAATTCTCAAATTTGTCGGTAACAAATATAATACTATACAGATTACACACAGAAGGCATACATGAATTTATTTGTTACCTGCTGCCAACCCAATGGAGTCAGAGGGGCATCAAAATATTCAGGTTTCATATATGCCTTGTGATTCTTCTCACCTTCTATATTGTGAACTCCTTGTGCATGCCTCACCTAATTGATGGCGTGTATACAAACAAAAACCAAGACAACATGCTTGACTAACACAAACACACAAAAATATCATTCTTAAAATCCATGAGGGCATATAATATGATTTGTAAGAACAATAGCACCAACCAGGTGGATGATTTTGCAATGGTGCAATGGATATAAGCTTGGACTGCTCACATTTTCCATGGCTGGAGAAATGGTGGAACATCGTTAAGAGAAAGAAGCATCATTGCATGTTCACCAAGAAAGTCAATGAAAAAAGAAATGGGAAAAAAAACCAGAAGATAGTGGGAATGTAAGAAAAGAAACTGTTATTGTATTATGTGATTAGCAGCAATTCTTACAACAGAGAGACATAAGAGAATAAAGAACAACTGCTGCTATTTTTACCACAAAAGTACACAGACTCTCTCTAGTAGCCATTATTACCACTAACAATAATACTTCCACTGAGGCATCCGTCCAAAATGATGGCAAGTCTGTTTCCAAATATGTAAACTTCCAGATTCTGACAGCTATTCCCATGCAGATCACACTCCCAACTTCTCGAGAAGATCCAAGAAGAATACCAGAAAGTGAAAATGCATTAGTACTCACCATTGAAAGGTTTAAGGACTTCTACATTTCTCACAAGACATTAATATCCTAATATAATCAATTGTACCAGTTTTATGTTATGTTTTCCCTCATTTTATGCTCCACAACTCCATTGACTATTTGATCATACCATCCATCCAAATCCTCCAAATTGGCAGAAACTAGGCATATCTAGGACTATAGGTTTAAAATAGAGGTTATAATATTATATATGGTATACCTAATAAGGGCTACCTTTGCTTTGTTTTAGATGCTAAAACCTCCATCAAGGATATAAGAAAATTTCCCAAAAACCAAGAGAAAATTTATGACAATTAATTTCCAACTAAATTCACGTGAAGTGGTGTTTACAATTTAGTAAACACCCAATGTCCATTTGGTTGGTACTTGGTAGTAATCAATAGCAGCTTTTGATAGAGTATATAACATATTTCTGGGCCTCAACTATCAGCTTAAGCTTTTGCTTAAGCTCTTATACCATGTTAATGGACTTATGGACCATCTCAACCAAAAGGTTAAGCTGATAGTTGAGCCCTTTGTTTTTAAAGTGCAAGGTGAAGGCATGCACCTCTTGTAGGCGTTTCAAATTTTAATCACTCTTTAATTTATAACTTAAATTTAAGTAATTTTCATTAAGGTGCCTTACTAAAGGGGCTCTAAGGCACGTGCCTCTCGTAGGTGGAAAAACCTTGCCTAGCTAAAGCCCATTTCATATAGCCTGGGAGCGAGGTGTGCTTTTTGAAACTAAGAATGGAAATTTTGATAACCAATTCAATTTTGTAAGGAAAGCCTCAATTTAAGATCCAAAATATTGGAAGTTCTTCCAGAAACAAATGTGTTTTTTTTTCATATACTTCGTAATAAAACTCAATTACCACTAATCAACACTTCTATAAGCATAAGGTTGGTAATAATGAATATTGAATACTCCCTTTGTCCTTATCTATTCGCTCTAGCAAAGAAACAGGGATGACAGAATATGAAAAATGGAGCAAAGAAATAAGGATGGAGAAAAAAAATACTAGTAGATGATTGGGATCCACAAACATATCATGATCTTTGGCATACATTCACCATTAATATTAATAAGTTACCACCATTGATTACCAGATTTACCACCTATCAACGGTCCATCAAAGTTTATATAAGAATTCAAATCCTTGAACACTTAGTTGGAGGGACAATATTCCTAAATACTGGAGCATCTCTTGATTCTTAAAATCGAATCAATTTTTCTGGAAAAAAAAAAACTAAAAGTTGAGTCGTAGAGCATTAAGAAGTGGGTCTCATGCATTATTTAAACTTCTATTATTCCCAACTTTTACATCATTAATTGAAATCAAAAGTGGAAAGCGACATTCTCACTGTTACTGTCTTCTTTTCCTACACATTTCATCCAATAAATTCCAAAATTTTCAGCTGAAAAAATAATCTACTGATTAGTCAAATTAAAACACAGCTTCCATTTAGAATAGATATCATATAGCCTACTAATTACTAACAACAATTGGAATTAGAATTAGAATTAAAAACATTTCAAACACCTTCCATTGAAATTCCCATGAAATTAAGCAGTACCCAGTAATCAAATACCCAAAATGGTAAAACCCCAACAACAGAAATCATGTTTAATTGGACAAGTTGTAGATAATAAGATCATAACTAAGATAATAAAACCCAGCATTCCAACGACAAAGAAAGATTAGTTGTTGAGCAAGAAATTAAGATAAAGATGAAAAGGGGGGGAAAAAAGCTCACCAGAAGATTGAGAAAAGCAAAGAGATTGCAGAGAAAACCGTGTTGAAAAAACAGCCGTAAAAGAAGAGAAAGGGGATGTTGGTGAATGAAGGAAAGGAAGTGGAAGAGTGGTGGAAGAAGAGAGATGAAAGCAAACGGTTGTCATTTCACATAAATTAATATTAAGTGGATTTTACATTATAAAACTCCAAATACTACATTGGATGGTGCCCAACGAATTTGTTCTTTGTTTGTTAGTTTGTGTAGTTGTTTCTTGATTGGTTTCAAGTGATTTTTTGTTATTGATTTGGAAAACAATTAAATAACAACCTAATTCTAGTTTCTTTTAGCTATTATAAATAACTGTTATAATCGACAACATTAATTAATGACTAATAAAATATATATTTTACTCGACCAATTGACCAAATAAGTATATCAAAAAAATATTTTTGCCACATTGGTATATAAATAAAATAAAATAAAATATTAGTATAAAAGTTAAATTCGTATAACAAATGAGTATAAAAAGTTAGTTTTGTAAGACATTTAAGCCTAATGTCTTCTTCGAATATGTGTATAAGGTACAATTTTATTTTATTTTTTTATTTCTCACCCTAATTCTAGTTAGTTTCAAGTATGTCTTCTTCGAATATGTCTTTTTCGTATGACAAATGAGTATAAAAATTAAAAAGTTAGTTTCAAGTGATTCTGTTATTGATTTGGAAAACAATTAAATAACACCCTAATTCTAGTTTCTTTTAGCTATTACGAGTAATTGTTACAAATTTAAAATCGACAACATTAATGACCAATAATAGATAGATTTTACTCCCTCCATGTCATTTTATGATGTGTTGAGATTTTATGAGGATTTAAATATTCTTATTTCTTCTCAAAAAAAAAATTCTTATTTAATACCAACGTTGTCTTGGTCTAGTGATGCCAGGGGCTAGACTTGGTAGGGAGAACTACGGTTCGATACCCCGCAAGCACGTTGGGAGGTGTTTTAAACCTTAACCCTGGGATGCGCTCCGAATCTAGATTAGCCCAAAAAGGTGAACCAAGTAGGTACACCAAAAAAAATATATTCTTATTTAATGTTTAACCAAAGAGATCCTAAGTTTGAACTGGCGTAATTGTTTGGGGGAGAACTTTTTGTGGTCTCTTTACTAATTTTATACATAAAAAGTGAAAGAATTAGATATGTCATCCACCACCTAACCCTAGCATTGGGAGAATAAAGGAACTTAGACTTCTTAGTCAAGCACCCCCACACTCGATGGGTAGATGTTAGAATTATTTTTTGTGGTTATAAAATAAACTTTACATTTTTGAGGTTGTCTAATACCAAATTACCAACCATTGATTTAAAATATCAATGACTTGATATAATTTTCAAAATTCTGCTATGTTTTTTACCCTTCTCACCAATTCTAACCTTTAATTCTAAAATGTGTGGTTAAAAACTTAACCCCATCGTGTCAAGTTTTATCACAACTCTTCGGTAAGTTTCACAAGCCATGTCCTGGATATATGAACCAATAAGAGGTAAGAAAAGTCCAAAATTTGGCTGACCTAATGAAAATAACCTGTTTTGTTTTGGGTTACTAGAATCTTACATTAAGAGTATCCTTGAGCTTTTTACAAGCTACAGTAGCGAATTAAATTGCAACCTTTACAACTCATGAAAGGGACACAAAACTGACTATTGAAGCCTATAGCATAAAACTTCAGCTAACAGCTTGATATTTATTAAGATATTTATGAAGCCAAATCAGCTTGATAACACAATAGCTGCAAATAAAAAAATAATCTTTCAGCAGATTGCAGCAAACCTTACAAAAGCATTTACATTTCTGGGTTAGGATTACAATGTTTAATGAAAAGAAATATCTAAGAGCCTATAATTCATCAAAGAACTTGTGTACTCTTACAGATTGAGAACTCTGGAACATCATAATTGAGGCTCCTTTAAGGAAATTTGAGGTACTCCATAATGAATAATGTGTAAACAAATAAAAAATGAAGCCTTGAGCTGAAAATCTTATGCCTATTAAATACAACTGAATGCGGAGCTTCTTCCATCAGCATATGTGAACCCGTATTATATACATCCTCTGTTTTTTTAGTTGTTACACTTTTGGAATATATGTGAGAGATAAAATAATAAAGTGTAACAACTATAAAAAAACGGAGGAAGTATGTTACATAATGACTTGATCAAAATCTGCTTTGTAATCACTCGAAGTTGCACGAGACTGTTACCATTGCAATGCTTGACATGTATTTCAAGGGAAATCATCTTCTTAAACAACAAATCTCCTTGCAAGGACCATAAGCAGATGTAGTTGCTGTTGTTGCTAAAAGGGTTTTGAAGTTCTTTCAGATTAACCACTTAGCCTCCAAATTTGTAGTGAATCAATTCTGATAGTAGATCAACCCAAGTGTCGGGAACTCCAGGAAGACACCAATGCATGCAATCTTGACCCCAGATTGCAACCGCATCCTTTTTTCCAAGCCAAATGGCTGGATGGGCATCTGCTCGGTATTCGCTTAGATGAGTCAGGTCAAGTGTTTCAAAGCTGCTTCCTTGTAATGCTGCTTCAATCACTTGATTAAGCTCTCTTGCTTCTTTGTTTACTCCATTGTTAGTAGGATCAAACCACAAATCAAGCTAAATGAGCATTAGTTCTTTAAATTCAAATTGAGGTAATACGAATCAACAAGAATGGATGAAAAAAAAAAAAAAAGATGCAGAACAAAAGGATACTAATACTTGGTTCCCCAATCGTAGCATTTTGCTTCACCTACTTGTACTTTTAATTTAATTGTTGATAGCAATTGACGTTCAACTGTACTCATAGAGTCATGGGCATGGAGGGAGAGGGGGAGAGAATGAGATTAGCCATCTCATCATCTAGTTCAAGTAGAAGGAATACAGTATCAATCCTAAATCGCTCTTTAAGGGTGTGTTCTCTTCATTTTAAAAACCTAATTTTATAAGACCTAACTTGAACTAATGAAACCTGATTGACCTTAATAAGAACTGATTAAACATCATTGACAGTAAAAAAAACCCTGATTGACCTAATAAGCCCTGATTGAGCCTTATAAGCAGAGATAAACCCTAATATGTAATTATTAGACTTGAATTGATTGGCCTCATAAGCCCTGATTAAGTGATTAACCTTGATAAGCCCTAATAAAATACTTAATTGGAACTTATAAAAACCGATTAGAAGTTATTAGCCCTAATTGGAACTTAAATGACTTGACCTGGTAAGCCCTGATTAGTGATTTGTGACAAAAACAACTTGAAGATAACGCAATCAGCAATGTATGTTCATAATTGAATGTATTAATGTGATGGACTAGCACCCACAGGCATCCATTGAATATAAAACGAAAATACATATATTGAGTTAGGGTGCATTCTCTTCACCTTAAATAAAAAGTTTTGTTTCAAATAAGTTTAGATAAGTTCAAATAAATAAAGTCTAATCAAGTGTAATAAGTTCGATAAGGTCTAATCAAATGTGATAAAGTTCAATTGTTTCTTATAATCAAGGCTAATCAGGTACAATAAGTTCAATAAGTTTTAATCATGTTTAATAAGGTCCTATAAGTTCAGTTCTGATAAGTTCATTTTGAATAAGTTGAAGAGAATGTACCCTTAGTCTTGCATTCTTGTCCCCTCGCTCATATCCTCCCTAGTAAAAAGTGACATTTTCCTCTATCTCAGTATATTATCCTTATTTAGGGAGTGTTCTCTTCAACTTATGAAACCTGATTTTGTAAAACCTGATCTACCTTGACCTATTGATGAAACCTGATAAACCTTATAACATGCTAAGCCTTGATAAGCCTGATTAGAACTTATTAAACTTGAACTGATTGACCTTTTTTTTTTTGGTAAGTGAACTGATTGACCTTGATAAGCCTTGATTAACCCTCATAAGCGTTGATAAAAATTAATTGGAACTTATTAGAAATAATTGAAACTTATTAGCACTTATTGGAATTTATTAGAATTTATTATCCCTGAGACCCTGGCATAACCTAATAAGCCCTTATTATTGATTAAATAAGTTAAAGAGAACACATTACCCTTCAAGATTTTTCACAAATAGCAGACCATTTAAAGGTCTTGAACCGGGTAAATAACACCAGAGATGTTAGCACTCTTGATTTCCTGGCATACCAATTATTTTCTCTATCCTGTTCTAGGTAAGGAGACAAAGATGGTGTCACTTGGAAGCCCGAGGGTAACAGAAGACCAACTACCCACATATCTTCTATTTATTCAATCCGAAATCTGATTGAAGTACCAGCTCAAAGTTTGATTGCAGAAATTAGTACTTTCAATTAACAGATCAAAGTCATAAAAAGAATTAGTGCCCATTCTGTTTCCACATGAAAAATCCTACCATAATGTGAAACTATGTTGAATAAATTAGTTAAAAAAAGAGTGAAAATGATGAGACCAAATCTTTTTTACCTGCGATTCTTCAAGAGGTTCATCAAACAAGCAACTTCCATTTTGATTCCACTCTCCACCAAAAAAATGTCTTGGTGACTGCAACCTCCAAAACTTGACAGTGGTACCAGAAACTTCCTTCTCTATGTATGAGATCATACTTTTCAAAACAACTTTGAGCCCATCCATAATGTCAAGTGCAGGAAGAATAGGTTTTCCACTCCTATAGAACACAAGAGGTGTCTCTTTTGGGAACTTATGAGGACCCCACCTGGTTACCATAAATTTTGTTGAAAAACATTTTTTAATAACAAGCATAGCAAAAGGAGAGCCAGAGATAATGTAATAATGTAGAACAATAGAAAATCCTCACCTTTTCTCTACAATACTAGGATGAAAGAAGAATTACCCTTTATCCCCTCAAACAAGGAGTATTCATTGATATTAGTAACTATCCAAATGTAAAATAGTAGGATAGCTTTAACAGCACAAAATGACTAATCAAGGTGTTTTTTTTTTTCAATCATTTGGTATAAAATTGAAGTGTAGATGGACAATAAAAATAAGATTACCAGTGGCCAGTATTGAAGACAAGAACGTCATAAAATTTGGTGATCTGGACCCAGTCATCTGCAGGAATGTCAACGTCCACTCTGTATATGCCTTTTAATCCATCCTGGTCAAATTGTTTTGGTTGCCACCTTTAATCAGTTCAAATATACAATCAGGTTACATAATGAAATTTCAACTCATTTGAGAAAGGATCTGGGAAGACATGCTAACATCAAAACAGACTATAAAAGTACTGCATCACCATAGACTTAAAGCTTTACTTGAGCATCCTGAATATTACAGGGTTCTCCACTCATTTTCCTCGTGTCTGAATTTGAATTTTTGTATTATCTATTCAAAGCCTTGTTTACTTTTGCATTCAAAAAACACTGCTAGAGTACTAATATTATCCAAATCCTCCTTCGTGGTCGAACAAGCATCTCAGGTCTTGTTCTTTGGACCGAAAAAATCTAAATTGAACTAAATCCTAGACTTATCCGGAGCTGAGGTAAAGTTGAAATGGATTTGCATAGAACTAAGTCCAAAAGAAAGAACATGGGCCTTAGTAGCTTCACCTTAGTGTCAATTGCATGAGTAGCCCCCGGCTGATTATGGGTGTGGAAAAACAATAACAAGACAGGAAGGATGACAAGGCTAAGCCATAGCTTGTACCTAGGGCCTATCATCGACAACGTTTATCAGTTGCTTCAAATGCAACCAAAATTTAACAAAAAGCTAAATCTAATAAGAGTGTGGAATGAGAAATAAAGGACGGGTATTACATCCTCTCATTCTCGCAACATTGTTGAAGTCCTTAGCATCACCTGAACTGAGATAGGAAGTCCTTATAAATGTTTCTACAGGCTATGATTGACTGCTGAAATATGAGTAATATTTGTTGATCAGTTTAACAACCTTCAAAGATATTTTTTTTTATTTGAGCAATTTTTGTCGATCAATATGTGCCATCTACAGGGCACTTCCTTCATCAAGATCTAAACAGTTCTTTGTTCCCATCAAGGTCTCCGCAACCATCCTAGTTCTTTACTTTCTAGCAAGGCAATTTTCCACAGAACAATTCTTTGTCTATAAAATGGATTGCAAACCACCAATGTGTGTGCTTGAGCAATAATATTCCTAAAGAAAGAACCTTCATGATCCATAAAATTTCTTATCTTTCCCATTCCCAATATCATCAAACTACTTCTGAGCTTCATACCACAGAATAGTTTGTATTTTCACATTCATGTGTTAGATATAAACTCCTTATGCTTCATGCAATCAATTTTCACTCAATCCATCAACAAACTAATGGAATTCCACATCCAGTGACGTAACCAACAACAAAAGACATGGACATAAGGTTTGGACAAATTTGAGCCAATATAATGGCTAAATAACTATGGATCTTAATTCAAAGAAAAAATAGCAGTTTCATATGGAGTTCTTGGACCATAAATATACTGGTCTAATGATTTCACAGAGCATGATATACTAAAACCACCTTCAATAAATCAATTCAACATATTCATAAGAAGGGCATCATCACTCACATTATTATCATATACAAGCATACAAAACAAATTGCAAAGAAAATGACTTTATGCCAACAAAATCAGCATTTTAAACAGGAAAAGATTTCTCAGAAGAAAAATAAAATAATACTCTTAATATATAAGTAAAGAAAAAGTGATTACTGGTATTTAGCAAGTAAAACAGCGCGATGATAAGCAACAGTGACATTGAAGTTTGGAAAGTAAGCTCCTCTCCAAGCACCCTTCTTTTTCCATTTTTTAGCCCCTGAATCAGCAACCCTCAAAACACACAGAAAAGAAGCCAAGAAATTCTCGTTCAAAGAATCCCCAACAAACCCAATATTTTTATTTCTCATCATACCCAGAAACCTAAATGGATCAATCTGGTTCAAACTGCAATTTTTCGGTACCCATTTCCATGAATTAATGGCACTCAATTTGTCTCTCTTATTCTTTAAGCAATTCCAGGCATTTCTGTGAAATGGGCAAGTGTCATCATACAAGGGTTTGTGAGTTGGGTCGAAAACCCAATGACCCCTGAAAAGATTGCAGTAGTGGGGTCTGGTTTTTGATTGAGACTGGGGAAGATGTTTTGGGGAGGAAAAGGAGAGGAGTGAACAATAGAGGTAAAGAAGGATGAGAGTTGAGAGAATTAGAGATGTAAAGAGCTTAGTGGAGTTTTTCAGAAGCATTTTGAATCGAGTTCATTAATGGTGGAATGTGGCGAGATCAGCCGCTGTTGTTCCAACGGAGATAAACAAAGTGGACTGGTAAATTTTCGACTTTCGATCGATCAACCGATTTTGGTGAATCCTTAAATTACTAACCCTGGTGCTTTCTTTTCCATTTAGATTTTTTTTAGGATTTTTTTTATTTAACCCCAGTATGTATTGCACTTTCTAAACAACCTCATGAACTTTTTTTATATTATTAAACCCCATTTTTTACACAAACCTTATAATTGCACTCCCATTTGCTAACTCTGTTGACGTTATGTGGGACCCACCTCGTCCTTTTCCCTCTAATTATCCTTAACAACTCCTTCTCTCTAATTATTCTCAACCACCTCAGCTCGTCCTTTTCCCTCACTCTGTAAAAACCATACCTTTGTAAAACCCTTCAAAGCAGCAAAATTCGCCAGTACATCTGCAAAATTATTGAAGGAAACATCTAATAATGCAAGGTAATGATGGCATCGGTGAAAAAGGAAAGAAGATAATGCAAAATAAGGGCATCCACATTTGCACCTTGTTGTCATCCTACACATTCAACAAAATTTACAAAAGAAAGACCAATTCAAATAAGAATTACACAAATCAGTAAACAAACAAATCCCAATTACACAACTAACAACATCCTTAACCTATAATAACCCCTAATCAAATCAGAAAATTCGATAATTAATAATTAAGTATGATAATTTAAAAAACCCTAGAAACGAATTTGCATCTCAAATCTTTGAATAACCCCAAATTACAAACCCTAAATTAAGAGAATTGTAATGCTTTACCTGATTCTCTTCAAATGCTTTCTTCCTGTTTCGATTTTTTGGTTTAAGAGGTGTTATGGAAGAGCTCAATTTTTTCTCTTTTTTTTGGGGTTGTTTTTCAATGACCGTTGCTCTTGTAGTGTTGCAATTAAATAGGCAGTTAATAGGTAAGGGAAAAGGACGAGGTGGGTCCCACATAATGTCAACAGTTTGACGGAGTTAGCAAATGGGGGTGCAATTATAAAGTTTGTGTAGAAAATGGGGGTTTAATAAAATAAAAAAAGTTCTTGGGGGTTGTTTTAGAAAGTGCAATACATGTTGGGGGTTAAATAAAAAAAATCTTTTTTTTTATTTAACCTCCGTATCTTAATTTTTAAAATAATCTTCAGTAACTTTTTTTATTTTATTAAACATCCATTATCTATTTAAACGTTATTTTTGCACCCCCATTTGAAAATTTTGTCTATTTGTTTACGTTTTGTGGGCCCCACGTACTTTTAACATTTTCCTCCTAAATTATCCTCAACAACTCCTTCTCTCTTCTCACTTTGTTCCAAACCACCATTCTCTCTGTAAAAACCCCTCGAAGGACATACTTCGTCAGTTGAATTGTGGAATTACTGAAGCAAAAATCCAAAAATGGAAGGAAATGATGGCATGGGCGGAAATGGAAAGAAGATAATTGTTATTTCCAATTTATTGGCCCAAATGAAAGACAAGGCCCAAGGAAGAGCCCAAAGACATCAGCCCAAAACGGAGCCCTAAGGAAGCCTCAAGCCACGAAGCCATGTGGCAGGACATTACAGGTCTGCGTTGCAGGACGTTGAGTCCATGGCAGCACTTCACTGGTGCACGTGGCACCACTTTATGAAGACACGTGGCAGACTCAACTTCAACTTGAATCTTAGGCCAACAACCTCATAATAGATGAAAAGTGGGAAAACTTGTATCCCACATTGATAGTTTACAAGAGGAAGTAGGAAGATTCTTGTATAAAAAGATTTATGTAATGATTAATGCACAGATTCCCATACATTCTGATTTGACAAGACGTAACTTGTAATTGTCAATTAACATTAATCAATCTTGATTAGCAGCAATTTGAGTTATTATTATCTTTTGCACATTTAATTATTTCCACCTTTATTTCTACATTTACTATTACATTTATTATTGTGTTTTGGATAAAGTTTGTAGCATAAAATTGGTTAGCTCTCTCCTAATTTCAAAAACCCCTAAAACATTTGGCGTCGTCTGTGGGGAGGGCACCATTCTATGGCAAACTGATGGGAGGGATTTTCTTACCCAGTCCAACAACAGTCCTAAGGTCAATCTAGCAGCTTCAAACATACCCAGTCAATAACTAAGGGGCCTAACTCCAATTGCCCCAAAGCCACACAAAAACAAACAAATCAATGAAAATCAAGCAACAAAGTGTCACCTAAAATTCAACAATTAAAATCAAACAACAAATCCAAACAACAACCCAACCAACAAGGATATTAAATAATTAAATCAAAATTCAACCAACAAGTTCATACAAATAAAGTCCAAATACAAGAAATGAACCAAAAATATGCTTGAAAATGAAAAGGGTTGAAGATTTTATACCAAATGGAGTATGAAAATACCCCTTACTACCTCCTTGAAGTGAAGAATTGCAATGAGACAAATTGTGTTGTTTGTTTGTGCTAAAATCCCACAAATTCGAACCCCAAACCACCCTTTTTTTTTTCGTTTTCTGTTTTTTATTTTTATTTTTTTTCGAATTTTTCAATTTTTTTTTAGAGAAGAAGAAGAAGAAGAATCCAAATGGAAGCCTAAACCCACGAAAATGGTGGCTTAAACTCACGAAAATGGCAGTCCCTAAACCACAAAATTTTTTCTTTTTTATTATTTTTTTTCGGATTTGTTGAAGAGGGAACAAAAGAGGTGGGAGAAATGTGTTTAAATGGAGAATGGGAGTGAAGAAAGTGATAAAAATGGAGATTTTGGATGGTGGTTGAGCTTTGTTGAAGCTTTAATGGAGGTAAGAAGGTGGAGAAGATGAAGATGGGTTAGGGTTTCGTGGTTCTCTACTGCTCTGTTTTTTTTTTCTTTTTTTGAAGTTTGAATGAGAGTGAGGAGAGAGAAGAGGAGGTCACGAGTAAAAAAAAAATTCAGATCGAAAGGAGCGGCCGTGCAAGGTAAAGGAGCGACCGCTCCTTTTCTTAAATTAGCTTCTGACCTTTCGACCAGTCCAAAGGAGCGACCGTGAATGAGCAAGGAGCGACCGCTCCTTTTGTAAAAAGAGCTGTTGGAATTTGTAATATGTCCAAAGGAGCGGTCGTGCATGTCCAAGGAGCGACCGCTCCTTTTGGATTTTCAGCTACTGCAAGTTTTTACACACGAGGAGGGGCTATCTTGTAAAAATGGGCGCGCCCGTGCATACCCAAGGAGCGACCGCTCCTCTGAGTTCAGTAGCTACTGCCTCTTTTTGTTCCACTTTTTCACGCCCTTGCAACTTGTTCATTGAGGGCGCTCCTTTAAGGAGCGGTCGTGCATCATAGAGGAGCGACCGCTCCTTTCTTCTGCTTCAAATTTTTGGCTTTGCTCTTTTTCCTTTGCATTCCAATGACCCAAGGGGACTTGGTCTAGATCGAAGGCCTCTGATTTCACCCCTTTGGTTCATCACATTGCCACTACCTCTTGCTCATACTCGTTCCAAAAATGGCATCACATTTATGCTCGTTATCTGCACAACATTCAAACAATATACCAAAACGAGCATAAAATGGAACTCAAAAATAATAAAATAAAAGCAAAAACAAAAATTTAATCTAAAAAGCAATAAACCACGGGTTGCCTCCCGAGAAGCGCTTGTTTAACGTCCCGAGCCTGACGAACTAGCCGGACACAGGGACTAAGACATAGAAGAAAAACTATGTCAAAGTCATCCAGCGGGACACAATCACCCGGGGCTCAGTAAATAGCCCCGCAAAGCTCGCAAGAGCTTGTCAAACATACTGGCACTCAACTCACTAAATACCACATAAGCAATGATCAAATAAAGCAAAGGGGACGGTTTGAAAACCGGCATCCTAAGCTTATGTGGGAGTGAGTGCCCACAGGGAGGTAAATTAAAATAAAAACTACAAAAAGAAAAATCAAATAAAAGAGAAGGAACACCCCCAAACACCTCCCTTGCCTTGGTTTCTAGAAGAGAAACATTGGAGTCAAGACAAGAGATGGTGCCCTCGAATGGGGGTGATATGAGCATGGATGGAAGGGGAGTGGGATGTGAATAAACAAGGCTAAATCCTCCTATAAAGGGAATAAGAGAAGGTGGTATGACCACATTCTCCACATTAATAATGACCTCGTCAACTTCACTCGACTCAACTAAGAAGGCCTCATCCAATATGACATCACATGACGAGACGGAAGGGTCATGATTTTCATCATGACATTGCAATGAAACATCAACGTCTATGAGAGTCTGGATGGGTTGTAGAACAACGAGAGGAGATGGATCGAAATCATAACTATAGTCGCGAACGACGGACTCGACTTGAAGATTATGGGATGAATCATCTGAATTCACACCACCACCTTGTAAAAACTCATCAAGAGCATGCTCTTGTGAGTATTGATGATCAACATCCAAGGTAGGGGTTTGAACCGGAAGATGATTGAAGCCATATTCCACAAACAAGCTCGGCTCATTACTAAAGTCATGTATCCCTTGGGTAGTCATATCCCACTCATAGGTTTCCTTAGCAAGACACGCGAATAAGAGCCAAGCTCTATCCAAGTCTAAAGCTAAGAAATCGCCATAAGAGAGAAACTCAACCCAATTTCTCGTTTCATAATTCAAGCCCTCATACATTACATTACATATATCCCACTTATCAAAATTATGATTAGGAGGAAGAGAGCTTCCAATCCTGTCATAATACATCCAAAATGGTTCATGCTCATATTGGGGATCGATCAAAGAAGTGGCCATAAGGCCTAAATATTCACAAAAATAAAAATAAAGAAAAAGAAAGACCTAGAACCATTCTACTCAACCTAAACTAATGGCATTGCCTTCCCCGGCAACGGCGCCAATTTGATGGGAGGGATTTTCTTACCAAATAAAAACCCCCGTCGTAGTATGAGTGGGGGTGTCGAACACGGGGAAGGTACTTCGCACTAGCCTAGGTGTGAGCGTCGAACAAGCTAGGTCGGGTGATGGTCGCGAGAGGCGGAGAGAACTAACTAAAACTACACTAAGGAAAGAAAAACAAAAGGGACTAGGGTAAGAGATCCACAACTCATGCCACCATGAATTGTGAGTCAATCGAACTTAGACTTAGGTCGTGGATAAGGGGAGGTCGTTCTATGATCGTACTACTCTTTCGAGCTAGTACGATGACCGGAAAGACATATACAACTCACTTTCGTGCAGCGACACATCTAACGAGTCCTAAGCACAAAATCACGAAGACCGGTAACTTTCCCTTGATCGAAGGCCCAACTTTCGTGGTGCTTCCATCAATCGGGCAAAGGAAGTCATCACCCACGTTCACCTTTCGGTCCTTCGGTGGGGATTCTTCAATGAATCCTATGCTAGCTAAACACATGACTCAACATTACCGAATCCTAAGGTACCGACAAAATCACAACCAAGCCTAAAAACAACTAAACCACAATCATGGAGGAATTGAGAAGTTTCACTCAAACCCTAGAAATTAACTACTCAAAATTATTTAATAAAAACATAATTAAAACTATAAATAAAAGCATAAATTAAACCTAAAACTAAGAACAACTAAATTAACAAACTAAAACCTAAAACTAAGAACAACTAACCTAACAAACTAACAATTAAACATAAAACTAAACCAACAACAAAACCTAAAACTAAGAACACTCAAACAAACACCAAAATATAACTAAACTACCAAAAACCAACTAAAACACCAACAAACCAAGCATAAACAACTAAATTAACAACAAATAACAACATAAACAACAAGAACTAGCAAAATAAGTACATAAAACAAGTAAAGAAAGCAATAAAAAAAACAAGTAAGAGAAGCATGAAAGTACCTTGAAGAGGAGAACAAGAACAAGAAGGAGAAAAACTAAATTACTTGCATAAATTAAAGTGCTTGATTACAAAAGAAAACACGATCTAGAACTAAGCTAAGGTGAGAGAAGAGAGGCTCTCAAAGCCCTCCAATCTGGGGTTACAAGACGAGCTTTCAAAAGTATATATACAATAATAATTTACAAAACCAAAACACGGCCAGAAAACGCGAGAAAACAGAGCTGCCAAAAGGAGCGGCCGTGCAAGAATGAGGAGCGAGCGCTCCTTTATAGGAGCGGCCGTGCAAAGAAGAGGAGCGACCGCTCCTTTGGTCGGGTGCTTAATTCTTCATTTCAGGGCTTGGGCGCGACCGTGCTACTAGGGGAGCGACCCCTCCTTTTGCAAAAAGCCTCTAAATGTGTCTTGGCTCAGATATCCGATGCTCGAACGACTCGTCGAATTCCGTGAAGTATGAGTTGCCTACAAAAATGAGGAAAACGACCAAAAAAGGAGTAGCACATAGCAAGAAATACTGCAAAATAGCCGAAGCACAACTAAACTACAAAGAGGAAATAAAAATGACAAAATGAAATAAGAAAAGGGAAAACTAAGCTATAAAACCAACATAAAAGCTAAGAAAAATACTAACAAAAAGTCGGTTATCACAAACTTAGGAGAAAAAACTCCCGAGATACCCAAAATCACATTGGCAACAGTAGAGAACGACCATGAATTGGATGAGAGAGAAATAAATCATGACCGACCCCCTCGAAGGGAGAGGACCGCACAACGTGCCAGTCAGGCCGAGGCCTAATCTCCTGAGGAGGATCAGCCAATCTCTCTCTCCCAACTGAAACACACAATGGTCGACTTGAGGAATTCACTTGTCACACAAGTGAAGGATATGATAGGCCAAGCCAACAAGGTCGACTCTGGGCCATCTAAGCCAACCCCGGAGGAAGCCGGGCCCTCAAGGCCTGTAACACCCCCAAATCTCCCTCTACGAAAATAATAGAATAATACATATAAAATACCGTAGAGATAGACTTGGGCGTATTACCGCCACGTGATAATGTAAGGCTATACTTGACTACAACTTTGCAGCGGAAGTTAAAGGTACTTATTATTAAATGCGATAAAATTTGTGTCAAAACATAATAACTTAAAAATAAAAATTAAAACCCTAATCTAGGTGAATGACGCCCTTGCCCCTGATGCAACATGTATAGTCCACTTTGATCATCAACACCTAGCTACTTATCAATAAATGATAAGTAGGGCAAAGCCAAAACAAAATAAAGTACGGGTTAACAAAATATGCTAAGTACGTAAAATGCAAAATAAGTCAAAATAAACTTTATTTAATAAACATGCTTTTGAAATACTCAAGTCATATTATATGAAAACAATTATTTATCAAGATGATCATTTTCCAAAAATATTCCAAACTATTAATATTGAATGTAAATATTCAAATATTGAAAATAAAATTTTCCTATACCCCAAATTCCTCCTCTAAGTGTGCACACCCCTAAGTTAGTATCTTTCTGTATAAAGGCTATCCTTGAGGAAAGACTAGGTCATACAAAGTCCATAGTCTTATCAACCAAATCCACATAGTGGTATTACAAAACAATAAATAAGCTTATAAAGCTTGTGGGGTCACCAAAATATTTTTAATATAATAAGAGTTGTTCCGACAAGTCTCAGCGCCTCTGGAAGTGGTGGCTGTTCTTGGTGTCTTGTAAGGTGGTGAACTGCACAATGAACAAGCGGTGAGCTGACCCCGGGGCGTTTCCGGGGAAAGACCCTCCGATGCTTAAGTCAGCAATGGGATTCAATAAGAGAGAAAGAGAGAGAGAGAGAGTTTTTAGGTGAAAGAGTCTGTACCTTTAAATGGTGAGATCATCCCCTATTTATAGGGAATGGCTTAATACCCTGCCGGCCTGTCTGGGGGCTGGCAGGGACACGTGTCCCATGGGGACTGGTCATGTAGATCGTGTGTTCAGAGTTAGTTATAACTCTGAGTGGGTCGCCACGTGTGAGTCCCTCATAGGTTGAGTTAGTTAGTTTGTTAGTGAGTGGGGCGTGTGCACTTAAGTGGTGCCCTAAATGGGTCCACGTGGTGTACTGGGTCCACTATTAAAAGATTCCCTTTGGCTTCTAATAGCTGCCAGTTATGGGCTGCCAGCTTCCGGATCCGGCAACGTGTGGGTTCCATCCCTGGCATGGATTGTGAGTCGGCGGTTGGGGCGCCTGGTGGCCGGCACCGCCAGGTGATAGTGGTTAACATCTTGACTGGGACATCAGTAGGGTGGTCCTGCCGGTGTACCGGTAGGCCCCCATACAACTAGCCCCCCCAAAAAGTATTAGCATCGTCAAGGTGGGGATGCTTTTTAACGTAAGTCACCATAAGATGTGAAGTAACTTACACGTGTCCGTAGAAGACCAAAAGTCGAGTGGTGGGCCCGGTTATACATATATAACGTCGCTGAGACGCTTTTTCTCTCATTTCATTTTCAAAATTCCCAAAAAGTTTCGAACTTTCTTTCTCTTCCCGCCTCAAGGCGATTCGAACAGTTCCGTACTACTTGCATCTTCGACCCAACTCTCCAGCAGCCTTCGTCACTGTAATTTCGACATTGTTGAAGGATATTTCTGCAATCTGAAACACAAGGTATGTGGTTACTTTCGAACTTCTTTTGCTCGAATTTCTGTGATTCCTTGCCTTTTTGTTGAGTTTGAAGTGTGGGTGAGTTTGCATGTACGATTGTTCGAATTTTTGAGTGAAAAATTTGTATCTTTCTTTTTTATTAAAGAAATATCTTGCTTCGTGCAAGAATTGTAGGTGTAAAAACCTATTTTTTGAATTAACAATGTGCTTTTATGGACAATTGTTGTGATATTCAGCTGTGTTACTTATTACTGTGCAAAAATGCAATTGCCTCGTTTTACGTGCCAAGCATTATCTTTGTGAGTTTGCTATTGATGAATTAACTTGACGTGTGACAGAGCAAAGAACGATGTCAGACGCCAGCGATAGCCAAAACGACAGTCGCATCTTAGAAAGCGACCCAGATAGTGGCAGTTCGTTACTAGAGAGCGAATCAGATGACTCGTTGTTGGCGTCCCCAACTGAGGAAGGGCCGTCAGGTAATACCGGGGGTATCTCGGAATGGCAGCCTGAAGGGGCTACGGTCCCAAAGGGCATTGGCGGTATTACGTGGAAACTCGCATATTGCCCCCCAAAGCCAGGATATCCTATCCAATTAAGAAAGGATATTCTGGACAAAAAATCGGCGTCAGAGAAAAGCAAGATGGAACCGTCTACTAAGAGCAGACGACTGCCTGACTTTTCATTGGCGTCGCGAATTTGGACAGACTGCGAGGGAACACGCAATCCGACAGGGTTTAACCATGAGCAGCAAAGGGACGTGAGGGTTCTTCGTGAAGTACTGCGCTGGACCGGTGAGCCCATGGTAGTAGGAGCGTCACAACAGTATTGGTTCTCATCCATGCGCTCTAGTCTCGAATTTGACCAGTATGGCACAAACGAAGATCCTTCGCGGCCTAACCCCTTCGCTGCTTTAGGTAAACTTCTTCAATTAATTCTATCTTCCCATTGTCATTTACCCCTGTTTGTTGTGTTTGCAGAGGAGGTGACCGCTGATGAGGCCCTCATTGAGAATAACACAGCCTGGAAAGAAGCTGGCTGGGAATGGCAGCAGGAGGCGGAGAACCAGCCGGCCATGAACTCTGAAGTTATCAATTTTGGTAACGGCGCGTTTCCCAAAGGACACCAGCCACGTTGAACCCAGATGACGAGTGGTACAGGGAGCTGGAGAAGTGGAATGGGGGTCCGAAGGGATACCTCAAATGGTTTAGGGAGACCTATTGCATCCCAGGCAACTGGGATGTGAGGCTACCTAGGCCAAGTGATGTTATTCTTGAAGCACCCGACGGTTACTTTGCCATTTGCAAGGACCATTTCAAGTTTGGGCTGCGATGCCCTTTTGATTGGGCAATAATGTCTGTCATGCGGAAGTTTTCGATCAGCCTGGCACAGCTGAGCCCGCTGTCGTTCCGAATGCTGGTGTCGGTATTGTGGACCTGCCGGTATTTGAGGATGAAGGTCAACCTTCATGTGATTCGGACCCTGATGTTCGTGAAATGGAATAGTTCAACGACAGGCCGGTATACTTTCCAGACTGCTAGCAAGAAACTCTTGGTGTGGCCCAAAGTAAGTTCCCTGAAGCACTACATGAGTAGATGGGTATGGGTGAAGGCACCGGCAAATGCTGTAATAAACATGCCAGTCACGTTCTCTACTCCAAGAGCTCATATGGAGCACCTGGCAGTCCGAGATCTAACGGTCGAGGAGCAAAGGACCGTCGACTATTTTAGGTCAAAGAACGGTGTCCCCTCCAGGTGGCTGCCCCCTTTCGGGTACATTGTGGGAAATCGTCCACTCGCCTATTGCGGTCTCTGTGGCGAGATAGGTGCCCCTGACTCTGGTAATGTCAGGCCCCCGGTGGAACACTAGAAGTTTTCTTCTATGATATTGATTTAAGCATTGGTTGCTGTTGTGTTCAAACTTATCTTCGTGTGTTAGTTTGCTTTTGTTGTTGTTGTTTTTTTTTTATTTATTTTTTTATTTTTTTAGGTTGTCTAATCATTTCATTCTGTTGATGCAGATTTGAATATTAAACGCCAAAAATTACCGAAGATGGCTGGAGAACAGACAGCTCACGGTTCCACTTCTCAAACTACCGGTCGTGGGAACAGGGGTGCTGTCAGTAATCGTGGGGGGCGGGGAATGGCGGTGGCTAGCCGCCCTGTCCAGAAGGAAGTTGTGGCGCCTGTTTTCTCCAAGAAGCCAGGTGCCTCTGCTAGGGGGTGTAGGACCATAACCATCGCGCAACCGCACAAGAAAAGGGGTAGGTCGCCGTCGCCCCCTGTCCTAAAAAGGCTGCCAAGCCAACTGCTGGGGTTGCTACTACTAGCGTGGCTCCAGCCTACGAGGGTGTGGTTACAGCCACCAGCGCGGTGGCTGTCACTGTTGCCATTGAGCCGCCGGCTGAGGTTGCTACAATTGTTGCCCCTGAAGCTGAGGTGGCAACAACTATGGACGTGGGCGTTAGTGTTACCTCAATCCCATCCACTACCGAGGTATTGCCCAGTGTGGTTGGGGCTGACGGTGCCACTACCGAGACTGTTATGGAGCCACCGCCAGTTGGCGAGGCCAACTCAGAGTGGCAGGTGGCACCAGAGGCCAACGCGAGGCCAGTCACTCCTCTTACTCCCTTATCTGCAGGGGGGGTGAGGCGGAAGAAATAACTGCTGCTTCAGACATAGAGCGGGTTCGGTGGCTCGCTCATGAAAAGAGCCTAAAAGCGCCAGAGCCAGACAGTACAGCAGCAGTTGACAAGGTTGCGGCTGAGAATGCTGCCAACCTTGTTGCCGGCGAGGTATGTCTTTTAAATTTAAGTTAATGTCTGCTGCAGCCCTGTTTCCTCTGCTTGTCTTTTTATTTTTGTTTGATTTGGGACTGACGTTTTTCAGACCAACTCTCCTGTTGCCACAAACCGTTGCATTCAGTATGTAGGGCCGATGCTGACTCGGAGTACCGCCGTGCTCCACTTGGGGGAAAGCGGTCTGTTTGCTGCCCATCCTAAACAGAGGATTGGGTCCTTTGGCTTCCCCTTGGCGGATGATATCATTGTCCGTCGCGGTTCGTGGGGGTATAGTCATCTGGACATACCCCACACCTTCTAGCCAGGGCCTAAGCCTGTAGGGCCCATGTTCCGTCCAGAACCGGATGTGGGCGTGAATGAATCCCTGATGGAAGATTTATCCCAAGCTGGTGGTGACTTGGGGTGTCGGCTGCTGAGGGCGAACAGACTGCCAGCAGACTACAGTCGAGACCGTTGGGTTAATCCTGCCCAAGCCCTATGCCATGACGTTGCCTGTGTAAGTATCTTGGCACTTGCCAGTTGACTAATGAGTTTTGATTTTTATTATTATTATTTTGATAATTATACCGGCCTACTTACTGATATGCGGTTGTGATTGCGCAGGCTACTAACTCCGCTGTGGAGCTCGCTGAAGCCTTCTTTACTCTGGGGGCGGACTTGGGTGCGGAACGTGGAACTTCAGAGTCTCTGGGTGCCGTCAACAAGTCCTTGAACGTGGATTTGGTAAGTAAGAAAAAGGAGGTGGAGGCTCTCAAGGCCCAACTCCTACAGGCAAACTTGTCCTTGTCTAAGAAGGATGAGGAGATGGAGACTCTGAAGAAAAAGGAGGTTGAGACTGCCAATCTGCTGCTACAGAAGGATGAAGAGATAAATAATCAACAGAGCAGGTTAGCAGCCATGGCTGAGACAGAAAGCAAGGCCCGGGCTGCGGCTGAGGCTGCCAGCAGAGAGCTGGCGGAGACTAAGAGGCTGCTGAACGCCACTATTGCCGGAGCTGTCATTGCCAAGCATGACGCTGAGGCGTCCGTTGGTGCCTCAAGGAATATGGTCAGGGCGGAGAAGGTTAGAGCCCACCGGGAGGTGGAGGCTGCCCAGGCTGATGCCAATTCTGCTGCCCAAAAGGCTGTGGAAGGCTTTGTGGCCTCCTCTCGCCTTCGCCACTTTTGCACCAATCGTTTTGACGGTGGTTGGGTGGCGGCAATGAGGTGTGTTCTGTCTCTTCACCCAGATCTTGACTGGGTGGCAGTTGAGACTGCCTTTGCTGAGGGTGTTGGTAATCAACCCCTGAATGAGGCTGACACGTTCCCATAGGAGCATGTTGGGAACTTGTCACCTCGAGTAACAGGGGTGCCATCAACTCCTGTGGAAGCAGAGGAGTCTGAAGCTGCCGTCATTGAGGAGCAACCAACAACGTCTAGTCAAGCTGGTAAGACTGAATGACGCGTTTGGCAGCCTTCTCCTGTGTCCTCTTGTGGTTCTAATTTTTGATTTAATTTTGTTGTAACTTTGTATATATTTGTTGGTTGGTGTAGATACCTAAGATGTTTTCCCATTTTGTGCTTCTTTTTGTAAAATGGGTTGCCACGCCAGTAGAGCAAAGATCCTGTTGTAATATGCTGCCAGTCATTACTGGCTTTTGGTTTATAAAATATCATTAAAGGAAAATATGTGTTGCCTTTCACTTTATTCTTATTTTTGTAAGTACTATATTAACTGCATTTGTCAACCTTGCACATAGGTATTTGATTTCCTGGCTAGCAGGAGTCATCATAGTTAGCCTTAGCTGCCAGAGCTATTTGTGGAGCTTGCTAGCTGCCATACTTTGGTATTTCAGCCAGGCTGTTGGATGGCAGTGGCCTTAGGCCCTAGCATTTAGCTAACCATCCTAGCCTGTCGGCCGTGGTCCATGACCTTAGCTTTAGAAGCTATCTGTGGAGCTCACTGGCTGCCACACATTTAAAATTTCAGCCAGGCTGTTGGATGGCAGTGGCCTTAGGCCTTAGCATTTAGCTAACCATCCTAGCCTGTCGGCTGTGGTCCATGACCTTAGCTTTTAAAGCTATCTGTGGAGCTCACTGGCTGCCACACATTTAAACTTTCAGCCAGGCTGTTGGATGGCAGTGGCCTTAGGCCGTAGCATTTAGCTAACCATCCTAGCCTGTCGGCTGTTTGCGAGCATATTTAGACTGTAAAGTGACATTTTGGACACTGTTGGGATGGCAGTTGTCTCTATCACATAGTCTATGTAGTTGTGCATAAATAAATAACGAAAGCAAAACACAGGGAAGGTGGCTCTTTTGGCCTTTTATTAATGTTCTTGCTAGGTTGTACATTAAAATTAAAATACATATTTAAATGGACAAATAACCTTATACGTAGTATTTTTTGAGCACCCTAGCGTTCCACGTATTTTTTAATTCTGTGCCTTCTATTGTAGCTAGCCTGTAGGCTCCAGGGGCTACCGTCTTTGTGATACGATAGGGCCCTTCCCAATCGGCTGTCAGCTTACCCTCTCTGTTTTTCTTGCCAGTGGCATCTGTCCTTCGGAGGACCGAATCGCCATCTTGCATGGGTCTGTGATGAACTTTCTTGTTGTAGGCCCTTGTTATTTGATCCTTGTATGCTGCCTGACTAAGTTCAGCTATGAGTCTGACTTCTGTTAGCAGGTCAAGGTCTTGTCTCAGCAGGTCATCATTCAACTCTGGCTGGTATGCTTGAACCTTGAAGGATGGCAGTCCCACCTCTACTTGTAGGACAGCTTCGTGATCAAAGGTGAGTCTGAATGGTGTTTCTCCTGTGGCCTCTTTCTCTGTCGATCTGTTTGCCCACAGGACGTCAGGTATTAAATCTGCCCATTGGCCCTTGAGGTCCTCCATTTTTTTCTTTTAGAGCGTTCAGAATTTGCTTGTTGGCAGCTTCTGCCTGCCCATTGCTTTGAGGATGAGCTACTGAGGCGTATGCCATCTTGACCTTCAGTGGTTCTAGGTTCTGCTGGAGGGGCTTGCAGTCAAATTGGGTACCATGATCAAACACTATTGCCTGCGGGAGCCCAAACCGTGTAATTATCTGTTCCCAAATAAACTTCTTGACCTGGGCAGCTGTGATAGACACTGTTGGGATGGCCTCGATCCATTTGGTGAAGTAATCAATGGCCACTATTAAAAATTTTCTCCCCCCTTTACCTTTGGTGAATGGACCGAGGATGTCCATTCCCCATTGGGCAAATGGTATTGGGTTCAGTATTGGTTGTAGGTCATTTGGCGGCGTGTTGATCATGGGGGCAAACTTTTGGCATTTATCGCACCTTTTGACATAGTCCTGGGAGTCCCTGAGCATGTGGGGCCAGTAGTAACCGGCACGAATGGCCTTCAGAGCGAGGGCTTTTCCACCAATGTGATTACCACAAATACCCTCGTGGATTTCCTCGAGGATTTTTTGAGCTTCGAATTTCGTGGCACATCTTAGCAGAGGGAGATGGAAAGACTTTTTGTAGAGTAGTCCTTGGAAAACACAATACCATGCTGCCTGCCGTCGTACCTTGGCAGCTATCGTTTTATCTGCCGGTAGGACCCCTGTGGTTTTGAACTCTAAGATGGGGTGAAACCATTCCCCTGCCGTGTTGCTAACGACAGCCACTGCAAAGCTGTCAATAGCCTTTCCCTGGCGTAATTCGATCATGATGTGTCCCCCTAGTTCAGATAGTGGTGAGGTTGCCAGCCGAGCCAGAGTATCTGCCTTTTGATTGTCGTCTCGTGGGACCAGTTGCATCTCGACGGACACTTGTGACGACCCGACTCGCTTAAATCGGCGCGGAAGAAACCGACGAGTCGAATAGTCATAACTAAAAACTCAAATACTTAAGAATTAAAAACTAATACCTCAAATATTATTATTATGATTCCAAAAGTACAAATACCCACAAGTTTGTACAATACTAAACCAAAAGTCAAACTACAAAGTCTAATATACTATAAACTCCAAACACATGTCAGAGTTCAAACAAATGTATACAAGTCCATACTATAGTCTAATACTATCCAAAATCAACAAATAATGAAAATACAATCATATTAAAATATCGACGCTCGCCCAACCCAAAACTAAGCAAGAGCCTCGTCATCAGAATTACCTGGAAAATAAACAACAGTCCACCATCAGTGGCGAGTAACATAACTGACTCACCCTAATGGGAATACACATGAACATAACACAAATCAAATAACCAAACCAATCATCAAACATGCGAAAATCAATCAATAACAAACTCAACTCAAACATCTTATCCAAACTTATCTTTGGCTCAATCATTCATATACTAGACCGGACTATGCTCGTACGAACGCATCTTATGCATTCGAACTTTCTACTATGTTAGGAAATGAGAATCTTACTCCCAAGTCCCGTGAAACCAATCTTACTGGAAATCCACATCCGAAGACAACATAGTAAGACTCCAACTATCCCAATACCGCGGATGGAATAGGGGCAACGTCTTAACCCAAAAACATAGAATCTTACTCTAAGTTTTAGGTGTCTAGCTACGAAATCAAGCTAAATCTTTAATTAATCTTTAAATCTTTAACATCTTAAATCCGAAGTTTACATTCTTAGTTACTTCTTAAGTTGCATCTTACGCCTTGACTTAAGAAAATAACATGCAAACCAAACATCTCATATCATAACTTAATTAATTTCAAGAATTGCCTTTGCGCCTTGATTCTCGAAAATAATCAGTTAAAAACACGAAGTTATTCTCAAGAATTGCCTTTACGCCTTAATCTTGAGTCTAACCAACACTTAACCACTTTCTTAAGACCATTCTTTAACTATCTTTAACATAATCTTTAACTTTCTTTAATCCATTACTACTTTCTTTAACTTCCAAGACTCAACCAAGAACTTATCAAGACTCATCAAGAACTCAACAAGAACTTAAAAAACTCATCAAGAAACCATAAAGAACTCATCCAAGATTCAAGAACTTCAATCAAGAACTCAATCAAGATTCAAGAACTTCAACCAAGAACTCATCCAACTCATCCAATTCACACGCATAACTCAACATTAATCATGAATTACCAACTTTTACTATTATCCAAAATTCATCAAACTTTAACATAATCATCATGAGCATAAATCCAACATATTCAATCATAAAATAATCATATTCGATCATCAAATCATCATTTTATCAACACAAAATCAGATTACATACATACATAAAACTCATAATCAAACTTCACAATAAAACCCGAACATACATTTAATCTATACTATAATCATAGTATACCAATTAAGTTGAGAAAGTATGTTACCTTGTTGAAGATTACCCACACAAATCAACACAAAAATTGCTGCCCGGAACTACCCAAAGAACACGGCCCAGCCACGCACAACACACGAACACGGCACGGCACACACACACGGCACGGTCCTTGCACACGAACACCACTTCGAACACGGCCCTGCTGCACGGCTGTGATGCACGGACACCACCACGGACCACCTTGATCAACACGGTCCACCACACGAACCCACTCGAACCACACGGCTCCCACACGAACACGATCAAACCAAACCTGAACCAACGATCTTGATTGAAACAATTGGGTTTAGATTGTGTTTAGGATACTTAAAGATCAAAAGACTTTGAATCTTTAAGTTTAAGGTTAGAATTGATGTTGAACAATTGATGGTGATTATAGCCAAAAATGGCGTGGGGTTTGGGAGCAAATGAGAGGGAGTTTTGTGTTTGAACTTTTGATGAGCAAGTGTGTTAGGATGGCAAATGAGCAAATGGATCATCAAGCCTCACTAACTCATCTATATATAGAGTTAGTTAAGGTGTGAACATAAGGCAAGTGGCAAAACTTGCCATGCATAAGGAGGGGGCCGGTTTTGGCTTACAACATGGGCCAAAATTGGGCTCTCGTGATCAATTGGGCTAACTTGCAAAAAGCGCATGATTAATCACGCATAAATCGATTTAGCCCAAAATATTAAATAATTAATTAGAAAATTAAATAATAAAAATTCTAATTAATTAAATAATAATTAACATAAATAATAATAACTGCAAATAAAATAATTCGAATTAAATCGGAATTATTCACATAAAATAAAATAAATAGTTCAAAATAAATTTGAACTATACATAACATCACATAAATACACATAAATCATGGCAGAAAATATCATGAAAATCAGGGTCGTTACAACACTAGTTTTTGAATCAATTGCTTCAAATGATCTCTATATTTGATAATGATAGGTTCCCGGGCCTCTGCTGTGCCTTCCATTTGTGTTGCCACTAACTGAGAGTCTGTGATTAACTTTACTCTCTCTGCCCCGGCGGTTATACATAGATGGATGCCAGCTATTGCTGCCTCATATTCGGATTCATTGTTGGTGGCCTTGAAATTAAACCGCAAAGCGTAACGGTGCGTCGTGCCATCTGGGCTGGCTATTTCAACGCCGGCCCCAGACCCTGTGTTGCAAGATGAGCCGTCAGTGTGAACAGTCCATACCTCAGAGGGATCAGTGGTTGAGAATTGTGTTTCTGCAATGAAATCTACCAGAGCTTGTGCCTTGATGGCGTTCCTTGGCCGAAAGGAGATGTTGTATTCTGATAGCTCAATTCCCCACTTCATCATTCGCCAAGAGACCGCCAGTTTTTGCAGGGCCTTCTCTAATGGATGGTTGGTTAACACCACAACTGAGTGGGCATCGAAGTATGGCCGCAAACCTCTTGCCGCCACCATAACTGCGAACGCCAGCTTTTCTACAGATGTGTATCTGTTTTCAGCTCCTGTTAGCACATGGCTGACAAAGTACACTGGTAGCTGCACCTTCTCTCGTTCCACCAAGAGTACAGCTGCTACAGTACTGTCATTTGCAGAGACATACAGTTGGAGTGACTCTCCTTCTTCTGGACGTGTCATGGTTGGCAGGGTTTTCAGATGGTCCTTGACCTTTTGGAAGGCGGCTGACTGCTCATCTCCCTATTCGAATTTTTTGTTGGATCTTAATACCTTAAAGAAGGGCAGGGCTTGAGATGCCGATTTGGCCATGAATCTGGTAAGGGCTGCCATCCTGCCTGTCAATTTCTGCACCTCTTTGATTTTAGTAGGCTCTGCCATATCTGTTATAGCTTTGATTTTGTCTGGGTTGGCGTCTATCCCCCTTTCAGACACCATAAACCCCAAGAATTTCCCTGACGTTACACCAAATACACACTTCTTGGGATTTAGCTTCATTTGAAATTGTCTTAGAGTTGCAAAAGTTTCCTGAAGGTCAGCCAGGTGATCTCTTGGCGTCTTGCTCTTGACAATGGTGTCATCCACATATACCTCAACATTTCTCCCTTTTTGCTTTACAAAGACCATGTCAACTAATTTTTGGTAGGTCGCCCCTGCATTTTTCAACCCAAAAGGCATGGTCTTGTAACAGTAGACGCCAGCTTCTGTCATGAAGGCTATCTTTGGTCTGTCGGATTCAAACATGCTGATTTGATGGTAACCTGAAAAGGCGTCCATGAAACTGAGTAATGCATGGTTAGCAGTGGAATCTACTAATTGATCTATCCTTGGCAGTGGATAGTAGTCTTTAGGGCAGTGGCGGTTGAGGTCTGTAAAATCAACACACATCCGCCATTGCCCATTTGCCTTTTTTACCATTACAACATAGCAAGCCACTCAGGGTAGTCACAAGGTTCTATGAACCCTGCTAATAATAGTTTATTTATTTCATTAGCTACAACATCATTTTTCTCAGCAGAGAAGGATCTCTTCTTCTGCTTTACAGGCCTAACATTCTCATCTACATTAAGTCTATGTTGGATTACAGAAGGGTGGATGCCAGACATCTCAGCAGCGGAAAAAGCAAAAACATCAGCATTGTCTTACAGTAGTTGGACGAGATTGATCTTCACATCAGCTGGCAGCTTCTTGTTCACCTTGACCGTTCTGGAGGTGTCAGTGGCAGACAGTGGTGCCTCCTCAACTTCATCTTCTGGTTCAGCTCGAGGTGTTTTGTCGTCCTCAGGCCGACCTGGAATATCTTCCATGGAGACCGGGGAGACTTCTGGCTCCCTCTTCCTCTTCTTCTCAGTCCTAGGTGGTGGGGGTGGTGGCTTCATGGCTGTCACATAGCAAGAGTGAGCAACCTCCTGGCTGCCTCTTATCTTCCCTGGCTGGCCATCATCAGCTATGTAGAGCATTGTCAAGTGATAAGTTGACGGTATGCCCTTGATGTCATTTATCATTGGCCTCCCACCCAACTGGACTGGTAGTTTTATGATGCCGTCTGGAGTAACTCTAGCCTCCGTAAACCCGTTGATGGAGTAGTGCACTGGCTGCAAGTATTTTTCTTCTATTCCCAACTTGTCAAAGGCCAGCTTGTCAAAGGCCTCCCTGTAAAGTATATTGGCAGAGGAACCGCCATCAACCAGGATGCGATGGACCTTGCAGTTGGCAATGGAGAAAGTGATCACCAAGGGATCATCATGAGGATATATGATCCCCTTGGTGTCCTCTGCTGAGAATGTCATTTCTGGCACATCTGCCGGTCCAGGCCAGTGCCTCTGGTTATTGAAATTCACTTGGTGCCTCACCTCCTTCAGACTTGCTTTGGCGCCGCTAAGTGTACCCCCATGAATCGGCCCTCATGTGATTGTGAAGATCTCGTCCCTATGTTCCTGCTGTTTATCCTTCCCCTTCCATCCCTTACCGCCAGGCTGGCGGTGGATGAACTCCTCCTTCCTTTTGTATTGGGCAAATCGCCCCTACCGGACTAGGTCCTTTATGTTTTCTTTCAAGTGGGCACACTCATCAGTCATGTGCCCATAGTCATTGTGGAATTCACACCACCGCTTTGAGTCACGGTTTAGTGTGGTCATCTTCTTTGGCCTCCTCCACTTTTCGTCTTCCTTGTGGAGAGCGTAGATTCTTGATCTAGGTACTGACAACTCAGTATAGTTGCCATACCTTCCTGTCTTCTGTCTCTTCTCAGTCACCGCGACCTCCTTCCGGTCTGGGCTGCGGTTGTAGTACTCTTTTCTTTCGAACGGGGCCTCCCGTTTGTATTCTTTCTTGGCTGTCTTTTCCTCAACCACTTTCTTCTCGGTGTTCGAACTACCAGCCCCCCGACTGAACTCCTCATCCCTGATGTATTCGTTGGCTTTTCCCAGGACGCCGGCCAACGTTGTCAGATTTTTCCTGCCCAGATACTGGCGGAAAGGACCATCACGTAATCCTGACATCAACGCTAGGACTGCAACCTCTTGTTGCATGTCAGGACTAGTGACGGCCTCAACCGTGAACCTTGCAATAAACTCCCGCAGGCTTTCACCCTGCCTCTGCTGCATCCCCATTAATTCACTTGTCAGCCTCTGTCTCCTCTTGTTGCTGACGAAGTGTGCTAAGAACCTCTGAGCCAAGTCGTCCCATCTTGAAATGGTGTAGGGCGGCAGTGATTTGAACCACTTCTGAACAATGCCAGTCAGTGTGGTTTGGAAAACCCGACACCATGCACTGTTGGCAGTTGTGTACAGCTGCATGTGTCCTTCGTACGCAGAGATATGGTCCTCTGGGTCTGTGGTACCGTCATACTTGGCGGTTGGCATTTTGATCTTAGGAAGATCTTCATCATTGATGGCAGCTACGAACGGAGTCCCTTGAGGTTGGACCCTGCCGGCAGCTACCGGGTAATTTTTCCTCCCAACTACTTCCAGGGTATTCTCATGCCTTAGCTGGACATTCTCGAACCCGGGGGGCGGTTGTACTTCTTCGTTCCCACGTGGTGTGTGTGGGTTTCTATGGACAGTCGAACCGTCCCATTCCAAGTCCTCGGCCTCCTCCATATGCAGAGACTATATCTTGGAGATTGGTGTTGCCGCGATTGGGACCCTCGGTCCTTTCTTCTTCTCCACTGAGCCGGAATTTGGGGTGGTTCCGGTCAGGGCATTGAGCACGGCCACAACACTGACCAGTTACTCAGGTGTGAATTGGGTTAGCACTTCGAAGTTGAGTGGGGTGCCTTTCCCATTTCCTTTCAATCCATTGTCAGTCCATGTTTTCTCGCTATGAGGTGTTTGCTCCCCAGTTGCATTGTTCACTTGGTTTTCATTGTTTCCACTATCTTGTGATGCCATTTTCCAGCTTCTTGAATGTCTAAGACCTTGTCAGAGTGTTTCTTGATTTTAGTTTGGTGAATCTTTTACGTAAGCCTTTTGTAAAGCCTCCCCACAAACGGCGCCAATTGTTCCGACAAGTCTCAGCGCCTCTGGAAGTGGTGGTTGTTCTTGGTGTCTTGTAAGGTGGTGAACTGCACAATGAACAAGCGGTGAGCTGACCTCGGGGTGTTTTCGGGGAAAGACCCTTCGATGCTTAAGTCAGCAATGGGATTCAATAAGAGAGAAAGAGAGAGAGAGAGTTTGTAGGAGAAAGAGTCTGTACCTTTAAATGGTGAGATCATCCCCTATTTATAGGGAATGGCTTAATACCCTGCCGGCCTGTCTGGGGGCTGGCAGGGACACGTGTCCCATGGGGACTGGTCATGTAGATCGTGTGTTCAGAGTTAGTTATAACTCTGAGTGGGTCGCCACTTGTGAGTCCCTCATAGGATGAGTTAGTTAGTTTGTTAATGAGTGGGGAATGTGCACTTAAGTGGTGCCCTAAATGGGTGCCACGTGGTGCACTGGGTCCACTGTTAAAAGATTCCCTTTGGCTTCTAATAGCTGCCAGTTATGGGCTGCCAGCTTTAGGCTGGCAGCTTTGGGCTGTCAGCTTACGGATCCGGCAACTTGTGGGTTCCATCCCTGGCATGGATTGTGAGCCGGCGGTTGGGGCGCCTGGTGGCCGGCACCGCCAGGTGATAGCGGTTAACATCTTGACTGGGACGTCAGTAGGTTGGTCCTGCCGGTGTACCGGTAGGCCCCCATACAAGAGTTGAGTATGAAGAAAATATACTCTTACTTGTAACTTTCCAAAATTCCTTATTTCTTTAATCTTTCAAAATGATATGATAATATCAGTAAAATATTAATTATTCCAAATCTTTTAATAGAATATTTTCTATGATATTATTTTCCAAAATATAATAAGATTCAAATCTTTCCATAAAGCATTATTTTCAAAATATAATAAGATGATTTAAATCATAAATATTATTTTCAAAATCTAGAAATTTCATGACAAAAATATAAGGCTAATAAAATATAAAATAATTTTGTCATCAAACTTTAAATTAACATAATACAAAAATTAATTGAATCATAAATTACATCATGTATCATATAAGAACGTAGCAATGATGTAAACATTTTAATAAAGTATCTAGCTACTTAACGTACCGTTATCGAATCGCAATTAACCTTGATTTGAAAGACCTAAGAACTTCATCTACAAGAACACCCTACATACAAATATTATAACCTTAATTAATGTAAGGTTATTCAAACATTCTAATCACTTAAATAGGACCCTAATATGTGCATGATATTTATAAATTGTTTTATATCAAAAACTTGTGTTTTTTATAAAAAAATCGATTGAATATTAATTCATAAATAAAACCATAATATCCTTGATAATAAAATATTATTACTATACACATAGTTGAAATCATCCTAACATAAAAATAATTGGATTTTTCTCAGTTATACCCATGAGGTATTGGGATTTTCCACCTGCAGCCATGAATTTTGAATTTTTTTTGTTATACCCATGACATTTTTAAAAATTCTTAACGGTAACCAACAAACATAAAAAACTAACATTAATTTTTACCACCACAACTACCAAATCGATCTAACAAAAGTCCACTACGCCCCCACCTTTTTCTGCAAAGTAAACGATGCTAACATTTCTGACCTATAATTATGTTTGTTGGCTATAGTTAAAATTATTTACAAACCTCATGGGTATAACAGAGAATGTTCAAAATTCGTGGCTACAGGTGGGAAATATCAATACCTCATGAGTATAATTAAGAAAAACCCAAAATAATTTTATGATTTTATTGTTTATAAACTTTAAAAGTGACTAATATTTTAAACCGTGATACTTAAAAGTAATTATTTTTTTTAAAATAAAATGTGAATTCAAAAAGAAAGGAAGAGAAGACAACCAAATAGGAGGAAGTGGTGGTACGGCTGCTCGAAGTGGCGCATGGTGGTGGTGCACAATGGTGGAGAGAGAGAGAGATAGAGTGAGAGAGAAAAGATAGGAGAAAATTGTGTTTTGATGTGAGTTTGTATTGAAATGAAGGGGGTATTTATAGGCTCAAGTATGTAAGAATTTAGGTAATTTGGTGTATAAAAATTATGTTAAGTTGAGATTTGTGGTGCTTGATGATCAAGCAATTTGACTATGAAATCAAAAGATGGCAAGAATATATTTTGTGGAATAATTCATGATCATATATTTGCTAGAGGAAAATTTTAGGAAAGAAAACTTGTAAGAAAAGGTTTAGTCAAATAATCTCTTCCTAATAACCCTAGCTAGTTGGCCGTGAGTTTTGGGCTCCTAATGCCCTTTTTTTTATTGGGCTACTTAATTGGTCTATTGGGTTTAGTTTGGGTTTTTGCAAATTCATAAATAGCGTTTGGGCTTAAAATAATCTTTTAATAAAATTAGCTTAATCATAAGATCATAGTAATTTGTGAAAATAAAGCTTATTTTAGATATCCGAAAGTTACGTGTATGTATATGAAATTTCGGTTTTTATGGTTTAAAATAACATTTTAGCTTGAAACTTTATGTCTAGAATTAAAATAAAATAATTTTAGCAGTGTAGAATTTTTTTTTTTTTTTTTTTATGTATATAAAATATTTTTCCAAAATTATGGGGTATTACAAGGCCGGCCGACCCTAAGGGCGACCAAGGAAAGAAAAAGGTCTCATGCAGCACCAAGAAGAAGAAAACACCTTCCAAATCAACGAAGATTGATTGGAAGAACATCACCCAACGGGTAAAGACGACCAAGGCTCCCACTCTACCAAGAAGGGAGCCCCTGATAAGTGAAACCAATCAAGCCTTTAGAGATGCTCGAGAGTATCTGAAGGCAAAAAGAACAAAATCACAGCAGCATTCCCAGGGTGATGTTTCTGACACGGCATCAACTCCAACTCTGAAGGACACCACCTACCGAGGCTCTCTGCGGACTATGTCTCGTTCAACCCATGTGCAAACTCCAACTCCAATGCCAAAAGGCTCGTTCAAGGCCGAGCCCTTCAAAGAAGATATGCCCTTGACCACTCAGTTTCAATAACCACATCAGTCATACCCTCATGGAAGGACCGCATGGAAGTCTCCATTCTCAGTCGCCATTCTGACAACCCCGAGGGCCTCCAAAGTCAAAGCGCTTCATATCGAGCCTTACGATGGCACGACTGATCCTGATGATCACCTGGCCACCTACAAGCACCTGATGTATGCTCAGTCGGTGGATGATGCAACTTGGTGTATGTACTTCCCAGCGACCCTGAAGGGCGTGGCTTAAAAATGGTTCAGCAGTTCGCCGGACCATTGCATACAAAACTTTACCGAACTCAGCATGGTCTTCACGCATCATTTCATGGCTAAAAAACAAGAGAAGAAGACAAGCATGCACCTTGGTAAGATTGTACAAGGGCCAAACGAGTCTTTGAGATCATATGTCAAGAAGTTCAACCTAGAGATGCTGCAGATACCCGGCCTACCTGAAGGGGTGGCCTTTGACAATTTCTTTAAAGGGCTACAACAGTTGCGGTTTAAGTTCGAGATGGTAAGGAAGAAGGTCCAGACCTTACCAGAAATTCTGATGGAGGCTGAGTCTAATATTCATGCTACAGAAATCTGCTCGGCTACAAGCCTGAAACAAAGAACACTTCCAAGCACGGAGAGGGTAGTCAAAAGAAGGAGGATCGTAAAAGGGAGGTTTGGACGGTTGAAGGTACTCATAAGGAGTAAAAGATTCCCAAGAAAAGCCGCACTTACGAGTCGGCATATGAGTACAAGAAGAAACCCCATGCCATCCTTATGGAAATCAAGGACAAGTTCAGTTTTGGTGCGCCTCAGCCTTTGCGAAGCCCTTCCAAATATAGAAACACCAATAAGTACTGCTAGTATCACAAAGATGTGGGTCATGACACGGATGAATGCTTCAATTTGAAGCGGATGTTAGACAAGTTAGCTGCAAAGGGCATGTTGGAGCCCTACATTGTAAAATCAAAATTCAAGTTTCAGAGGAAGACTGCCCAGAAGGTGGGAGATGTTGAGGAAACAGACACCGGAGTGGTGGCTATGATTTCCGGAGGACTCGCCTTAGGGGGTTCGACAAATAGGGGTGTGAAGGATCATCTTCGTAGTCTCTCGCAGGTCATGAACACTGAGAAAAAAGAAGAAAAGATGCCAGAAGTACTAATTGGTGAGAAAGACCGACCTAGTATCCAGACCCCTCATGACGACCCATTGGTTGTTGAGTTCAAAGTTGCTAACTTGAAAGTTAGACGGATATTGATTGATACCGGCAGTTCCACGGACATCATCAGCTTCGCTTGTCTTGAGAAGTTGAGATTTCAAGACAATGTCCTCCAGCCTATAAATCACCCCATCATAGGGTTCGGAGGAGGTGTTATTCACCCTATAGGCATTGTCACACTGCCAATTCGGATGGGAAGCAAAGAGATGCCAAGGCACATGTTTGTGAAGTTCCTAGTGGTTAAAGAGTTGACGGCTTATAACATCATTATAGGCCGACCTACGCTAAATGTGTCGAAGGCTATTATTGTGCCACATCTCATGCTGATGAAGTTTTTATGTAACGATGGGAGTGTGGGGGCAATATATGGTGATCAGCAGACAACACAAGAGTGCTATCTCACCACCATAAAAACTTCATCCACACTAGATAAGCAAGATAAGATCCAACCATCACCGAAGAAAAGAAAGAAAGAGCCCAAAGGGGCGAATCAAGAAGTCTGCATGATTGGGTCAGCAAACCCAGATGAACTACGGCCTCAGCCCGTAGGTGAATTTCTTGAAGTCATACTCGACGTCGATCAGCCTGATCAATTCTTACAGATAGGATTCTTCCTTGGAGGAAGATCAAAGTCAGAAGTTGGAAGAACTCCTGAGGGAGTATCAGGATGTATTTGCCTTTACCGTTCAGGAGATGTCGGGTATTGACCCGAGCATCGTGTGCCATGAGTTGAACATCATACCCGGCATGAGGTCAGTTAGACAAAAGAAAAGGAATCACGGAGAACTCCGAGACAAAGCTACAGCCGAGGAAGTAAAAAAGTTACTGGAAGCTCGATTCATTCGCCGTTGTTACTACCCCGAATGGGTGGCCAATGTTGTTCTGGTCCTGAAACCCAGAAAGAGCTGGAGGATGTGTGTTGACTACACAGATTTGAATCGAGCCTGCCCCAAGGATGGATTCCCTCTTCCAAAGATCGACCAACTCATTGACTCCACAGCAGGGCACGCCCTGTAATGGCCCAGATTTTTCGGTATTTTTGCCTTTTGTTTATTTGATATTTATGTGATTTTATGTATGGTCCAAAATAAAATTTATTTTATTTTATGTGAATAATTTCGATTGAATTCAAATCTTTTGTTTTTGATTGATTATTATTTATTTTAATTATTATTTAATTAATTAGAATTTTTATTATTTAATTTTCTAATTAGTTAATTAATATTTTTGGGCCAAATGCGATTTGAGCATGATTAGTCATGCATGAGTGCAATTAGCCCAATTATTTATCGAAAGCCCAATTTGGCCCATTTACAAGGCCAAAACCGGCCCCCCTTGTTATGTGGCTTGATTTTTCCACTTGCCATGCATTCACACCTTAACTAACTTCTATAAATAGAAGTAGTAGTAAGGCTTGAGGATTCATTTGCTCATTTGCCATCCTTTGCCATCAAAAGTTTAAACACAAAACTCCCTCCATTTGCCTCACCATCACACGCCATTTTTGGCATCAACAATCCCATTTGCTGTTCATCTTCAATTCCAAACCCAAACTTAAAGATTCAACATTCATTGATCTTTAAGTGACTTTAAACACTATAATCTTAATAGTTTTCAATCAAGAATTCTTGTTCGGGGTTTTTTTTTGGGTCTTGTTCGAGTGGGTCATGTGGAAGCCGTGTGTGCAAGTGGTGGTTCGTGTGGTGTCCGTACAACAGGACCGTGGTTCGTGGCTGGTCGTGGGGTGTCCGTGCAGTAAGGGTCATGCTCGTGAGGTGCTGTCAAGTGACTCGTGGTGGTGCACGGTGGTGCCGTGTTGTTCGTGCCGTGTGCGTGACTGTTAGGCCGTGTGGTTCCATTTCCGAGCAGCGAGTTTTTGTGTGTTATTTGCTTAATCTTTAATAAGGTATCATACTATCTCAACCTAATTTGTATACCTTTATTCATAGTATAGATTAAGTGATTAGATTAGACCGTTTTGATGTTCATAACCTTGTTTTATGCGTGAGTTATAGGCTGATTTTGGGTGATGGTTTTATGATGATTTCTACTTGATTATATGTATTTCATGATTGATTATGTTAGTTTCTTATTTTATGTTGATCATGTTCAAGTTTCGTGAAGTTTTGATGTTGGGAAGTTGATGAATTAGTTGTTGAATTTTGTCATGATCATGCGTGAATATTTTGATGATGAATTTATGGATGGTTTCTTGGATGAGTTCTTGAATCTTGATTGAGTTCTTGAATCTTGATTGAGTTCTTGAATCTTGGTCGAGTTCTTTATGAGTTCTTTATGAGTCTTGTTGGTTCTTTAAGGGTTCTTAGTCGAGTCTTGAAAGTTAAAGAAAGTTAAAGAATGGTATTTGAGGTTCTAAGATTGGTTGATTTACATGTTATTCTTAAGTCAAGGCGTAAGATGCAACTTAAGATTAACTAAGAATGTAAATTTCGATTTAAAGATTTTCTTGATTTTACTATTAGACGCCTAATCTTAGAGTAAGATTCTAAGGCTTGGGTTAAGCCGTTGCCCCTATCCTATCCGCGGTATTGGGATAGTTGGTGGTCTTACTATGTCGTCTTTGGATATGGATTTCCCATAAGATGAGTTTCATGGGGTTGTGAGTAAGATTCTCAATCCTGGCATAGTAGAAAGTTCGATCGCGTAAGATGGGTTCGTACGTGCATAGTCTGGTCTAGTATGTAAATGATTGTGCCCAAGTTTAAAGATATGTTAATTATTGGTTAAAGTTTATCGAGTCAAGCATGATTACTTGATTTGATTCGCATGTTTGTATGTTTGATTTGATTGCTTGTTTTGTGCTATGTTCTTGTGTATCCCCGTTAGGGTGGGACAGTTATGTTACTCGCCACTGACGATGGACTGTTGTTTATTTTTCAGGTAATTCTGATGATGAGGTTCTTGCTTAGCTTTGGGTTGGGCGAGTGCCGATGTTATTTAGTTTTTGGCGTTGTTGTTTTACGATTTCTAGTATTAGACTATAGTAGTGGTACTTATGTAATTTTCTAACTCTGACATTTACTTGGAGTTTATATTGTTAGTAGTAGTAATAATGACATTTGGGATTAGATATGTACAATCTTGTGGGTGTTGTACTTTCGGATTTAGTATATATTCAATTTTGAGGTTTTGTTTTAATTTTTAAGTATTTTAGTTTGTTAGAATTGACTATTCGACTCGTCAGTTTCTTCCGCGCCGGTTTAAGCGAGTCGGGTCGTCACACGTTGCCCCTATCCTAACCGCGGTTTTGGGATAGTTGGAGATCCTACTGTGTCGTCTTTTGATATGGATTTCCCGTAAGATGGGTATCAAGGTTGGGTGTAAGATTCTCAATCCTGGCATAGTAAGAAAGTTCGATCGCATAAGATGCGTTTGTACGAGCGTAGTCCGGTCTAATATGCAGATGATTGCGCCAAAGATTAAGTGATATTAAGTAAAGTTAAAGTTAGTCGAGTTAATGTTGTAGTCCGTTGGTATAACGTTATTTCTATTATGGTTATGTTTGCATGATGATATGATGGATTGTCTGATTTGATTATTTGATTTATGCTATGACCATGTGTATCCCCGTTAGGGTGGGACAGCTATGTTACTCGCCACTGGCGGTGGACTGTTGTTTATTTTCAGGTAATTCTGATGATGAGGTTCTTGCTTAGTTTTGGGTTGGGCGAGTGCCGTTGTTACTTATGCTTTGTTTTAGTTGTATTACGACTTCTAGTTTGGACTCAGTTGTATTTTGTGATTCCTAAACTCTGAGATTTATTTGGGAGTTAATACTGTCTTTAGTAGTAATCACATTTGGGATTAGTTTTGTACAATCTTGTGGGTATTGTACGTTTTGGATTTAGTATATAATAATTTGAGGTTTTGTTTTAATTTTTAAGTATGTTAGTATGTTAGAACTGACTATTCAACTCGTCGGTTTCTTCCGCGCCGGTTTAAGCAAGTCGGGTCGTCACAGTTGGTATTAGAGCCGAATAGTTTTTAATTGAAGTTTTAGGATATGAGTAAACCCGAGAGTTGAGAGCTTTATCCTTCCCGAGTGATGAACCCAAATTAAGTTTAAGTATAAGTTTAAGAACCGGGATAAGCTCTTTTTCCTATTCTTTTTCTCTTTTTATTTTGTGTAATTGACTTTAGTGAGGATGTATGACTGACACTGTTCTTTGGTATGTCTTTGTCTTATTGCGTTTCAGCATGTCTACGCCTCGCCGGTTGAGTACGGGAGGACAGAGGTTACGAGCGCTCGAGGAGGCGATCCTTACGTTGGCGTACCATAGTCGTCATACGCCTAGTACGCAGTCGACGTTCGATCGTATCACACGTCATCGACCTCCGACCTACGATGGGGTTGCCGACCCTACTATCCTGGAGAGTTGGATCCGCGAGATGGGGAAACTCTTTGATGCTACGTTTTTCCCCGAGCACGAGAAGGTGCAGATCGCCGCCTACTATCTACGTGGAGAGGCCGATAACTGGTGGACTGTAGCTAAGGACGCGTGCATGCCCTTACATTCGATGTCGTGGATCGAGTTCGTTGATAAGGTCCAGGAATGATTCTACCCCGACGAGTTGCAGTGGCAGAAGCAGGAGGAGTTCCTTACTCTTACCCAGGGTAAGATGACAGTTCAGGCGTACATCGACAAGTTCACGGTGTAACGACCCGACTTTTTAGCTTGTCGATTTACGAAGGGAATCGACAACTCGGATCATTAATAACTTAAATAACAAATAAACAAATTAACTGAATTAATAAGTTATCTTTTATTAGATAGGCTACTAAAAAATCCATAAAAAAATCCAAAAGTCATTATTACATGATAGATCTAAAAATACTGTCCCAACATGCTGGGAACATAGAATAAACTAAAGAATGTCTCAAACTGTTTTGGAAGAACTAAATACTTTATTAAATTGCTAAACTACTCAAGCCCATCCGGCGAAGCCCGCTCTACTCTGCTGCAACGTCACCTGAAACTGAGGGGGGGGGTCCACCGTCAGTGGCGAGTAACTAGGCTGTCCCATTTAATCGAGGGACCACCAAACACATAATAGCATAGAAATATATACATAAAAACTGTAAAGAAATCTAATACATGCTTTATACACCCACATACAAAAATACGTATAAATGTACGTAATAAAATACGTATAAAAGTACGTATAAAAATACGTATACAAGCACGTATAAAATACGTATAAGGATACGTATAAAAATACGTATACAAGTACGTATAAAAATACGTATAAATACACCTGCAGAGATACGGTTAGAATACGTATAATCTACGTATAATGTACGTACAAACAATCCTGCAAATACGGTTAGAATACGTACAAAATACACTCATCATCCGTATACATACACACGCATACATACTCATATAAATACAGTATTATACACAGCGGAAGTCCTAGAATATACCATACTTATACTTTATGCTATACGACTTAAATTATCTCAAAACCTTAACTTATACCTATCCCTTCATGTATTATACCTTAATATTTCATATCCATATCTTATCATATTCTTTTCATTATATATCGTATCTTATCATAACAGATCATATCTTATCTTTCTTATCATATCATATCATCTCATGAAATCATCTTATCACATCATCTTATGATTTCATCTTATCATGTCATATCTTACGATCATATCACATCATCTTTGTTGGACCGGTCACTATAACTCGTTGTGGATCTCGTGTTTCACCACAACTTTCCTAGAACATGCCGGGATGAGCTCGTGTACTCAACCCGTAGCGGATCTCGTGTTTCACCACTAAGCCTAAGCTATGGCCATAACTCCTAGTAGCGGCTCGTGTACCACTACCAGACGACTACATATCCTAAGACCCAGAACTACTCGGGGGAACCCAGCCTGACTACTCGGGTCACCAGGTGTGCTCGTCCTATTGAGCAGTGGCCTCGACTTAACCCAGTCTAACTACTCGAGTCATTAGGTGGGCGTCCATATTGTATCTTATATCTTCATTTAATTAATTCATATCATATATTGGGAAAATACTAGGTGACCGTAATAGGAAATGAAATGTTCGGAGTCCCAGGAAAGGGAGGTGCGGCACGTATATTGGCCACCTTAGATACCAAGCCTTTCCTAGCCAGAGACCGAAACATAACATGTATAGCTATTACTCTGTTTCCTTTCTTATCCCTAGTAATATCTTATGCAACTTCAATTCTTATATATATACTAACCTTGATATATATATATACTTATAATCCTATCCTTTCGGATACTAACCTTAATATTATATCATATACTAAATTGTAACATTATCCAAAATAAATATAATTATATTAATATACTAATAGTATTTCGGCCCCTTTAATAAACAAGTACTAATATTATTCCTTTCTATCCCTACACTTTACAACTTGTCCCTAATAATTATTTTATCCGGAACTTTTATTATTAATTATCCCTAAATTAATAATAAGTCAAAATTAACTAAAATGGACTACTTCTAATCCTATCACACGGCATTTATATTAACAACAATAATTAATTAAATTCTTTAATTTAATTTAACTAATCAACTTTAATTACTAAAATTACCAAAATAAGGATAAAAATTCTATTTCCCTATTTTTTAACCACTCGACATTCTATCAATAATTTCACCAAAATTAATTTATTCAAATAATTTAATCTATAACAAACAATTAAATTACATGAACAATTAAAATAGAAAACATACTAACATCATACAACAAGATCAAATCAAGAAACAAGATCTAAACATGTCCTCAAAACTAACATACTACACGGCATACATAAGAACAAGAACATGCCTTTACAGGTTCAAGAATCAAAATAGCAAGATACAAATTTAAGAACTAATTAAAGATTTATTCAAAAATTACTTAAACAATTCATGTGGTCAAGATTAATCATAAAAATAACATTTTTTAGTCCTTCTTTAATCTTTAGCTCACTCGAAAATTTCGAGAACAAATAAGTTTTAGTTGTCAAATCAGGATTTAAATTACACCAATAAAATTTAACATGAACATGCTTAATTAATTTAAATAAAAATCATCATAACATGCATACATCACTCGAAAAATTCATAGTTAAATCAAGAACAATATTCATCAATTTCGTGCATAATTCGAACCAACAGAATCTTCAAGAATTAATTCTATAAATTTTAATTGCTAAAATAAACAAGATCCATACAAACAATCAAGAAAACTCATAAAATAAATCAAGACATCATCATTATACTACTCGAAAAACTTAAAATAAAATCAGAATATATCATGCTAAATTCCGAATTATAAATAGGTTTCATGAATTTAATTATACAATTCTAATTATTAAAACAAGCATAAATCATGCATTTAAATCAAGAAAATCATGAAAATACATCCATAAATTATCATCATTCCACTCGACATTTTAAGAATAAAAACAAGATTAAACTCCTACAATTTTCATGATTTTATTCCTAATTTAACTATATGATTGGTTACCCTTAGATTAATTGGAAAAGCGAAGTTACCTGAATTCGCTTAAAATTCCAATGAAAATTTCACCAACAAATGGTGAATAATGCTCGGCTTTGAGAGGAAAGGAAAGGGAGGAGAAAATGAAATTTTTTTTTAGGGTTTTTAGCTCAAATAACAATTAGGACCCAAATGAAGTGAAGGGGTCCTATATAAAGAAAATAAAAAAAAAAAAAACAAGCAACCCTAAGCACACACTAGGCTGCCGTGCACTTAGAGAAATAGGGGGGGAGAGTTTGTTGGGTCAACAACAAACATTTGAATGAGTTAAAAATTAATTTTAAATTAATTAAATTAATTAATTAAAAATATTATCTAATTAATTAAACAAAGACAACATTGGCCCAAATAAAAAGGAAGGACCGGCCAAGGCCTCACAAGGAGGGGAATTGGGTCTTTGGCCCAATTTGGAAGAGAAAAGGTTGGGCTAAAAATAAAACAGTCCAATTTAAATGGCCTTTTTGGACTTAGAATTTAATAAATAACATTAATAACCGCGAAATTTTCTGGCCCAAAATTCCGGGTTATTACACACGGAGTTATCGAGGTTCGCTACGTCTGTAGTTCCATCTGAGTCAGAACGGTTCAAGCGCTACGTCAAGAAGCTAGATCCGAGGATTCGCGTTCACGTGATCAGCAGTGGAGCGAAGACATTTCAGCAGGCTTACGAGGTAGCACTCGAGATTCAAGCATCGACGATCGAGGAGGATGCGAGCAGGAAGAGGACCCAGGTCCCAGCGACGTCATCTTCTTTCAAGAAGCCTCGATTTAGTGCTCCTAGTAGTACCCCTCCGACGACGAGTTCGCATAAGGGTCCCGACGGCTCGAGATGCAGAGGCTGCGGCAGGGACTTCCATCTAAGGAAGCGGTGTGACGGTTCGCCCATAGCTTGTTTTATCTGCATGAAGGAAGGCCATAAGGCGTCAGTTTACCCCGAGAGGAAGCCAGACACCGAGATCAAGCAGCTTCCAGCACCGACTAAGACTCCGGTGAAGAATCGAGTCTACTGTATGACTGAGGCAGAGGTCGAGGTTCAGCCCGACGTTGTCTCAGGTAGATTTGTTGTCTCTGGTGTGTTAGCACTTGTTTTATTTGATTCTGGTGCTACTGTCTCTTTTGTGGCTAGTAGTTTTGTCTCGAGGTCTAATCTTCGTGGCAGCTTTCCTGTTAGTTCAGTTATAACTCTCCCGTCCGGAGAGGATTTTATTTGTCAGCGTGATTTCCGAGGAGTGCCTATCGTGATAGCTGGGGAGCAAGCGACGGCCGATCTAAAGGAGTTCCCACTGATGGCGTTCGATGTTATTCTTGGTATGGACTGGCTGTCGAAGTATCGAGCGATCATTCGTTACTGAGATGAGTCAGTGACATTCCGAGGATTGCAGGGCAACCGAGTTACCTACTCTGGGTTCGTCCTTAAGAAAGGAGTTAAGGTAATCTCAGCCTTGAAGATGAGGAAACTTCGCCAGAAGGGCGATATGGTGTTCTTATGTCAGGTGAGGGACTTGACTGAGGAGCGTCTATTGGACGATATACCTGTAGCGAGGGATTTCAGAGACGTATTTCCTGATGAGCTACCAGGAGTTCCACCCGAGCGTGATGTCGAGTTTCATATCGACTTAGCACCCAGGACAACGCCGATTTCGAAGGCACCTTACTGGATGGCACCATCGGAGTTGCAAGAGTTAAAGACGCAACTTCAAGATTTGATCGATAAGGGCTTCATTAGGCTGAGCGTTTCTCCATGGGGAGCAACCGTGCTCTTTGTGAAGAAGAAATACGGTAGTATGCGCCTGTGCATAGACTACCGAGAGTTGAATCGGGTAACTATCAAGAATAAGTACCCGTTGCCAAGGATTGAGGACCTGTTCGATCAGTTACGAGGAGCGGGAGTGTTTTCGAAGATAGATCTTCGATCTGGATATCATCAGATTCCAGTCAAGAAAGAAGACATACCGAAGACCGCTTTTCGTACGAGATACGACCATTACGAGTTCGAGGTGATGCCCTTTGGCTTCACTAACGCGCCAGCCGTGTTCGTGGATCAGATGAACCGGACTTTCTATCACTTACTCGATAAGTGCGTCGTAGTATTTATAGACGATATCTTAGTCTATTCGAGATATGAGTCTGAGCATGCGGAGCATCTCCGAATGGTACTAGAGATATTACATAGGAATAAGTGGTTCGCGAAACTCTCCAAGTGTGAGTTCTGGTTTCGCGCAGTAGCATTTCTGGGTCACGTAATTAGTAAAGAAGGCATTAAGGTAGACCCGGCGAAAGTTAAGGCTGTAGTAGAATGGAGTAGCCCGAGAAATGTGGCGGAGGTTCGTAGTTTTCTGGGTTTGGCCGGATACTATCGACGATTCGTCCAGGACTTCTCTAAGATTGCTAGGCCGATGACTAGTCTCCTACAAAAGGAGAACCGATTCGTTTGGACGGAGACTTGCGAGCAAGCATTTCAGCAGTTAAAACAGAGATTAGTCTCTGCTGCTATTCTTACCCTTCCGAACGACGAGGAGGATTTCGACGTCTATAGTGATGCGTCTAAGAGTGGCCTAGGTTGTGTGCTAATGCAAGGTGAAGGTCATCGCTTACGCATTGAGGCAGCTGAAGGTGCACGAGCGTAACTACCCCACGCATGACTTGGAGCTAGTAGCTGTGGTATTCGCGCTTAAGATCTGGAGGCACTATCTCTATGGTGGTTCGTGTAAGGTATTCACGGATCATAAGAGTCTCAAGTACATCTTTACTCAGAAAGACCTCAATATGAGGCAGAGACGATGGCTTGAGCTTATTAAGGACTACGACCTGACGCTTAACTATTGCGAGGGCAAGGCGAACTTAATTGCCGACGCACTAAATCGCAAGAATCGATTGAGCTTTAGTAGAAGCCGCAGTTCCGTCAGATTTCGTCTGACATCGATGAGTGCTGAACCTGAATTACTTCAAGAACTGCGCGAGGGTCAGCAGAATGATCCGTAGTTGGCTAGGATTCGAGAGGCCTTACGGCAAGGAAAAGCCGTAGGTTTCGAGATCTCTTCCGATGGTAGTCTGCGATTCCGAGGGAGGTGGTGTGTACCGGACAGTTCTGATCTTAGGAACAAAATCATGTCTGAGGCACATAACTCGCCCTACTCTGTTCATACTGGAGGTAACAAGCTGTACTAGGACCTTAAGGGCAAATTCTGGTGGCCTAAGATGAAGAGGGATGTAGCAGAGTTTGTAGCTCGATGTTTAGTCTGTTAGAAGGTTAAGATCGAGCATCAGAGACCAGGAGGTCTTTTGCAGCCACTACCGATTCCGACCTGGAAATTTGAGTCGGTATCTATGGACTTCGTAGTTAGCCTACCTACTTGTAATGGTATGAATGCCATTTGGGTAATAGTGCATAGGTTGACCAAGGTCACTAGATTCATACCGATGAAGATGACCTGGTCTATGGAGCGCCTAGCAGAGGCTTATACCCAGGATATTATCCGACTTCACGGAGTTCCGAGGGAGATCGTTTCTGATCGTGATCCGAGATTTCTGTCTCGTTTCTGGAAATCAGTTCAGGAAGCCTTTGGGACGAAGTTGAAGCTGAGCACCGCATTTCATGCGGCAACAGATGTTCAGACTGAGAGGACCATCCAGACTCTGGAGGATATGTTACGAGCATGTACTCTGGAGTACCATCAGTCTTGGGTACGTATGCTCTATTTGGTAGAGTTCTCCTATAATAACAGTTATCACTCCAGCATCGATATGGCTCCGTACGAGGCCCTGTATGGCAGGAAATGTCGGAGTCCGATTTGTTGGAATGATATCAGTGATACTGTGGCTTTGGGACTTGAGATGGTACGAGATACCGTAGAGAAGGTTCGAGTCATACGATCTAAGATGCAGGCTGCGCAGAGTCGTCAGAAGTCCTACGCCGATAATCGACGTAGACCACTGGCTTTCGAGTTAGGTGACAAGGTCTTGCTTAAGGTTTCACCATTCAAAGGAGTGGCAAGCTTTGGTCAAAAGGGGAAACTCCGACCGAAATTCGTGGGACCTTACGAGATACTGGAACGAGTTGGGGAGGTGGCATATCGGTTAGCATTACCACCTAGTTTGTCTAATGTTCACGATGTGTTCCATGTTTCCCAGCTAAGGAAATATGTACATGATTATACCCACATTATCCCAGTGGAGTCGGCCACGTTTGAGCTGAATCTGACTTTCGAAGAGCGACCAGTTCAGATCTTGGATCGCGAAGTGAGGACCCTCCGGCGTAAGCAAGTCCAGCTCGTCAAGGTGTTGTGGAGAAATCAGCACCATGAGGAGGCGACTTGGGAGACAGAGGCGTCCATGAGGCAGAAGTATCTGGAGCTGTTTGAGGGTGAACAATCTCCTTTGCTTTAAATTTCGGGACGAAATTTCTTTAAGGAGGGGAGGTTGTAACGACCCAGATTTATCGGTATTTCTGTCGTCAATTTATTTGTATTTATGTGATTTTATATATAGTCCGAATTTATTTGGACTATTATTTATTGATTATTTGCTTAAATTGATTTGTTTTGATTCGATGATTAATTGTTTATTATTTGTTTTATTATTATTTAATTAATTAGAATTTTTATTATTTAATTAAATAATTAGTTAATTAATATTTTTGGGCCAAAATCGATTTAAGCATGATTAATCATGCAAGAGTACAATTAGCCCAATTATTTATCGAAAACCCATTTAGCCCATTTTTCTTTATGGTAGCCGGCCTCCTTGTTATTATTAGGTTAATTACCACTTGCTTCATGTTCACACCATAATCACTTCTATAAATAGAAGGTGATGGTAAGTCTTATGATTCATTTTACCATTTAAACACTTGCTCATCAATTTAAAGGCCAAATTGTCTCTTCATTTGCCCTCTCATTCACACGCCATTTTTGGCTTCTAAAACACCCAATTATTGATCATCTTCAATTCCAAACCCAAACTTAAAGATTCAACATTCATTGATCTTTAAATGACTAAAAACAAGTAGCCTTCATTGCCTTGATCAAGTCTTGGGTTGGTTGCGGTTTTGGGATTGGGTCGTGCGTGGTGGTGGCCGTGTGGACAGCAGCGTGGCCGTGTATCGGAGCTGTGCTTGTGGGGCAGCCGAGCAGCAGGACCGTGCAGAAGACGGTGGTCCGTGGTGGTGGTTGAGCCAAGCCGTGTGTGTTCGTGTTGAGGTCGGGGTTGCACCGTGTTGCTTGGGCGTGTATCTTGGGTTTCCGGACTGCAAGTTTGTGTGTTAGTTTGCTTGTTCATTAATAAGGTAACATTCTATCCAAATCCTAGTTGGTATACGATGATTCATAGGGTAGATTAAGTGATTAGATTAGACCGGAATTGATGTTTAGTACCTATATTATGCGTGATTATGGGCTGGTTGGGGGAGATATTTTTATGTTGTTTTTCCCATGATTCTATGTACATTATGTTTACTTGAGATAATTCCATGTTTGTTGTTGATCGTCTTCAAGTTTCATAAAGTTTTGATGTATATAAGTTTATGTAATTGTTGTTGAATGTTGATGATGATGATGATTTGATGATGATTATGAGGATGAGTTCTTTATGATTTCTTTATGAGTTCTTGAATCTTGGTTGAGTTCTTTATGAATCTTGGTTGAGTTCTTTATGAGTCTTGATAGTTCTTTATGAGTTCTTTGTCGAGTCTTGATTAAAGAATGTAAGTAAAATTTAAAGAAAGTTAAAGAAAGTTTAAAGAATGATTTATGAGGTTCCAAGAATGAGGATTTACATGTTATTCTTGAGTCAAGGTGTAAGATGCAACTTAAGATTAACTAAGAATGTAAATTAAAGTTAAAGATTTGCTTGATTTTGCTGTTAGACGCCTAACCTTAGAGTAAGATTCTAAGCTTGAGTTAAGACGTTGCCCCTATCCTAACCGCGGTTTTGGGATAGTTGGAGATCCTACTGTGTCGTCTTTTGATATTGATTTCCCGTAAGATGGGTTTCATGGGGTTGGGAGTAAGATTCTCAATCCTGGCATAGTAAGAAAGTTCGATCGCATAAGATGCGTTCGTACGAGCGTAGTCCGGTCTATTATGCAGATGATTGCGCCAAAGATTAAGTGATATTAAGTAAAGTTAAAGTTAGTCGAGTTAATGTTGTTGTCCGTTGGTATAACGTTATTTCTATTATGGTTATGTTTGCATGATGATATGATGGATTGTCTGATTTGATTATTTGATTTATGCTATGACCATGTGTATCCCCATTAGGGTGGGACAGCTATGTTACTCGCCACTGACGGTGGACTGTTGTTTATTTTCAGGTAATTCTGATGATGAGGTTCTTGCTTAGTTTTGGGTTGGGCGAGTGCCGTTGTTACTTATGCTTTGTTTTAGTTGTATTACGACTTCTAGTTTGGACTCAGTTGTATTTTGTGATTCCTAAACTCTGACATTTATTTTGGAGTTAATACTGTCTTTAGTAGTAATGACATTTGGGATTAGTTTTGTACAATCTTGTGGGTATTGTACGTTTTGGATTTAGTATATAATAATTTGAGGTTTTGTTTTAATTTTTAAGTATGTTAGTATGTTAGAACTGACTACTCGACTCGTCGGTTTCTTCCGCGCCGATTTAAGCGAGTCGGGTCGTCACAGTTGGTATCAGAAAAACAAGCAGCCCAAGGTCTGAGGAAGCTACTGGGTCACTGTCCAAACAGGTGCAAACACATGGGGAACTACTGCAATAGATGATGGCTAGTGTGAATGCCCTGTGCACTTCTCTAGATGGATCAATCAAGAACATATCAGCACAGTTGGACTCCCATGAAGAAAAGTTTGCCTCCTCTTTCAGCATAAAGCCAAAGACCACTCAGAGACCAGTTCCCATCATTGACCAAGTGAAGAAGAAGAAGCAGGAAGAGAGTGCAAAAAAGGAAGATGAGGATTCTACTGAGGATTCTGATGATGATGCTAACTCTGACTCTTCTTAGCTTACCCCCTACCCTACTAACATATCTTTCAAACTATCATTTCTCTAGTTTCCTTGAACAATTACCTATTTCTAGTTTTTGATCAGTTCTGCTAAACAATTTCTCTGCAGAATGGTCCTGGTCTGTATAATTATTTAACTTGTGTGTGCACTTTGACATTTGAGATTGTGAGTTGCAGGTACTCACTTTTAGGACAACATCTCTAGAATGCTGTGTTTATATTATGCTTGTGTTGACATTACTTGTTGCCTTCTCCTAATTTTGGTGCTGCATTAATTTTGTCATTTGATGATGCCAAAAGGGGGAAAAGGACAGGTGAAGTTCCTAGTGTCAAGTGTAGCAACTTGAATAAGGCTCAGACCTTGTTAGAGATGGCCCGTTTTTATGCCTAGGAGTACCTTGAATTCAGATCAAATACTCCTATCCATCCCAACTGGAAGAAACTCTTCCAAGTGAATTTAAAAATTCTCTTGCTACATTTGATAATTGATAAGTCTTGCAGGTTACAGGTTTAATGCTGAAACTTAATAATTAATTGACTAATGTAATGAGTGACTGACCACTTTAATCAGTCTAATTGTGCGTTAGTCTGCTGTGTTTTTTTTTTCTTTAATTCTCTGAGACTATGAATCTGACTACAGGCACAGTGCAAGACCAGTTCCTCTGAACAGTTGTTTTATTTTAAAACAATTGGTTACTGTTCTCAGGGGGAACTTCATGGTTTGTCATCATCAAATAGGGGGAAATTGTTGAACCATGTTTGATTTGATGGATGACAAACCAGTTCTCTATACTCGATTGTTATGCATGTTTGTAATTGAACAGGTTAATTCAAGTAAGAATTCTTCAAGGCAAATCTGAAGACCTTGAGATACTTGAAGAATCAGAAGTCAAGAGCGTGAAGTCTTTTAATTTTTGTACTTCTAGGATCTTCTAGTAAAATAAAATTAGGTAAAAATTCTTTGTGTTTTTAAGTAAAGAGCAAAAAGATTTTAAGTTTATATCCAGTAAAGAGAAGAAGCCAAGAACAAGCTAAGAACAAGCTTGGGACAGTTCTCCTTGCCAGATGTAGACTTTGTAGTACTGAGACCACTGTGGGAACAGACCTCAGTATTACGCACGTGCACTAAAGTGATCCGTACAAATTTTCGTGTTCAAAATTATTTTTGAAAATTTATTTGAAAAATATTGATCACTTATGTTTTGGAAATCTGCCAAATTGATTTACAAAATCAGCTTTGTAATGTACTTGTTTAGACTGTAGTGTACTTTCCACTACATGTAGTGGAAGGAGACAAAGGTCTGAAATAGGTGCCTTTGTACTTGAGTCAGCTGAGCTTGTTTGCACAATTTAGGCAAGTCTCCAAGCACACTTCTAGGGGACGGTTTTTCTTTGCCTATAAATACAATCTTTTGAAAAAACCTAATAAGACTTTTGCTCTCCAAAGAAAACCAAGTCATATTTTCTGAGAGTCTATCCTTAGAGAAAAAACTATCTCCATATCCATCTTTAAGAGAAAACTTACGGAGATTTAAGTTTGTAATATTTGAACCACTTAGAGGGAAGCGGTTGGGGAGTGTTCTGTGAACACTGAGTGAACTGTTAGAGTTAACAGTTGGGGAATTAATTGTTACAAAGGGTTGTAATATTTAATTGAGTGTGTAACCTTGTTATTATTCAGAGTTGATTAATAATATTGGTGAGAGAGTGGAGGACGTAGGCTTGTTTAGAAGCCGAACCTCGTTAAATCTTTGTGTCCCTACTCTTTATTTACTGTTCTATCGTTGTTCTCACAAGGCTTCATCACTCCTGGGGTCGAACTTGTCCAAACTGGTCTTACCATTGTTGTGTACAAAACACTTGCAACCAAATATTTTTAAATGTTCAATGTTTGGTTTTCGACCCCTTAGAAGTTCATAAGGTGCTTTTCTCAATATTGGTCTTAGCATAACTCTATTGAGTATGTAGCATGATGTACTCACAGCATCAGCCCAAAATTTCTTTGACAGACCACTCTTTAGAAGCATAGTTCTAGCCATTTCTTCTAGAGTGCGATTCTTTCTTTCAACTACTCCATTTTGTTGTGGAGTTCTGGGGGCTGAAAAATTGTGTGAAACACCATGCTCCATACAATAAGTTATGAAGTTAGCATTATCAAACTTTGATCCATGATCAGATCTGATAGATGCCAACTGATGATTAATGTTGTTCTGGACCTGTTTCACTAAGATTTCAAATTCATCAAAAGTTTCATCTTTATATTTCAAAAATATTGTCCAAGTGAAACGAGAGTAATCATCAACTAAGACAAATACATAACTAAAGCCATTTCTACTTTGTACACGCATAGGTCCACATAAATCCATGTGTACAAGTTCAAATGATCTAGAGGAACTAACCACTTTCTTTGGTTTAAAAGATGATCTCACATGTTTGCACTTTACACACTCTTGACAGAGTTGGTCTGCCACATATTTGATGTTAGGTAAACCTATCACCAAATCTTGTATTCTCAACTTGTTGAGCAAAATAAAACTAATATGTCCTAATCTTTTATGCCAAAGCCATTGGTCATCCTCTACAACACTAAGGCAGAGGGAACTGTTCTGTGGAATTTGACTTAAATATGTAATATACACGTTGTTATGTCTTGTTCCTTCACAGACCAGTTCCCCTGTCTTAGGGTTCACTATGTGGCAAGTGTTTGATTCAAAATTCACTTTATTTCCCTTGTCACATAGTTGAGATATACTCAAAAGGTTATGTTTCAAACCTTCTACATAGTAAACATTGTCAATTGCTTGGGAGAGTGACTTACCAACCTTACCTACTCCTTTGATAAGTCCTTTGCTATTGTCACCAAATGTCACGTGCCCTCCCTCGAATGCAATGAGTGAAAGGAATTGTTCTTTATCCCCAGACATGTGTCTTGAGCAACCACTGTCCAAATACCAATATGGCTTTCCTTTCACTCGTACCTGCACAAGCAAATTAAAGGTTAGTTTTAGGAACCCAGACTAGCTTGGGTTCCTTGTTCTTTGAAACATTCTCAATCTTGACCAGCCTAACCCACACTTGTTGGGTGTAGGCTTTGTTCTTCTTGTCATGTTTCTTTTTGGTGAAACATTTGTTAGTAACATGACCACTCTTACCAAAGTAGGTACAAACATGCATATCCTTGGAAAATATATACTTGCCTTTCTTGAATTCATCCAACCATGTGTTGTCTCTGCCTAGAACAGTTGTAGAACTAGATCCAGAATACCCTAAACCGAACCTTTGAGAATTTCCAGGTTGGGATGTGAGGATGTTTAGGGTTTTCTGAGCATCTAACATTTTGTTTAATTGGTTCATTCAAAGTGTTAGCTCATTCTCCTTGTGTTTCAAGCCTATAGAGTTGAACTTCATTTTGTTTTTCAAATGATTTCAGATCAAGTCTAGTTTTCTGAAGTTCATCTTTTAGTCTTGAAACCAGGGAGAGATCTGGTTCATCACTGGTCTTCTTGATGTTTTCTTGTTTTAACAGGATGAGTTCAGCCTCAAGATCACAGATCTTAGCTATGCACTCATCTTGTAAAACATCCAAAACCTCATCAAAGGCAATGGGAGAAGCAGTTTCTTTAGAAACCTTAAGATCACCATGTTCTTTATGTAAATCTTCAAGATTTTCAATTAGGTGGTCATATGCAAGTATGAAATCAAATTTACCAAAGGTACATGCGTCTTTTAACAGTTCAAAGTTTAAATTATGTGTGAGCAGTTTCTTGAGCACATTAAACCCCATTTCAATTTTTTCAAAAAGCTCATCCTCTTTGGGAATTGATTTGATGTAACGACTCGACTTTTATAGACTGTCGATTTACGGAGGAAATCGACAAATGGACCGTTACCAAACATAAAACTTAGAAATAATATTGGTGATAATGTTCCATAATCTTTTTATTAACTAAAAAGAGAAAATAATATCCCAAAATCTGAAAAGTAATACCCAAATACATAACAATAATGTTCAATCCCAACAGGCTGGGAACAGCTAACTAATGAATAAAAGAAATAACTCCAAATAGACTACGGTTATTCTAATCAACTCTAAAAACACACAACCCGAGCCATCGCAAGCCCATTCTAATTCTTTGCATCATCACCTGAAATGGGGGGGGGTCCACCGTCAGTGGCGAGTAACTAGGCTGTCCCGCTTAAATGAGGGACCGCTAACCATATAATAGCATAGAATCAATCAAGAAAAGTCATGCAAAAACACATGGAAATATGTACGAAAATACATACGAAATATGTACAAAAATACGTAGAAAAATACGTAGAAAAATACGTATAAAAATACGTAGAAATATACGTATACAAATACGTATAAAATACGATTACAATACGTATAAAATACCTGCAAAATATGGTTAGGAATACATACAATATACGTATAAAATACGAGTACTATACGTATAAAGTACCTGCAAAATACGGTTTGTAATACATACAATATACGTATACAACACAGATACAAATACGTACAACATTCGAATACATATACGTTCAACATACAAATACAATTGTGTATAACATACAAATACAAATACGTACAACATACACATACAAATCACAGACTTACCAGACGTACGCAGCGGAAGACTTAATATTACCAAATTAATACCCTAACATACGAAAATACACATATAAACACATATAACAGAATCCTTCCCGTGAAATACTTATCTTATCATATTTTACCCATAAACCCTTCTTTTAACCTTCTTATTGGACCGGTCATGATGCTTATTGAGGATCCCGTGTGCACCCCAACTTTCCTAAAACATGCCGGGGGAACTCGTGTATTCCACCCGTAGCCCTCCTTTGCAAGAACTAAGCCTAAGCTATGGCCATAACCCCTAAATAGCAGCTCGTGTACTACTACTTAGACAACTACATATCTTAAGATCCAGAACTGCCCAGAGACCGCAGTAGGGCAGTGGCTTCTACTTAACCCGATCTGATGACTCTTGTATCATCAAATGGGCGTCCGTATCGTATCTTGTCTTTTCTAAAGGCCATCGTGAGACCACTAATTCACAACATCTTTTCTAAAGGCCATCTTGAGACCACTAGTTCATATCGTCTTTTCTAAAGGCCATCTTGAGACCACTAGTTCATGTCATCTTTTCTAAAGGCCATCTTGAGACCACTAGTTCATGTCATCTTTTCTAAAGGCCATCTTGAGACCACTAGTTCATATCGTTACTTTCCTTCTTATTCATATTGTTACTTTCCTTCTTAATCATATTATTACTTTCCTTCATATTACAACTTATCCCTATTAATTCCTTTTAATTCCTTTAATTATATTAATTCCTAAAATTACCTTCTAGATTATTATAAGCCAAAAATGAAACTAAAATTGATCAAAACCAACCATGGACCACTCGACATTTCTGGAAGTAGAACAATAATTAAATAAATTCATCAATTAAGCATATAAACAATTAAATAAATCATTTAAACCAACAATTATCATCAAATGATACCTAAAACATGATAAAAATTCTATTTTTCATTCTTCATACTACTCGACATTTTTAAATAAAATACCAAAAATTATACTTTCAATTAATTAAATACAATTATCAATAATAAATTCAAAAATCTAATAATAACAATTAAAAATCATGCTTTAATCATCATAACATCAAGATTGAACCAAGAACAAGATAAAAATCATCTTTTTATACATATAAGCCACTCTACATTCATGGGGTTATTTATACAACAAGATCAATTTCAAGAATTTACCAACAACATGATTTAATTAAATATTATTTAAAGACTCAACATAAAGATTGAAGATTCATCAAGATTAATCATAAAAATCAGATTTTTAACACCCTAATTTATACTAATCCACTCGACAATCATAGGACATGATCAAGAGAATATTTTCTTTAATTCAAGAATTTAATACATCAATTTAACAATCAAACTCATCATAAAAATTCAAGAAAACAACTTAAAAATCATCATAATCACTATCATCATACTCGACATTCCTAAACCAAACCAAGATCAAGATTAAACAATTTATCATGCAATTATTCGGAATAAAAATACAATTAAATAAATTAATTCATGCATAAAATTTATTAAAACAATTAAAGATTCAACAAGATTGCATATAATATCAAGAAAATATCATAATAAATTATATCATATTACTCGAAAATTTACCCTAAACATGATACTAATTCTACAAGTTTTTCATGATTTAATCTAATTAACTATATGGAAAACTTATTCCAAATTTAAAAAGGATAGTCTAGTTACCATAGCATAGGAAAGAAAAGTGTAGAAAAATTACTCCTTGGTCACTCGAAAAAAAAACACGGCCAAAGGGGAGTTTTAGGGTTCTTTTGTGAGCTTTGAGTTGAAATGAAAATAAATGATCATGTTAGGCGTTTTGTTCCCTATTTAATTATAAAGAATAAAAGAAAATAAAAAAAAAAAAACAAAATCATAACAATCACAAGGGGGAGCCATGTAATTAGAGGGAAATTAGGGGAAAGGAGGGTGGAGTTAGTTGAGTTGGTTGAGAGGTGAAAGTAGACTAAGTAAAAGTTGTGACTTAGTTTTAATAATTAATTAGTTAATTAATTACTAGATTGGAATAATTATAAAACAAAAATTATTCCCAAACCATTACAAGGGGCCGGCCAAGAGAAGAAACAGATAGGTCATGGGACCCGGTTCCCGGATAAGATGGAGGAAATAAAAATAAACAGTCCAAATATTGGGCCTTTTGGACTTGGAATACTATAATAATATAAATAAACCACGAAATTTTCTGGCCCTAAATTTTGGGTTATTACAGTCACCCGTCGTTAAATAGATTTCGACCTCGAAATTTACTTAACGAAGCTCAAATCATACACCCATACACACAAACACACAAACAAAACAAACAAGCAAATAAACCAACTTCGTACCTGCTTCGAAAAGCTCGGGATACTTATCCCTCATGGAAGCTTCCGTCTCCCAAGTAGCCTCTTCGAACTTCTGGCTACGCCAGAGTACCTTAACCAAGGGTACCACCTTACGCCGCAACATCTGATTCTAGCGGTCCAAAATCTGCACTGGCCTTTCTTCAAAGGTCAAGTTCGGCTCAATCTCTGACGATTCTACCGGAATAATATGAGAAGGGTCATTCACGTATTTCCGTAGCTGAGACACATGGAATACATCATGAACTCTCGATAGATTCGGAGGCAACGCCAACCGATAGGCAGCTTCTCCAACCCGCTCCAGAATCTCATATATCCCGACATACTTGGGTCTGAGCTTACGCTTCTGGCCAAATCGAACCACACCCTTCATTGGAGACACCTTCAGCAACACCTTATCCCCAACCTGGAACTCCAACGGCTTCCGACGACAATCAACATAAGACTTTTGCCGACTCTGAGCTCCCTGCAACCTTGCCCTGATGATCTTCACCTGCTCCACTATGTCCTTGATATGATCAGGACCAATCACCAAAGCATCGCTGATGTCGCTCCAACAAGTAGGGCTGCGGCACTTACGCCCATATAATGCCTCATACGGAGCCATCTTAATACTAGCATGATAACTGTTGTTGTACGAAAACTCCACCAAGCTCAAAGATTTAACCCAAGTCTACTGGAAATCTAACGCACAAGCCCGTAGCATATCTTCTAGCGTCTGGATGGTCCGTTCCGTTTGCCCATCCGTAGCGGCGTGGAAAGCAGTACTCAAGTTAAGCTTAGTTCCAAAAGCCTCTTGCAACGACTTCCTGAACAGTGACAGAAATCGGGGATCTCGGCCGGACACTATATCCTTAGGCACACCATGTAACCGTATGATCTCCCTCGAGTATGCTTCCGCCATCTTCTCCATCGACCAAGTTATCTTCATCGGAATTAATCGGGCGACTTTAGTCAAACGATCCACGATAACCCAAACAGTATCCAAACCCGTAGATGCCGTAGGTAAGCCTACCACGAAATCCATAGATATGGAATCAAACTTCCATGTGGGTATCGGCAACGGCTTCAACAGTCCACCTGGTCTTTGGTGCTCAATCTTAACTTTCTGGCAGGTAAGACACCGTGCAACGAAGTTTGCGACTTCCTGCTTCATCCTCGGCCACCAAAACTATTCCCTCACGTCCTTGTAGAGTTTCCCACCGCCTGGATGCACCGAATAAGGAGTATTGTGAGCTTCTTCCATGATTCGATTCCTCAAATTCGAATTTCGCGGCACACACCACCTGTTATGGAAAAAAAATCAGTATCATAAGGTGAAAACAGTTTACTATAACATTTAGCTCCATTACCTGTTAAGGAACTTCATACCGCCGTCTGAATCAATTGTGAAGTCTTCTGCCTTGCCTTGAAGTTTGGCTTTATGAATTTTCTCGAGTTGCGGGTCTTCCCTCTGACTTCCCCGTAACTCCTGGTACAAACTGGGATCAACACTCATAACACTAAGATAGACTCATAGCACAGATTTCCTTAGGTAAAACCGCCACCCTGTTAAGTGAATGGTGATCCTTACGACTAAGGGCATCTGCTACCTTGTTGGCCTTCCCTTCACAATAATCAACTGAGAGGTCGTAGTCCTTGATCAACTCGAGCCACCGTCGCTGCCTCATATTGAGCTCCTTCTGAGTGAAGATGTACCTTAAGCTCTTATGATCGGTGAAAAGCTTGCAAGTAGCTCCATAGAGATAGTGTCGCCAAATCTTCAGATCGAACACCACAGCAGCCAACTCTAAGTCGTGAGTAGGATAGTTCTGCTCATGAACCTTGAGTTGTCTTGAAGCATACGCGATCACCCTGCCTTCTTGCATCAGAACACAGCCTAGACCCTTCCTGGACACATCACTGTAAACTTCATAACCCACACCTTCATTCGGCAATGCAAGAACTGGTGCAGACACAAGACTCTTCTTGAGGGCTTGGAAAGCTTCTTCACACTAATCGGTCCACACGTACTTGCAATCCTTGTGCAACAACTTGGTCATAGGTGCTGCTACCTTGGAGAAATCTTTCACAAATCTCCGATAGTAACCTGATACAGAAAATTTCACAGGTAAGTATTCATGCATAGATAATATAATAGCTATATCAAATACTTCAAGTTACTTGCTAGGCCAAGAAAACTTCGAACTTCGGCCACATTCTTAGGACTGTGCCACTCCACAACCGCCTTAACCTTGGCTGGATCTACCTTAACACCGTCCGCATTAATCACATGGCCTAGAAAGGCTACTTCCTTGAGCCAAAACTCGCACTTAGACAACTTCGCGAACCACTTCTGAGCCCGTAAGACATCTAGCACCAGATGTAAATGTTGAGTGTGCTCTTGTTCACTCTTCGAAGAGATAAGAATATCGTCGATGAACACCACCACACACACATCCAAGAGATGATGAAAAGTCCGGTTCATCTAATCCATGAAAACAGCAGGAGCATTGGTCAAACCGAACGACATCACCTCAAATTCATAGTGCCCGTATCTAGTGCGAAACGCGGTCTTCGGTATATCTTCTGGCTTCACTGGAATCAATTGATACCCCGACCTGAGATCAATCTTGGAGAATACACTGGCTCCCTTCAACTGATCAAACAAATCTTCAATCCTGGGCAAAGGATACTTGTTCTTGATAGTCACCTTGTTAAGTTCCCCGTAATCTATACATAGTCGCACGCTGCCATTTTTCTTCTTGACGAACAATACCGGAGCACCCCAAGGAGACACACTGGGCCTTATGAAACCCTTGTCGATCAGATCCTGCAGCTGGACCTTCAACTCCTTCAACTCTACAGGAGCCATACGATATGGAGCCTTCGAGATTGGAGCAGTTCCGGGCACCAAATCGATGTTGAATTCCACCTCCCGTTCCTGTGGTATCCCTGGCAACTCTTCCGGAAATACATCTGCATAGTCACGGACCACCGGAATGGCTTCCAACTATTCTTCCTCAGTCACATCCTTGACCTGACATAAGTACACTGTCTCACCCTTGCGCTGCAGACTGCACATCTTCATTGCAGAGATTACCTTCACACCCTTTCCTATGTGTAATAACCCTAAATTTAGGGCCAGAAAATTTCGAGGTTATTAATATTATTTTATTATTCTAAGTCCAAAAGGCCCGTATATTTGGACTTTGTATTTTTATTTCGTCAATTTTTATCACCCATATCCTCTCTCACGGTCGGCCCTCTCATGGCCAATAATTATTTCCTTTTTAATTACTTTATTTAATTTATGGTTAATTAGGTAATTTAATTATCTATTTAATTAATTAAATTAATTAATTTGAAATCCTAAACTTGGTCTAACCTCTAACCAAGTCCTCCTAATTTTTCTCCTCTCCCTACTTCCACTCCAACTTCACGGCTCCCCTTATTTATTTTTTTGTTGTTGTTTTGTTTTGTTCTTTTTATTTTATCACTTAATTAAGGAACAACACTAATATACTTTGCCTAATTTCAAAAATACTCAAAACCCCAAATTATTCTCTTCTAGCCGTGAATTTGCAAAGCTCCAAGGGTGAATTTTTCGTGATTTTTCTTGATCAATCTAAGGTAACTAGACTTCCTTCTTAGATTTGGAACAAGTTTTCCATATAATTAATTAGGATTAAACTAGGAAAATTGATAGGATTAGTATCATGTTCACCTAGAGTTTTCGAATGACATGACGATGGTATTAAGTTATTTTTCTTAATATTTTATGCAATATTTCATGAATCTTTAATTGTTTTAATTAATTATATGTATGAATTAATTTATTAAATTGTATGATCATGATAAATAATTGCATGATAATTTTTGAACTGTGTTCTTGAATTTTTCGAGTGTTTGTCGAATTGAATGATGAATTTTTAGGATGATTTTATGATATTTTCTTGAATTAATATTATGTTCTTGATTGTTAATTGTCAATTAAAGCCTTAAATTAAAATTATTATTTTGTTCAGTTCATATATGTATGTCGAATGGCCCTGTGATTAAAAGGAATAAAAATCTGATTTTTATAATTTAATCTTGATAATTCTTGATTTATTGTTATTAATCTTTAATTAATCTTTAATTAAATCATGCTATTATTGATTCTTGAAAATAATTCTTGTTGTAGTTATTTTGGCTTAAAAAAAATCTTGTGATGTTATGATAAAAAGGGATTGATTTTTGATCTTGCTCTTGATTAATCTTGATGATTTAATGTTTATTGTATAATTTAGTTATTAATTAAGTTTGTTTAATTAATTATGGATATTTGTATTTAATTAATTTAAAGTGTAATTTTTGAATATTTGCATTGAAAGTGTCGAGTGGCACATTATGTGAAAGATAGGATTTTTATCATGTTTTAGGTAATATCTGTTGTTAATTGTTATTTTATATGATTTATTAAATTGTTTATATGATAATTATATGAATTTATTTAATTACTATGTCAACCCCAAAATGTCGAATGGTCCTATTGGTTTTTAATCAATTTTTTAGTTTAATTTTTGACTTATAATAATCTAGATTATAATTTTAGGAATTAATATAATTTAAAGGAATTAAAAGGAATTAATAGGGATAAGTTGCAATATGAAGGAAAGTAACAATATGAATAAGATGGAAGGAATAAGATATGATATGAATTAGGGGTCTCAAGATGGTCTTTAGATATTGCTTGTTAATTAGTGGTCTCACGATGGCCGTTAGAAAAGACAAGATACGATACGGACGCCCATTTGATGGTACACGAGTCATCAGATCGGGTTAAGTCGAAGCCACTGCCCTACTGCGATCTTTGGGCAGTTCTGGATCTTAAGATATGTAGTCGTCTAAGTAGTAGTACACGAGCTGCTATTTAGGGGTTATGGCCATAGCTTAGGCTTAGTTCTTGCAACTGAAGGCTACGGGTTGAATACACGAGTTCACCCCGGCATGTTTTAGGAAAGTTGTGGTGCACACGGGATCCACAACGAGCATTATGTTCAGTCCGATAAGAAGGTTAAAAGAGGGTTTAAGGGTAAAATATGATAAATAAGTAGTTCACGGGAAGGGTTATGTGTATATGTGTATTTTCGTGTATATATTTATTGTTTTGGTAATATTAAGTCTTCCGCTGCATACGTCTGGTAAGTCTGTATTTTATACGTGTATTTCTGAGTACATGAATGTTGTGCGTATTTGTATTTGTATGTTGTACGTACTTGTATTCGTATGTGTACGTAATTGTATCTGTATTGTATACGTATTTTGTATGTATTTCTAACCGTATTCTGCAGGTACTTTATACGTATTGTACTCGTATTTTATACGTATATTGTATGTATTCCTAACCGTATTTTGCAGGTATTTTATATGTATTTGTATACGTATTTTTGTACGTATTCCGTATGTATTTTTATACGTATTTTTGTACGTATTACATATGTATTTTTATACGTATTTTTGTACGTATTTTGTATGTATTTTTGTACGCATTTCCATGTGTTTTTGCATGATTTTCTTGGTTGATTCTATGCTATTATATGGTTAGTGGTCCCTCATTTAAGCGGGACAGCCTAGTTACTCGCCACTGACGGTGGACCCCCCCCATTTCAGGTGATGATGCTGAGGCTTAGATTGGGCATACGTTGGCTCGAGCTGTGTGTTTTAGTGTCGTTTAGAGCAACTGTAGTTTGTTTCGAGTATTTTCTTTTGTTTATTAGTTAGCCGTTCCCAGCCTGTTGGGAAAGACATCATTTATTTATGTAATTTAGTATTTATTTATTTACCTTTGGGATCATTATTTCAGTATTTAAGTAATAAAAGGGATTTTAGACCTTAATTATAATATTATTGTTAAGTTTTTATGTTGGTAACGATCCATTTGTCGATTTTCTTCGTAAATCGACAGTCTAGAAAAGTCGGGTCGTTACAGTTGGTATCAGAGCATAGGTTAAGACCCTAAAGTTACTTCTTCATAAGTAACTTGGAAAGATGAGCGCTTTATGAATCACGAGTGAAACTTAGCCTAAAATGAAAACCTAAGTGAGCGAAGCCATGGGTAGAAGCCCGGGATAAGATATTTTATTACCTTCTGCGTTCTTTTACGACATTATGTGCTTGTGCTTGTTTATATAACTTGATTGTTGCTTTCAGAATGTCGACTCCAAGACCCAATTTCCGTCTTCGACGCCGTAACCTGGAAGATGCTATCCTCACATTAGCACAGAATAATGTTCCACCTCAGAACAATCAGTCGTCTTTTGATCGGGTTGCACGCCTTCGTCCGCCGGTTTATGATGGGACATCAGACCCGACCGTTCTCGAGAACTGGATTCGAGAGATGCGGAAGATGTTTGATGCCTTATCATGTTCTGAGCGGGAAAGAGTTCCAATTGCGACCTTTTATCTAAAGAGCGAAGCTGACAACTTGTGGAGTACGTTGCGGGCCAATCCCGAGACAGACCTGAACCTGAGTTGGGAGGACTTCACTAAGAAAGTCCAAGACCGGTTCTATCCTGATGAACTGAAATGGCAGAAGCAAGAAGAGTTCCTCTCATTCACCCAAGGCAGCATGTCCGTTCAAGCCTACACGGACAAGTTCACAGAGCTCTCTCGATTTGCATCGGCAGTCATACCTTCTGAAGCCGAGCGATTCAAGAGGTACATCAAGAAGATGGATCATCGCATCCGGGTTCACGTGATCAGTAGCAGAGTGAAAACTTTTCAGGAGGCGTACGAGGTAGCTCTAGAGGTTCAAGCATCGGTCTCTGAGGAGGACACAGCCAAAAAGAGGGTTGTTTCGGTTCCTACTCCAGCTCCAGCTAAGAGGGTCCGGTTCGAGTCTACTCCGAAGCCTCAGCAGGGTGCTCGACCAGCTTCAAGTCAGGGCCCGAGAATCTGTCAAGGCTGCAAGAAAGAGTTTCACCCGGGTAAGAAGTGTGATGGGACACCGATTGTGTGCTTCGATTGCGGTGAAGCAGGTCATAAGTCAATATTCTGTCCTAAGAAACGTCCAGCAGCAACAGCTAGCTAAGAACTGGTTAGAAACAAGATCTTTTGCATGACTCAGGAAGAGGCGGATGCTCAGCCAGATGTGGTCACGGGTACTTTTCTTGTTCATGATTTTGATGCCTATGTTCTATTTGATACTGGTGCTACTATGTCTTTTGTTGCTAGTTCGTTTATTGTGAGAGCTAACCTGATAGGAGAGTCTCCCGTCAAATCTGTAATAACTCTACCTTCGGGAGAGGACTTTGCTTGTCTTCGGGAATACAGAAGTGTTCCTATTGTGATCTCGGGGGAACAGTTCGAAGCCGACTTGAAGGAGTTTCCTATGATCGAGTTCGATGTGATCTTGGGTATGGATTGGTTAGCAAAGTATCAAGCGACTTTCCGATGTCAAGATCAGGCTGTCACGTTGCGTGGTCCTAACGCGAAGAGAGTGACCCATGTCAGGAAGCCCATGGGAAAGGGTGTGAAGATAGTCTCCGCGATGAAGATGCGTAGTCTGCAGCGCAAGGGTGAGGTAGTGTACTTGTGTCAAGTCAAGGACATAACCAAAGAAGAGCAGATAGAAGCTATTCCAATGGTTCGTGAGTATGCAGATGTGTTCCTAGAGGAGTTGCCAGGGATACCACAGGAACGGGAAGTGGAATTCAACATCGATTTGGTGCCCGGGACTGCTCTAATTTCAAAGGCTCCATATCGTATGGCCCCTGCGGAGTTGAAAGAGTTGAAGACCCAGTTGTAGGATCTGATTGACAAGGGTTTTATAAGGCCCAGTGTGTCTCCTTGGGGTGCTCCGGTGTTGTTCGTCAAGAAGAAAGATGGCAGCATGCGTCTATGCATAGATTACCGGGAACTTAACAAGGTGACTATCAAGAGCAGGTATCCTTTGCCCAGGATTGAAGATTTGTTTGATCAGTTGAAGGGAGCCAGTGTATTCTCCAAGATTGATCTCAGGTCGGGGTATCATCAGATTCCGGTGAAGCCGGAAGATATTCGCATTTCGCACAAGATACGGGCACTATGAATTTGAGGTGATGCCGTTCGGTTTGACTAATGCTCCTGCTGTTTTCATGGATCAGATGAACCGGACTTTTCATCATCTCTTGGATGTGTGTGTGGTGGTGTTCATCGATGATATTCTTATCTATTCGAAGAGTGAACAAGAGCACACTCAACATTTACATCTGGTGCTAGATGTCTTACGGGCTCAGAAGTGGTTCGCGAAGTTGTCTAAGTGCGAGTTTTGGCTCAAGGAAGTAGCCTTTCTAGGGCATGTGATTAATGCGGACGGTGTCAAGGTAGATCCAGCCAAGGTTAAGGCGATGGTGGAATGGCACAATCCTAAGAATGTGGCCGAAGTTCGGAGTTTTCTTGGCCTAGCAGGTAACTTGAAGTATTTTATATAGCTATTATACTGTCTATACATGAATACTTACCTGTGAAATTTTCTATATCAGGTTACTATCGGAGATTTGTGAAAGATTTCTCCAAGGTAGCAGCACCTATGACCAAATTGTTGCACAAGGATTGCAAGTATGTGTGGACCGATGAATGTGAAGAAGCTTTCCAAGCCCTCAAGCAGAGTCTTGTGTCTGCACCGGTTCTTGCATTGTTGACTGAAGGTGTGGGTTATGAAGTCTACAGTGATGCGTCCAGGAAGGGTCTAGGCTGTGTTCTGATGCAAGAAGGTAGGGTGATTGCGTATGCTTCGAGACAACTCAAGGGTCATGAGCAGAACTATCCTGCTCACGACTTAGAGTTGGCTGCTGTAGTGTTCGCTCTGAAGATTTGGCGACACTATCTCTATGGAGCTACTTGCAAGCTGTTCACCGATCATAAGAGCTTAAGGTACATCTTCACTCAGAAGGAGCTTAATATGAGACAGCGACGGTGGCTCGAGTTGATTAAGGACTACGACCTCTCAGTTGATTATTGTGAAGGAAAGGCCAACAGAGTAGCGGATGCCCTTAGTCGTAAGGATCACCATTCACTTAACAGGGTGGCGGTTTTACCTAAGGAGATCTGTGTTGATCTTCGCAGGATGGAGATTGAGATGGTTATGCTAGGTAGCACACGAGTCTATCTTAGTGCTATAAGTGTTGAGCCCAGTTTGTACCAGGAGTTACGGGAGAGTCAGAGAGAAGACCCGCAACTCGAGAAGATTCATGAAGCCAAACTTCAAGGCAAGGCAGAAGACTTCACGATTGATTCAGACGGCAGTATGAAGTTCCGTAGCAGGTAATGGAGTTAAATGTTATAGTAAACTGTTTGCAGCTAATGGATACTGATCTTTGCTCCGTAACAGGTGGTGTGTGCCCCGGAATCCGAATCTGAGGAACCGGATCATGGAAGAAGCCCACAATACCCCTTATTCGGTGCATCCAGGTGGTGGGAAACTCTACAAGGACCTGAGGGAATATTTTTGGTGGCCGAGGATGAAGCAAGAAGTTGCAGACTTCGTTGCACGGTGTCTTACCTGCCAGAAAGTTAAGATTGAGCACCAAAGACCAGGTGTACTGTTGAAGCTGTTGCCGATACCCACATGGAAGTTTGGTTCCATATCTATGGATTTCGCGGTAGGCTTACCTACGACATCTACAGGTTTGGATACTGTTTGGGTCATCGTGGATCGTTTGACTAAGGTTGCCCAATTCATTCCGATGAAGATAACTTGGTCGATGGAGAAGATGGCGAAAGCTTACTCGAGGGAGATCATTCGGTTGCATGGTGTGCCTAAGGATATCGTATCTGACCGAGATCCCCGATTTCTGTCACGGTTCTGGAAGTCGTTGCAAGAGGATTTTGGAACTAAGCTTAATCTGAGTACAGCTTTTCACGCAGCTACGGATGGGCAGACAGAACGGACCATCCAGACGCTAGAGGATATGCTACGGGCTTGTGCGTTGGATTTCCAGCAGACTTGGGTTAAATCTTTGAGCTTGGTGGAATTTTCGTACAACAACAGCTATCACGCCAGTATTAAGATGGCTCCTTATGAGGCGTTATATGGGCGCAAGTGTCGCAGCCCTACTTGTTGGAGCGACATCAGCGATGCTTTGGTGATTGGTCCTGATCATATCAAGGACACGGTGGAGCAGGTGAAGATCATCAGGGCAAGGTTGCAGGCAGCTCAGAGTCGGCAAAAGTCTTATGCTGATCGTCGTCGGAAGCCGTTGGAGTTCCAGGTCGGTGATAAGGTGTTGTTGAAAGTGTCTGCTATGAAGGGTGTCGATTTGGCCAGAAGGGTAAGCTTAGACCTAAGTATGTCGGGCCATATGAGATTCTGGAACGAGTGGGTGAGGTTGCTTATCGGTTGGCGTTGCCTCCGGATCTTTCGAGGGTTCATGATGTTTTCCATGTGTCTCAGCTACGGAAATACGTGAATGATCCTTCTCTTATTATTCCGGTAGAATCGTCAGAGATTGAGCCGAACTTGACCTTTGAAGAAAGGCCAGTGAAGATTTTGGACCGCCAAGATCGGATGTTGCGTCGTAAGGTGGTGCCTTTGGTTAAGGTACTTTGGCGTAGTCAGAAGTTCGAGGAGGCTACCTGGGAGACGGAATCTTCGATGAGGGATAAGTATCCCGAGCTTTTTGAAGCAGGTACTAAGTTGTTTATTTGTTTGTTGTTCTATTCTGTTTATTGTTGTGTGCATTTATGTATGTATTGAGCTTCGTTAAGTAAATTTCGAGGGGTGACTGTAATAACCCGAAATTTAGGGCCAGAAAATTTCGCGGTTATTAATATTATTTTATTATTCTAAGTCCAAAAGGCCCGTATATTTGGACTGTGTATTTTTATTTCATCAATTTTTATCACCCATATCCTCTCTCACGGCCGGTCCTCTCATGGCCAATAATTATTTCCTTTTTAATTACTTTATTTAATTTATGGTTAATTAGGTAATTTAATTATCTATTTAATTAATTAAATTAATTAATTTGAAATCCTAAACTTGGTCTAACCTCTAACCAAGTCCTCCTAATTTTTCTCCTCTCCCTACTTCCACTCCAACTTCACGGCTCCCCTTCTTCTTTTTTGTTGTTGTTGTTTTGTTTTGTTCTTTTTATTTTATCACTTAAGTAAGGAACACCACTAATATACTTTGCCTAATTTCAAAAATACTCAAAACCCCAAATTCTTCTCTTCTAGCCGTGAATTTGCAAAGCTCCAAGGGTGAATTTTTTGTGATTTTTCTTGATCAATCTAAGGTAACTAGACTTCCTTCTTAGATTTGGAACAAGTTTTCCATATAATTAATTAGGATTAAACTAGGGAAATTGATAGGATTAGTATCATGTTCACCTAGAGTTTTCGAATGGCATGACGATGGTATTAAGTTATTTTTCTTAATATTTTATGCAATATTTCATGAATCTTTAATTGTTTTAATTAATTATATGTATGAATTAATTTATTAAATTGTATAATCATGATAAATAATTGCATGATAATTTTCGAATTGTGTTCTTGAATTTTTCGAGTGTTTGTCGAATTTAATGATGAATTTTTAGGATGATTTTATGATATTTTCTTGAATTAATATTATGTTCTTGATTGTTAATTGTCAATTAAAGCCTTAAATTAAAATTATTATTTTGTTCTAGTTCATATATGTATGTCGAATGGCCCTGTGATTAAAAGGAATAAAAATCTGATTTTTATAATTTAATCTTGATAATTCTTGATTTATTGTTATTAATCTTTAATTAATCTTTAATTAAATCATGCTATTATTGATTCTTGAAAATAATTCTTGTTGTAGTTATTTTGGCCTAAAAAAAAACCGTGTGATGTTATGATAAAAAGGGATTGATTTTTGATCTTGTTCTTGATTAATCTTGATGATTTAATGTTTATCGTATAATTTAGTTATTAATTAAGTTTGTTTAATTAATTATGGATAATTGTATTTAATTAATTTAAAGTGTAATTTTTGAATATTTGCATTGAAAGTGTCGAGTGGCACATTATGTGAAAGATAGGATTTTTATCATGTTTTAGGTAATATCTGTTGTTAATTGTTATTTTATATGATTTGTTAAATTCTTTATATGATAATTATATGAATTTATTTAATTACTATGTCAACCCCAAAATGTCGAATGGTCCTATTGGTTTTTAATCAATTTTTTAGTTTAATTTTTGACTTATAATAATCTAGATTATAATTTTAGGAATTAATATAATTTAAAGGAATTAAAAGGAATTAATAGGGATAAGTTGTAATATGAAGGAAAGTAACAATATGAATAAGAAGGAAAGGAATAAGATATGATATGAATTAGGGGTCTCAAGATGGCCTTTAGATGTCGCTTGTTAATTAGTGGTCTCACGATGGCCTTTAGAAAAGACAAGATACGATACGGACGCCCATTTGATGATACACGAGTCATCAGATCGGGTTAAGTCGAAGCCACTGCCCTACTGCGATCTCTGGTTAGTTTTGGATCTTAAGATATGTAGTCGTCTAAGTAGTAGTACACGAGCTACTATTTAGGGGTTATGGCCATAGCTTAGGCTTAGTTCTTGCAAAGGAGGGCTACGGGTTGAATACAGGAGTTCACCCTGGCATGTTTTAGGAAAGTTGTGGTGCACACGGGATCCACAGCGAGCATTATGACCGGTCCGATAAGAAGGTTAAAAGAGGGTTTAAGGGTAAAATATGATAAATAAGAAGTTCACGGGAAGGGTTATGTGTATATGTGTATTTTCGTGTATATATGTATTGTTTTGGTAATATTAAGTCTTCCGCTGCATACGTCTGGTAAGCCTGTATTTTATACGTGTATTTCTGAGTATATGAATGTTGTGCGTATTTGTATTTGTATGTTGTACGTACTTGTATTCGTATGTGTACGTAATTGTATACGTATTTTGTATGTATTTCTAACCGTATTCTGCAGGTACTTTATACGTATTGTACTCGTATTTTATTCGTATATTGTATGTATTCCTAACCGTATTTTGTAGGTATTTTATACGTATTTGTATACGTATTTTTGTACATATTCCGTATGTATTTTTATACGTATTTTATACGTATTTCGAATGTATTTTTATACATATTTCGTATGTATTTTTGTACGTATTTCCATGTGTTTTTGCATGATTTTCTTGGTTGATTCTATGCTATTATATGGTTAGCGGTCCCTCATTTAAGCGGGACAGCCTAGTTACTCGCCACTGACGGTGGACCCCCCCCTCATTTCAGGTGATGATGCTGAGGCTTAGATTGGGCATACGTTGGCTCGGGCTGTGTGTTTTAGAGTCGTTTAGAGCAACCGTAGTTTGTTTCGAGTATTTTTTTTTGTTTATTAGTTAGTCGTTCCCAGCCTGTTGGGAAAGACATCATTTATTTATGTAATTTAGTATTTATTTATTTACCTTTGGGATCATTATTTCAGTATTTAAGTAATAAAAGGGATTTTAGACCTTAATTATAATATTATTGTTAAGTTTTTATGTTCGTAACGATCCATTTGTCGATTTCCTTCGTAAATCGACAGTCTAGAAAAGTCGGGTCGTTACACTATGGGCTTCCCGACATGGGTCACTCTCTTTGCGTTGGGACCACGCAGAGTGATAGCTTGATCCTGACATCGAACAGTCGCCTGATACCTCGCCAACCAATCCATCCCTAAGATCACATCGAACTCGATCATAGGAAACTCCTTCAAATCAGCTTGGAACTGTACCCCCGAGATCACAATGGGAACATGTTTTTATTCCCGATGACAGGCAAAATCCTCTCCCGAAGGGAGAGTTATTACAGATTTGACAGGAGACTCTCCAGTCAGGTTAGCTTTTACAATGAAAGATCTAGCAACAAAAGACACAGTAGCACCCGTATCAAATAAAACATAGGCATCAATATCATGAACAAGAAAAGTACCAGTGACCACATCTGGCTGGGCATCAGCCTCCTCCTGAGTCATGCAAAAGATCCTGTTTCTAACCGGTGCTTGACTAGTTGTTGTTGTTGAACGCTTCTTTGGACAGAATATTGACTTGTGACCATCCTAACCGTAATCGAAGCATACAATCGGTGTCCCATCACACTTCTTACCCGGGTGAAAATCCTTCTTGCAGCCTTGACAGATTCTCAGACCCTGACTCGAAGCTGGACGAGTACTCTGCTGAGGCTTCGGAGTAGACTTGAACCGGGTCTTCTTAGCTGGTGCTGGAGTAGGGACCGAAGCAACCCTCTTCTTGGCCGTGTCATCATCAGAAACCGAGGACTGGACCTCCAGAGCTACCTCGTAAGCTTCCTGAAAGGTTTTCACTCTGCTACTGACCACATGAACCCGGATGCGGGAATCCATCTTCTTGATGTACCTCTTGACTCGCTCGGCTTCAGAAGGTATGACTGCTGTTGCGAACCGAGAGAGCTCTGTGAACTTGTCCGTGTAGGCTTGGACGGACATGCTACCCTGGGTGAATGAGAGGAACTCTTCCTGCTTCTGCCATTTCAGTTCATCAGGATAGAACCGGTCTTGGACTTTCTTAGTGAAGTACTCCCAACTCAGATCTAGGTCTGTCTCGGGGTTGGCCCGCAAAGTACTCCACCAATTATCAGCTTCGCCCTTCAGGTAAAAGGTCGCAATCGGAACTCTCTCCCGCTCAGAGCATGATAAGGCATCAAACATCTTCCGCATTTCTCGAATCCAGTTCTCGAGAACGGTCGGGTCTGTTGTCCCATCGTAAACTGGCGGACGAAGACGTGCAACCCGATCGTAGGACGACTGAGTGTTCTGAGGTTGAACACTTCTCTGTGCTAATGTGAGGATAGCATCTTCCAGGTTCCGGCGACGTAGTCGGAAATTGGGCCTTGGAGTCGACATTCTGTAAGCAATAACCAAGTTATAAAAGCAAACACAAGCACATAACGTCGTAAAAGAATGCAGAAAGTAATAAAATATCTTATCCCGGGCTTCTACCCATGGCTTCACTCACTTAGGCTTTTCGTTTTTTTTTTAGGCTAAGTTTCACTCGTGATTCATAAAGCGCTCATCTTTCCAAGTTACTTATGAAGAAGTAACTTTTAGGGTCTTAACCTATGCTCTGATACCAACTGTAACGACCCGACTTTTATAGACTGTCGATTTACGGAGGAAATCGACAAATGGACCGTTACCAAACATAAAACTTAGAAATAATATTGGTAATAATGTTCCATAATCTTGTTATTAACTGAAAAGAGAAAATAATATCCCAAAATCTGAAAAGTAATACCCAAATACATAACAATAATGTTCTATCCCAACAGGCTAGGAACAACTAACTAATGAATAAAAGAAATAACTCCAAATAGACTACGGTTATTCTAATCAACTCTAAAAACAAACAGCCCGAGCCATCGCAACCCCATTCTAATTCTCTGCATCATCACCTGAAATGGGGGGGGGGTCCACCGTCAGTGGCGAGTAATTAGGCTGTCCCGCTTAAATGAGGGACCGCTAACCATATAATAGCATAGAATCAATCAAGAAAAGTCATGCAAAAACACATGGAAATACGTACGAAAATACATACGAAATACGTACAAAAATACGTAGAAAAATACGTATAAAAATACGTAGAAATATACGTAGAAAAATACGTATACAAATACGTATAAAATACGATTACAATACGTATAAAATACCTGCAAAATACGGTTAGGAATACATACAATATACGTATAAAATACGAGTACTATACGTATAAAGTACCTGCAAAATACGGTTAGTAATACATACAATATACGTATACAACACAGATACAAATACGTACAACATTTGAATACATATACGTTCAACGTACAAGTACAATTGCGTACAACATACAAATACAAATACGTACTACATACACATACAAATTACAGACTTACCAGACGTACGCAGCGGAAGACTTAATATTACCAAATTAATACCCTAACATACGAAAATACACATATAAACACATATAACAGAATCCTTCCCGTGAAATACTTATCTTATCATATTTTACCCATAAACCCTTCTTTTAACCTTCTTATTGGACCGGTCATGATACTCGTTGAGGATCCCTTGTGCACCCCAACTTTCCTAAAACATGCCGGGGGAACTCGTGTATTCCATCCGTAGCCCTCCTTTGCAAGAACTAAGCCTAAGCTATGGCAATAACCCCTAAATAGCAGCTCGTGTACTACTACTTAGATGACTACATATCTTAAGATCCAGAACTGCCCAGAGACTGCAGTAGGGCAGTGGCTTCGACTTAACCCGATCTGATGACTCTTGTATCATCAAATGGGCGTCCGTATCGTATCTTGTCTTTTCTAAAGGCCATCGTGAGACCACTAATTCACAACATCTTTTCTAAAGGCCATCTTGAGACCACTAGTTCATATCGTCTTTTCTAAAGGCCATCTTGAGACCACTAGTTCATATCGTTACTTTCCTTCTTATTCATATTGTTACTTTCCTTCTTAATCATATTATTACTTTCCTTCATATTACAACTTATCCCTATTAATTCCTTTTAATTCCTTTAATTATATTAATTCCTAAAATTACCTTCTAGATTATTATAAGACAAAAATGAAACTAAAATTTATCAAAACCAACCATGGACCACTCGACATTTCTGGAAGTAGAACAATAATTAAATAAATTCATCAATTAAGCATATAAAAAATTAAATAAATCATTTAAACCAACAATTATCATCAAATGATACCTAAAACATGATAAAAATCCTATTTTTCATTCTTCATACTACTCGACATTTTTAAATAAAATACCAAAAATTATACTTTCAATTAATTAAATACAATTATCAATAATAAATTCCAAAATCTAATAATAACAATTAAAAATCATGCTTTAATCATCATAACATCAAGATTGAACCAAGAACAAGATAAAAATCATCTTTTTATACATATAAGCCACTCGACATTCATGGGGTTATTTATACAACAAGATCAATTTCAAGAATTTACCAACAACATGACTTAATTAAAGATTATTTAAAGACTCAACATAAAGATTCAAGATTCATCAAGATTAATCATAAAAATCAGATTTTTAACACCCTAATTTATACTAATCCACTCGACAATCATAGGACATGATCAAGAGAATATTTTCTTTAATTCAAGAATTTAATACATCAATTTAACAATCAAACTCATCATAAAAATTCAAGAAAACAACTTAAAAATCATCATAATCACTATCATCATACTCGACATTCCTAAACCAAACCAAGATCAAGATTAAACAATTTATCATGCAATTATTCAGAATAAAAATACAATTTAATAAATTAATTCATGCATAAAATTTATTAAGACAATTAAAGATTCAACAAGATTGCATATAATATCAAGAAAATATCATAATAAATTATATCATACTACTCAAAAATTTACCCTAAACATGATACTAATTCTACAAGTTTTTCGTGATTTAGTCTAATTAACTATATGGAAAACTTGTTCCAAATTTAAAAAGGATAGTCTAGTTACCTTAGCATAGGAAAGAAAAGAGTAGAAAAATTACTCCTTGGTCACTCGAAAAAAACACACGACCAAAGGGGAGTTTTTAGGGTTCTTTTGTGAGCTTTGAGTTGAAATGAAAATAAATGATCAGGTTAGGGGTTTTGTTCCCTATTTAATTATAAAGAATAAAAGAAAATAAAAAAAAAACAAAATCATAACAATCACAAGGGGGAGCCGTGTAATTAGAGGGAAATTAGGGGAAAGGAGGGTGGAGTTGGTTAAGTTGGTTGAGAGGTGAAAGTAGACTAAGTAAAAGTTGTGACTTAGTTTTAATAATTAATTAGTTAATTAATTACTAGATTGGAATAATTATAAAACAAAAATTATTCCCATACCATTACAAGGGGCCGGCCAAGAGAAGAAACAGATGGGTCATGGGACCCGGTTCCCGGATAAGATGGAGGAAATAAAAATAAACAGTCCAAATATTAGGCCTTTTGGACATGGAATACTATAATAATATAAATAAACCACGAAATTTTCTGGACCTAAATTTCGGGTTATTACATTTGAGGTTTAATGTCTCAAGCTCTATTTTCTGCTGATCTGCTGTTATCTTAAGCTCATAAATTTTGTCTTTAAGCTCCTCACATATGAGCTCAAGCTTAGCAAATCTAGCTCCACATATTTCACAATCTCGAACTGTTTCTTTAAGTTTCTTTTTGTTGTTCTGGTAAGCAGACCCAACACTAATGCATTGATCAATAGTGAATTCAAAATAGTCAAGTAATTCATCTCTATCTAGATTATACATATTTTCCTTTATATCATTAAAACATACCTCACTGTCATTTGAAGTGCTTCCACCATCCATGAGACAGAGAACCTCTTCTTTTTCCGAACAGACCTCAGACTGGTCTGTGCATGTGAAAACAATAAGAAAGAGATTTGCTTCTTCTTCATCTTCCTCATTCTCTAATTCTGAATCTCCCCAAACTGCAGCCAACATAGCTCTTTTGAAAATCTTCTTCTCATCATGGACTCCAGGATTTCCATAGGGATTTTTCCATGTTGGAAACTCCTTGATTCTGTGCCCCACTTCACCGCATTTAAAGCAACCAGCATTGGAACTTTTTTTCCTGAACTGTCCAGAACTGTTTCTTCCTTTTGCAAACTTACCCTTGGACTTTGTCCTAAGGTATTTTTCAAACCTTCTGGCCATAAGACTGATATCATCTTCATCTTCCTCAGATTCCTCTACTTTGAGAACCATCTCCATGTTTTTTGAACTAGATTCTGCCTTTGAATCTACCAACATCTCATGAGTCATCAAAGAACCAATAAGTTGTTCTAGAGATAGTGTGGTCAGATCCTTTGCTTCTTGTATGGCTGTAACCTTGGGCATCCACTTCCCTGACAGGCTTCTCAACATTTTCCTCACCAACTCTTCACTTGAGAAGGTCTTCCCTAATGACTTATGTTCATTTACAATGGTCATGAACCTTGTAAACATGTCCTTTATGTTTTCTTCCCTAGTCATCTCAAAGACCTCATACTTTGACATGAGCATGTCAATTTTTGACCTTCTCACTTCAGAGTTGCCTTCATATGCAAGCTCTAGTGTATCCCATATTTCCTTTGCAGAAGAACAAGCTAGAATTCGATTTACTTCACATTCTGCAATTCCTTGTTGAACAAGTGACATTGCCTTTGCATTCTTCTCTAGCTTTTTGTAATCTTCACTTGTGTACTCTTCTTCTGACTTTGGAACTATGAGCCCTTCCTGATTCTTCTTGTGGATGAACGTTGGTCCATTTTTAACAATCATCCAGCATTCATAATCTATCCCAATGATAAGATTTTTCATGCAGTTCTTCCACCAGGAGTAGTTAGTGCCATTGAACATGGGGAGTCTGGAACTGTTTGATTCTTGAGTAGAAATGTTCTTGCTCCTCTAGGTAGTTAACCTTTTGAGAAGTTAGGCTCTGATACCAATTTTAAGTTCAATGTATACTCAAGAAGGGGGGGTTGAATTGAGTATGTGTGTTTTTTTCAATCGTTTTCAAAGTTTGTTTATCTTTTTGTGAGAACAACGATAGAACAGTAAATAAAGAGTAGGGACACAAGGATTTAATGTGGTTCGGCTTCTAAACAAGTCTACGTCCTCCACTCTCTCACCAATATTATTAATCAACTCTGAATAATAACAAGGTTACACACTCAATTAAATGCTACAACTCTGTAACACTTAATTCCCAAACTGTTAACTCTAAGAGTTCACTCAGGAGATAGTTTTGCTCTAAGGATAGACTCTCCGAAAATATGACTTGGTTTTCTTTGGAGAGCAAAAGTCTCTTAGGGTTTTTTCAAAAGATTGTTTTTATAGGCAAGGAAAAACCGTACCCTAGAAGTGTGCTTGGAGATTTGCCTAAATTGTGCAAACAAGCTCTGCTAACACAAGTGCAAAGGTACCTATTTCAGACCTTTGTCTCCTTCCACTACATGTAGTGGGAAAGTACACTAGAGTCCAAACAAGTACATTGTAAAGCTGATTTTGTGAATCAATTTGGCAGATTTCCAAAACATAAGTGATCAATATTTTTTAAATAAATTTTCAAAAATAATTTTGAACACGAAAATTGGTACGGATCACTTAAGTGCACGTGCGTAATACTGAGGTCTGTTCCCACAGTGGTCTCAGTACTACAAAGTCTACATCTGGCAAAGAGAACTGTTCTAAGCTTGTTCTTTGTCTGTTTTTAACTTGTTCTTGGCTTGTTCTCTTTATTGGACATAAACTTTAATTCTTTTTGCTCTTTACTTAGAACCACAAGGTATATCTTCCTAAGTCTATTTTACAAGAAGATCCTAGAAGTACAAATAAATTAAAAGACTTCAAGCTCTTGACTTCTGATTCTTCAAGTATCTCAAGGTCTTCAGATATGCCTTGAATAGTTCTTACTTGAATTAACCTGCTCAATGACAAACATGCATAACAATCAAGTATAGAGAACTGGTTTGTCATCCATCAAATCAAACATGGTTCAACAGAGCTCTCTTGAGCATCCCTCGGACAATATCAAATTTTTCCTTCCCGAAGTACTCGGGAAGATAAGAGCCTCCAGGCATGCTCTCGGCCTCTTCTTCAGTTGGCCCTCCTGAAGGGTTAGAAATAGGAAGAACTATTGAGTCTGGATGAGAAGGTGAAGACGAGATAGTTTTACCAGACACAGACTGTAACGACCCAGTTTATCGGTATTTTCTGTTTTGATTTATTTGTGTATTTATGTTATTTTTTTTATGTATGGTCCAAACTTATTTGGACTATTTATTTTTTATTTTATTTGAATAATTGCAATTATTTTTATTTTTATTTTAGGAATGGTTGTTTTATTATTTATTTTATTTTAATTTAATTATTTAGAATTTTAATATTTAATTTTCTAATTAGTTAATTAATTTTTGGGCCAAATGCAATTTAGGCATGATTAGTCATGCATGAGTGCAATTAACCCAAGTGATCATCAAGCCTATTTTAGCTTGCTAAAAACCGACCCCCTCTTGATTAGTGGCTTAATTTTGCCACTTGCTTCATGTTCACACCTTAACCCACTTCTATAAATAGAAGAGGTTGTAAGGCTTATGTTTCATTTGCCATCTTAATCACTTTGCTCATCAATTCCAAAAGCCAAACACTCTCTCGAATTGCCTCCCTATTCCAAACGCCATTTTTGGCATTTGCACCATCATTTGTTCATCATCCATCCAAATCCAAAACATAAAGATTAAACTTCTATTGATCTTTAAGTGACTAAAAACACAATAATCTCCATTTTTATTGATCAAAACTTCTAGTTGGGTTTAGTTTTGGGGTTTGTTCGTTAGGTTCGTGTTCAAAGGGTGGTTCATGTGTGAAGCCGTGTGGAAGCCGTGCAGTGGGACGTGCAACCAGGCCATGCAAGAGGTGGTGTCCGTGTGTTCGTGCGTTGGAAACCGTGCAAGAGTGTTCATAGGCAAGCCGTGTGGTGCTCCGTGTTGTGTGTGTATTGGGCCTTGTGGTTTGGGTTTTCCGGGCAGCAAGTTTTTGCTATTGTTTGCACTCAAGTAATTAAGGTAACATACTTTTCTACCTTAATTTGTATACTATGGTTATAGGGTAGATTAAATTATCATGTTAGGATAGTTTGTTGATGCTTGTTGGCAATTTCATGCGTGAATTATAGGGCTGATTTGTGTGTTCTTTTTAAGATATTTTGTTGAGTTTTCATGCATGGTATGATGTCCTATGTTAATCTTATGTTTGATCATGTTTTTGTATGATTCATGTGAAGTTTTGATGCATTGAAATTGATGAAATGTTGATTGAATCATGTTGAAGTAATGCGTGTGTTGATTGAATTCTTGATAGTCTTGATGAATTCTTGGTTGAATCTTGAAATTCTTGAAGTAGTTCATGTAGCTTTAAGTGTAAAAGATTATTAAAGTTTATTAAAGATTAGTATAGTTACTAAATAAAGTTAATGTAAGTTAAAGAAATATTGAAGATTGATTAAAGAAGTTCATGATTATGGTAATGTACATGGTTAGACTCAAGAAAAGGCGTAAGAAGCGATCTTGAGAATAACAAGGATGTAAAGGAAGTAAAGATAACTTAAGTTTACTTTTAGATGCCTAACCTTAGAGTAAGATTTTAAGACTTGGGTTAAGACGTTGCCCCTATCCTGACCGCGGTATTGGGATAGTGTATGCTTGCTATGTCGTCTTTTGATATGAATTTCCGTAAGATGGGGTTCATGGGTTTGGGAGTAAGATTCTCATTCCTGGCATAGTAGGAAAGTTCGTTCGCGTAAGAAGCGTTCGTACGAGCATAGTCCGGTCTAAAATGTAAATGGTAGCGACAGAAATTAAGTAATGATAAGTTTGAATAACTAAAGTTGGTCAAGTTTTGATTATTGTCATTAATTGTTATTATTGATATTATTATGATGATTGTGTCGCATGTAACGACCCGACTTTTTGGACTTGTCGATTGACGAAGGGAAATCGACAAACGGATCATTACTTAAACAAATAAACTATAAATTAAATTAATTAATTAAAATCAAGCAACTTTTATTAAATTACTGAAATATAATCCAAAAGTCAAAAGGCATAAAAATACCCTAAGCGTTACATGAACCAAAGGTAATTGTCTTCCCAACAAACTGGGATTATAAATAAAGAAAAACTATAATATTGTCTTAAAAGTTCTGGAATAACTAAAATAAATCTAAACTACTCAAGCCCATCCAACGGAAGCCCGCTCTATGCTGCTGCATCGTCACCTGAAACTGAGGGGGGGGTCCACCGTCAGTGGCGAGTAACTAGGCTGTCCCGCTTAATTGAGGGACCGCTAAACACATAATATTATAGAATGTACACATCAAAACACACATTCAACATGATACATGGTATACAAAAATATACGAGATACGTATAAAAATACGTACAAGGATACGTATACAAATACGTACAATATACGTATGAAATACGTATGAAATACCTACAGAAATACAGTTAGGAATACATACAAAATACGTATACATATACAAATACGTCCGCATACGAATACAAATACATATAACATACATACACAGCGGAAGTCTTATACCAATGTTTCTTAACTTATACCATATCAATATCATAAAATCCGTAGTCACATCATATCTTAACTTATATCATATCATACTTTCATATCATCTTTAACATAACATATCATCTTTGCGGACTGTCTTCTTCAGCTCGTAGCGAACCTTTGCGTTCGCAACTTTCCTAAAACATGTCGGGGTGAACCTTTGCGTCCCACCCGTAGCCCTCCTTTGCGAGAACTAAGCCTAAGCTATGGCCATAACCCCTAAATAGCCCTCCTTTGCGAGAACTACCTAGACGACTCCATATTCTAGAACCAAGAATTGCGCGGGGGAACTCGTGTGTTCGTCCGATTGAGCAGTGGCGTCGACTAAACCCGATTGGTGACCTTTGCACCACCGCACAGGTGTCCTTATCTTACTTATCTTACTTAAATCGGGAAGTACTAGGTGGCCGTAATCGGAAATAAAATGTTCGAAGTCCCAGGAAAGAGAGGTGCGGCACGTATATTGGCCACCTTAAATACCAAGTCTTTCCTAGCCAGAGATCGAAACAAATTAATATCCTTTTACTCTGTTTCCTTTCCTACCCTTTTAATATCTTATTATAACTTATCCCTACTGCTACTTAATAATAATATAATAATAATGCTATTAATAATACTATTCGTAATACTAACTATAATAACAATAGTAATATCTATCCGTTCATATTGCAACTTATTCCTGATAATTCCTTTAATAAAATGAATTCCTAAAATAATCCCATTATTATTATAAGTCTAAAATAAACTAAAATTGGCTAACATAAAAAAAAAATAGGGCCACTCGAAAATATATAATAACCATATAAAAATTAAATAAATTCAAAAATTTCATCATATAATTACATAAATTACCTAAAACAAGATAAAAATACTATTCTTTAAATTTAGAGTCACTCGACAATTTTGAAGTTAATTAACAAAATTACTCAATTAAATTAGATAAATATAAATGACAATAAATCATATTAGCTTATTATAAAACATTAAAATTAATCCTAAAAACACAACACATCAAGATCAAATTAAAGAAACAAGATAAAAATCATCTCTTTTATACAACTAGTACACACGGCATGCGCAAGCAACAAGATCAAGAAATTAACAAATTTGTGCAATCATATAGTTAAATAGAGTAAATATAAACATAAAACAATTAAAGATTAACAAGATTAATTATAATAAATCAAGATTCATCAAGATTTCACAATCAAAAATCAGATTTTTAATTCTCTCTAAAATTTCACATCACTCGAAAATTTTAAGAACAAAAACAAGATTCTATTTTATATCAAGATTTACATTATTCTAATTAAAGTTAATCATGAACATGCTTTTAAATTAAGGAAAAACATCTCAAAAATCATTACAAAAACATAATACCACTCGACAATTTTCATGAACAAAACAAAGCAAAATTTAACAATTATCATGCCAATTTCGAGTAATATACATAATTAAATAAAATTAATTTATGCAATTTAATTAATAAAACACTCAAGATTAACATAGAAATTCAAGAAAATTACATAAAATAAATTAAGAACATACATGATCAAATTCTATATGGTTCGACAATTTCAAACTAACATGCTACTAAATTTCATATTTTAATCCTATTATATTATGTATAAAGTTTGTTCCAAAAATTAAACGGAGTAGCGTAGTTACCTGATTACGCTAAAATTTCCAAAGGAAAATCAACTCCTTGGTGATATAATGCACGGCCAAAGAGAGAAGAGAGGGGAAGGAGAAAGTTTATATTTTTTTTAGGGTTTAAGTTTAATTTGCAATTAGGAATAAAAGAGTGAAGTGAGTCTTATTTATAGAAAAGGAGAGAAAAACAAAGCCCTAAAATTACCATAAGGGCCGTGAGCAAGGGAGAAAAATGGGGAAGATGGAGTGGACTTAGTTAGGTACAATTAGGCTAGGTTTGAATTAGTTTAGGGTTTTTAAAACTATTTAAATCAAATATTTAATTAATCAATTTAAATTAAAAAAATAAATAAATAAATAAATAATAATTGGCCCAAAAACAAGAGGGGAGCCGGCCAAGTAGAAAAAGAAAGAAAGATTGGGTCTTTGGTCCAATTTTGAGTAAGAAGATTGGACGATAAAAGAAAACAGTCCAAATTAAATGGCCTATTTGGACTTAGAATTTAATAAACCACATTAATAACCGCGAAATTTTCTGGCCCTAAATTTCGGGTTATTACATCGCATGTTGGTATGTTTTTCCTGACGTGTTTGTTTGGTTTATTCTATGATTATGTGTATCCATGTTAGGGTGGGACTGTTACGTTACTCGCCACTGACAGTTTATTGTTGTTAATTTTCAGGTAACTCCGATGATGACGTTGTTGCTTAGCTTTGGGTTGGGCGAGTGTCGTTGGTTCTTTATTTGCTTAGATTGTATTTTGTGTTTAGTTTGGACGATTAGTATGTGTATTCCGTATATTCTAACTCTGATAGTGTTTGGAGTTAACTTTTAGTATTGAATATTTTGGGTTTAGTATTGTACAATCTTGTGGGTGTTGTACTTTTGGGATTTAGTAATAATAATTTCGAGGTTTTGTTTTAAATTTTAAGTAAGTTTGTTTGTTAGATCGACAATCCGACTCGTTGGTTTCTTCCGCGCCGGTTTAAGCTAGTCGGGTCGTCACAGTTGGTATCAAAGCCGAATAGGTTAAAACTTTAAGTGAAATTTTAGGATTTGATTAAAACCTGGGAGTTGTGAGTTTTACCATTCCCGAGTGATAAACCCAATTTAGAATAAGTTTACGGGAGAAGAGCGTCGGGTAGAAGAATCCGGGATAAGGCTCTTTTTGTTATTTTCTTTTTTTATTTGTGTACTTGACTTGATTGTGGATTTTTGACAGACATTGCTTCTCTTGTTTGTCTTTTTCTTGCAATGATTTCAGCATGTCCACACCTCGCTGGACAAGTTCGGGATGACTGAGATTATGAGCGCTCGAGTAAGCGATTCTTACGTTAGCGCACCATAGTCGTCAGCCATCGGGATCGCAGTCGACGTTCGATCGTATCGCTCGTCATTGACCACCGTCTTACGATGGGGTTGCCCACCCTAGGACGTTGGAGAGTAGGATCCGCGAGATGGGAAGCTCTTCGACGCTACGTTTTACCCCGAGCACGAGAAGGTCCAGATCGCCGCCTACTACTTGCAAGGAGAGGCCGATAACTGGTGGAGCGTAGCTAGGAACGCGTGTATGCCCCTGCATTCAATGTCTTGGGCCGAGTTCGTAGCTAAGGTCCAAGAGAGGTTCTACCCCGACGAGTTACAGTGACAGAAATAGGAGGAGTTTCTTACTCTCACTCAGGGTAAGATGACAGTTCAGGCCTACACCGATAAGTTCGCCGAGTTATCGAGGTTCGCTACATCGGTAGTACCATCTGAGGAGAAGCGGGTCAAGTTCTACATCAAGAAGTTAGATCCGAGGATTCGCGGTCACGTGATTAGCAGTGGAGCGAAGACATTACAGCGAGCTTACAAGGTAGCACTCAAGATCCAGGCATCTGTTATCGAGGAGGATGTGAGCAAGAAGAGGACCCCGACCCCAGTGACGTCGCCATCATCTAAGAAGCCCCGGTTCAGTGCTCCTAGCAGTACCCCTTCGACCGCTAGTTCATCTCAGGGATCAGGGAGTTCGAGATGCAGAGGCTGTGGCAAGGACTTCCATCCAGGGAAGCGTTGCGACGGGACGCCCATTTCGTGTTTCATCTGTGGGAAGGAAGGCCACAAGGCGTCAGTTTGTCCCGAGAAGAAGCCAGGAACCGAGATCAAGCAACTACCAGCACCGGCTAAGACGCCAGTGAAGAACCGAGTCTACTATATGACTGAGGCAGAGGTCTAGCCAGATGTAGTCTCAGGTAGATTTCTTGTCTCTGGTATTTTAGCTTATGTTTTGTTTAATTCTGGTGCCACTGTTTCTTTTGTGGCTAATAGTTTTGCCTCGAGGTGTAATATTCGTGGTAGTTCCCCTGTTAGTTCAATCATAACTCTCCCTTCTGGAGAGGATTTTGTTTGTCAACGAGAGTTCCGAGGAGTGCCCATCGTTATAGCTGGAGAGCAGGCGACGGTCGATCTGAAGGAGTTCCCGCTGATGGAGTTCGATGTCATTCTTGGCATGCACTGGCTATCGAGGTATCGTGCGATTATTCGTTGCCGAGACCAGTCAGTGACATTCCGAGGATCGCAAGGCAAGCGGATTACCTATTCTGGGATCGTTCTGAAGAAGGGTGTAAAGGTAATCTCAGCCTTGAAAATGAGAAAACTTCGCCAGAAGGGCGATATGGTGTTCTTATGTCAGGTAAGGGACTTGACTAAGGATAGTCTGTTGGACGATGTACCTGTAGCAAGGGATTTCAGAGACGTATTTCGTTGGAGGTATCGAGCGATTATTCATTGCCGAGACCAGTTAGTGACATTCCGAGGATCGCAAGGCAATCGGATTACCTATTCTGGGATTGTTCTGAAGAAGGGTGTAAAGGTAATCTCAGCCTTGAAAATGAGAAAACTTCGCCAGAAGGGCGATATGGTGTTCTTATGTCAGGTAAGGGACTTGACTAAGGATAGTCTGTTAGACGATATACCTGTAGCGAGGGATTTCAGAGACGTATTTCCTGATGAGCTACTAGGAGTTCCACCCGAGCGCGATGTCGAGTTTAACATCGACTTAGCACCCGGGACAGCGCCGATTTCGAAGGTACCTTACCGGATGGCACCATCGGAGTTGCAAGAGTTAAAGACGTAACTCCAAGATTTGATCGATAAGGGCTTCATTAGGCCGAGCGTTTCTCCATGGGGAGCACCTGTGCTCTTTGTGAAGAAGAAAGACGGTAGCATGCGCCTGTGCATAGACTACCGAGAATTGAATCGGGTAACTATTAAGAATAAGTAGCCGTTGCCTAGGATTGAAGACCTATTCTATCAATTACGAGGAGCGGGATTTTTCTCGAAGATAGATCTTTGATCTAGATATCATCAGATTCCAGTCAAGAAAGAAGACATCCCGAAGACCGCATTTCGTACAAGATACGGCCACTACGAGTTTGAGGTGATGCCCTTTGGCCTCACTAATGCACCAGCCGTGTTCATGGACCAGATGAACCGGACTTTTCATCACTTACTCGATAAGTGCGTCGTAGTCTTCATAGATGATATCCTAGTCTATTCGAGACACGTGTCTGAGCATGCAGAGCATCTCCGGATAGTGCTAGAGATATTAAGAAAGCATAAGTGGTTCGCGAAGCTCTCTAAGTGTGAGTTCTGGCTTCGCGAAGTAGCATTTCTGGGTCACGTTATTAGTAAGGAAGGCATTAAGGTAGACCCAGCAAAAGTTAAGGCTGTAGTTGAATAGAGTAGCCCGAAAAATGTGGCGGAGGTTCGTAGTTTTCTGGGTTTGGCCGGATACTATCGACGATTCGTCCAGGACTTCTCTAAGATTGTTAGGTCGATGACTAGTCTCCTACAGAAGGAGATCCGATTCGTTTGGACGGAGGCCTGCGAACAAGCATTTCAGTAGCTGAAACAGAGATTAGTTTCTGCTCCTATTGTGACGATCCGACTCGCTTAAACTGGCGCAGAAGAAACCGACGAGTCGAATATTCAGATCTAACAAACTAAAATACTTAAAAATTAAAACAAAACCTCAAAATGAATATATACTAAATCCGAAAGTACAACACCCACAAGATTGTACATATCTAAACCCAAATGTCAATGTTACTACTACTAACAATATAAACTCCAAATGTATGTAAGAGTTAGAAAATTACACAAGTACCACTACTATATTCTAATAGTAGAAATCGTAAAACAACAACACAATAGATAAATAACATCGGCATTCATCATCAGAATTACCTGAAATGTAAACAACAGTCCACCGTCAGTGGCGAATAACATAACTGTCCCACCCTAATGGGGATACACATGAACATAGCATAAAACAAGCAACTAAATCAAAAATCAAACATGCGAACCAAATCAGGTAATCATGCTGACTCGACTAACTTTAACCAATAATTAACATATCTCAAACTTTGGGCAATCATTTACATAGTAGACCGGACTATGCACGTACGAACGCATCTTACGCGATCGAACTTTCTACTATGCCAAGATTGAGAATCTTAGGCGTCTAGTAGCAAAATCAAGCTAATCTTAACTTCAATTTACATGCTTAGTTAATTCTTAAGTTGCATCTTACGCCTTTACTTAAGAATAACATGTAAATCAACCAATCTTGGAACCTCTTTATAACATTCGTTAACTTCCTTTAACTTTTCTTTAATTATTACTAACTTTCTTTAACTTTCAAGACTCGACCAAGAACTCATAAAGAACCAACAAGATTCATAAAGAACACATCCAAGATTCAAGAACTTCAATCAAGAACTTAATCAAGATTCAAGAACTTCAACCAAGAACTCATTCAAGATTCAAGAACTTAATCCCAAACTCATCATTGATACACGCATAACATCAACAAAGTTCAACAATAATTCCATCAACTTCCAAACATCAAAACTTCAAGAAACTTGATCATGAACAACATCAAATATGAAAAAACATAATCAACCATGAAATACACATAATCAAGTAAAAATCATCACAAAACCATCACCTAAAATCAGCTATAACTCACGCATAAAAATGGGTACAAAAACATCTAAACGGTATAATATAATCACTTAATCTATAATATGAATCAAGGTATACAAACTAGGTTGAGATAGTATGTTACCTTAATGAAGATTAAACACAAATTAACACAAACTTGCAGCCCGGAATTCGAATCACACGGCCCCAATAACCACGCAGCAACACGGCCAACACCACCACGCTAGCACGGCCACCCTTCGAACACGATCTTCGATGCACGGCTCTACTACACGGCTTCAACCACGACCACGGTGCACCACCATGAACACGACACGGCCACTTCACGAACACCCACTCGAACAACCCACACAAACAAAGCCCAAAACCAAACCCGAACTAGTGATCTTGAATGCAAATAATGTGGTTTAGTTTGTGTTTTGATACTTAATGATCAATGGAAGTTGAATCTTTAAGTTTGGGTTTGAAAAGATGAAGAACAAAATTTGGTGAGTGATGAGGGCCAAAAATGGCGTGAGACTAGACCAGCAAGTGGAGGGTGTTTGGCTATTGATTTGATGAGCAAGTGTTTAAATGGAAAAAAATGATGTTTAAACCTTACTAACTCTCCTATATATAGAAGTTAGTTAAGGTGTGAATACATGGCAAGTGGCAAAACTTGCCACATAACAAGGTGGATAACCGGCCATGGCAAGGGAAAATGGGCCAAAATGGGCTTTTGATAAATAATTGGGCGAATGACACTCATGCATGACTAATCATGCTTAAATCGATTTTGGCCCAAAAATATTAAATAATTAATTAGAAAATTAAATAATAAAAATTCCAATTAATTAAATAATAATAAAATAAATAATAATCACCCAAAAGTAAAATAATTCGAACTGAATCGAAATTATTCACATAAAATAAAATAAATAGTCCAAAATAAATTTTGGAGCATACATAAAATCACATAAATAACACAAAAATCGGTGACAGAAATATCGATAAATCTGGGTCGTTACACCTATTCTTACCCTTCCGAATGATGAGGAGGATTTCGAGGTCTACAGTGATGCATCTAAGAGTGGCCTAGGATGTGTGCTGATGCAGGGTGGGAAGGTCATCGATTATGCATCGAGGCAGTTGAAGGTGCACGAGCGTAACTACCCCACGCATGATTTGGAGCTAGCACCTGTGGTTGTCGCGCTTAAGATCTGGAGGCACTATCTCTATGGTGGTTCGTGTAAGGTATTCACGGATCATAAGAGTCTCAAGTACATCTTCACTTAGAAAGACCTCAATATGAGGCAGCGGCGATGGCTTGAGCTTATTAAGGACTACGACCTGACGCTTAATTATTGCGAAGGTAAGGCGAACTTAGTCGCTGACGCACTGATTCATAAGAATTGATTGAGCTTTAGTAGAAGTCGTAGTTCCGTCAGATTTCATCTGGCATCTATGAGTGCCGAGCCTGAGTTATTTCAGGAATTGTGCGAGGGTTACAAGGATGACCCACAATTGACTAGGATTCGAGAGGCCTTGCGGCAAGGAAAAGCCGTTGGCTTCGAGATTTCTTCCGACGGTAGTCTGCGATTTCGAGGGAGGTGGTGTGTACCGGACAGTTCTGATCTTCGGAACAGGATCATGTCTGAGGCACATAACTCGCCCTACTCTATTCATCCTGGAGGTAACAAGCTGTATAAGGACCTTAAGGGCCAGTTCTGGTGGCCTAAGATGAAGCGGGATGTAGCAGAGTTCGTAGCTCGATGTTTAGTCTGTCAGAAGGTTAAGATCGAGCATCAGAGACCTGGAGGTCTTTTGCAGCCACTACCAATTCCGACCTGGAAATTTGAGTCGGTATCTATGGATTTCGTGGTTAGCCTACCTACCTGTAATGGTATGAACGCCATTTGGGTAATTGTGGATAGGTTGACCAAGGTTGCTAGATTCATACCGATGAAGATGACCTGGTCGATGGAGCGTCTGGCAGAGGCTTATACCCAGGACATTATTCGACTTCACGGAGTTCCGAGGGAGATAGTTTCTGATCGTGATCCAAGATTCTTGTCTCGTTTCTGGAAATCAGTTCAGGAAGCCTTTGGGACGAAGTTGAAGCTGAGCACCACATTTCACGCGGCGACGGATGGCCAGACTGAGAGGACCATCCAGACTCTGGAGGATATGTTGCGAGCATGTACTCTGGAGTATCATCAGTCTTGGGTGCGAATGCCCTGCTTGGTAGAGTTTTCATATACCAACAGTTATCACTCCAGCATTGATATGGCTTCGTACGAGGCCCTGTATGGCAGGAAATGTCGGAGTCCGATTTGTTGGAATTATATCAGTGATACTGTGGCTTTGGGACTTGAGATGGTACGAGATACCGTAGAGAAGGTCCGAGTCATTCGGTCTAAGATGCAGGCCGCGCAGAGTCGTCAGAAGTCCTACGCCGATAACTGACGTAGACCACTGACATTTGAGGTAGGTGACAGAGTCTTGCTTAAGGTTTCACCATTCAAGGGAGTTGCTCGCTTTGGCCAAAAGGGGAAACTCCGACCAAAATTCGTGGGACCTTACGAGATATTAGAATGAGTTGGGGAGGTGGTATATCGGTTGGCATTACCACTATGTTTGTCTAATGTTCACGATGTGTTCCAGGTTTCCCAGCTAAGGAAATATGTACATGATCCTACCCACATCATTCCAGTAGAATCGGCCACGTTTGAGCCGAATCTGACGTTCGAGGAGCGACCAGTTCAGATCTTGGATCGCAAAGTGAGGACCCTCCGACGTAAGCAAGTCCAGCTAGTCAAGGTGTTGTGGAGAAATCAACATCATGAGGAAGCGACTTGGGAGACAGAGGTGTCCATGAAGCAGAAGTACCCGGATTTTGTTTGTGGGTGAGCAATCTCCTTTGCCTTAAATTTCGGGACGAAATTTCTTTAAGGAGGGGAGGTTGTAACGACCCAGTTCATCGGTATTTTCTGTTTTGATTTATTTGTGTATTTATGTTAATTTTTTTTTGTATGGTCCAAACTTATTTGGAATATTTATTTTTTATTTTATTTGAATAATTACAATTATTTTTATTTTAATTTTATGAATGGTTGTTTTGTTATTTATTTTATTTTAATTTAATTAATTAGAATTTTAATATTTAATTTTTTAATTAGTTAATTAATTTTTGGGCCAAATGCAATTTAGGCATGATTAGTCATGCATGAGTGCAATTAGCCCAAGTGATCATCAAGCCCATTTTAGCTTGCTAAAAACCGGCCCCCTCTTGATTAGTGGCTTAATTTTGCCACTTGCTTCATGTTCACACCTTAACCCACTTCTATAAATAGAAGAGGTTGTAAGGCTTATGTTTCATTTGCCATCTTAATCACTTTGCTAATCAATTCCAAAAGCCAAACACTCTCTCCAATTGTCTCCCTATTCCACACGCCATTTTTGGCATTTCCACCATCATTTGTTCATCATCCATCCAAATCCAAAACTTAAAGATTAAACTTCTATTGATCTTTAAGTGACTAAAAACACAATAATCTCCATTTCTATTGATCAAGACTTCTAGTTGGGTTTAGTTTTGGGGTTTGTTCGTTGGGTTCGTGTTCAAAGGGTGGTTCGTCTGTGAAGCTGTGTGGAAGCCGTGCAGTGGGACGTGCAACCAGGCCGTGCAAGAGGTGGTTCCCGTGTGTTCGTGCATTGAAAACCGTGCAAGAGTGTTCGTAGGCAAGCCGTGTGGTGCTCCGTGTTGTGCGTGTATTGGGCCGTGTGGTTTGGGTTTTCCGGGCAGCAAGTTTTTGCTATTGTTTGCACTCAAGTAATTAAGATAACATAATTTTCTACCTTAATTTGTATACTATGGTTAAGGGGAAAATAAAAGGTCATGTTAGGATAGTTTGTTGATGATTGTTGGCCATTTCATGCATGAATTATAGGGCTGATTTGGGTGTTCTTTTTATGATATTTTGTTGAGTTTTCATGCAAGTTATGATGTCCTATGTTGATCTTATGTTTGATCATGTTTTTGTATGATTCATGTGAAGTTTTGATGCATGGAAATTGATGAAATGTTGATTGAATCATTTTTGAAGTTATGCGTGTGTTGATTGAGTTCTTGATGAGTTCTTGATAGTCTTGATGAGTTCTTGGTTGAATCTTGAAATTCTTGAAGTAGTTCATGTAATCTTTAAGTGTAAAAGATTATTAAAGTTTAATTAAAGTTTATTAAAGATTAGTAAAGTTACTAAAGAAAGTTAAAGGAAGTTAAAGAAATATTAAAGATTGATTAAAGAAGTTCATGATTATGGTAATGTACATGGTTAGACTCAAGAAAAAGCGTAAGAAGTGATCTTGAGAATAACAAGGATGTAAAGGAAGTAAAGATAGCTTAAGTTTACTTTTAGACGCCTAACCTTAGAGTAAGATTCTAAGACTTGGGTTAAGACGTTGCCCCTATCCTAACCGCGGTATTGAGATAGTGTATACTTGCTATGTCGTCTTTTGATATGAATTTCCATAAGATGGGGTTCATGAGTTTGGGAGTAAGATTCTCATTCCTGGCATAGTAGGAAAGTTCGTTCGCTTAAGAAGCGTTCGTACGAGCATAGTCCGGTCTAAAATGAAAATGGTAGCGACAGAGATTAAGTAATGATAAGTTTGAATAACTAAAGTTGGTCAAGTTTTGATTATTGTCATTAATTGTTATTATTGATATTATTATGATGATTGTGTCGCATGTTGGTATGTTTTGCCTGACGTGTTTTTTTTTGGTTTATTCTATGATTATGTGTATCCATGTTAGGGTGGGACTGTTATGTTACTCGCCACTGACAGTGTATTGTTGTTAATTTTCAGGTAACTCCGATGATGACGGTGTTGCTTAGCTTTGGGTTGGGCGAGTGACGTTGGTTCTTTATTTGCTTAGATTGTATTTTGTTTTAGTTTGGACGATTAGTATGTGTATTCCATATATTCTAACTCTGATAGTGTTTGGAGTTAACTTGTAGTATTGAATACTTTGGGTTTAGTATTGTACAATCTTGTGGGTGTTGTACTTTTGGGATTTAGTAATAATAATTTTGAGGTTTTGTTTTAAATTTTAAGTTTGTTTGTTTGTTAGATCGACAATTCGACTCATCGATTTCTTCCGCGCCAGTTTAAGCGAGTCGGGTCGTTACACAGACCGAAGGGTTCTAACACGATGAGGGTAGTATTTACCTCCAATTTTGTTCGCCAAATCCCTGATGGCTGGCGGAATGTTCATAGAAACCGACTGAGAAATGTCGGCTAAAACGTATGGAGGAGCCATGACGCCGGGGGTATCCTTAACCCCTGGTTGATAGACCGACATTGCAGCAGTCGGCCCTTTCCCTAGAATGGGGGTAAACTTGGTCTCCACCTCCTGGATCTCCTCAGGAGTCATCTGTTGCTTCCCCTTATCAGACGGGAGCAGAGGTGTCCTCGCCTCCTTCTTGGTGCCAGAAGAACTGACCCCCTTCCTCTTGCCCCCCTTAGATGGGGCATCACTCGCCTGTAAGAGTGACATATGTTAGGACAAGATTTCTAAGTCCAAATATGATCCACTCGGTCCTCATAGTAGCCGAGTGGGGCAATTTCTTGAAGCTGTTTACAGCACCCCCCCTCGGCCTCCATGAGAGCCGAGGAGGGCTGCTGGAAACAGCATACCATGTATCACCCCCTCGGCCCTCATAGTGGCCGAGTGGGTCAATTTCTTAAAGTTGTTCACAACACCCCCCCCCCCGGCCTCCATGAGAGCCGAGGGAGACTGCTGCAAACAACCTACCATATACGACCCCCACGGCCCTCATAGTGGCCGAGTGGGGCAATTTCTTAACACCCCCCCTAGGCCTCCATAAGAGCCGAGGGAGGTTGCTGCAAAAAACCTATCATATACGACCCCCTCGGCACACATAGTAGCCGAGTGGGGCAAAGTCTTGAAGTTGTTTACAACACTCCCTCTCGACTTCCATGAGAGCCGAGAGGGGCTGCTGCAAACAACCTGCCATATACGAGCCCTTCGGCACATATAGTGGGGCAATTTAGTGTGGTTGATTACAACAATCCCTCTCGGCTCCCATGAGGGTCGAGGGGGGATGTTGCAAGCAACTTCCTAATAATGCCTTTCTCGGCGCATATAATGGCCGAATAGAGTAAATATGGGGAGAGAGGGGGTATTGCAAACCATATAGGTAGAACGACCTACTTGGCATATTGATAGCCGAATAGGAAAAAAAAAAAGAGAGAGAGAAGGGGAAAATATATATATTTATACCTTTGCTTCTTCCTTCCTCTCGGCCCAAGCCTTCGTCTTGGCTTGGTACAGTTCGTCGAGATAGGCGTCGCCTGTGGCCTCTCCCGTTTTCTCCTTAGTAAGCTTCGACATAGCTCTCTCAAAAAAAAAAAAAGAGAGTTAGATAAAAAGTGAATTAGAACATAGAAAATTAAAGAATTACAAACTACCTCTATCAATGGCCTGACTCAAGCCAGCTGCAGACAAGAAGTTATTATCCTTAAAAAATGTCCAATCCGGCACCCAAAGTACCGGGAACTGGCATTTTTTGCCAGTTGAATAAACAACTCTTGTTTTAAAGTGGTCTCCTTTGAGTACCACATCGTCCTCATAATGGTTTGGGGGCAAATCAACGTCACAACCACAAAGATAGGGGTCAGTATTCATACGACTCCGCCTCTCAGTCAGCTCCTCGTCATCAGCTACAACGTAAAGGAACCTATTCCTCCAGTTCCTCCACTTGTTATTCTTTGAGACAGTCATTTCATAGGAGGGTTGGGTGCTACGAATATACCAGGCATCACAGCTGTTTTCTGCTTTTTTCAAGTGATGCATATGAGAAAAAATGCCGAAGGACATCCTATAGCCTCTCAGTTTACAGGTGGTGGTGTGACGACCCGACTCGCTTAAACCGGCGCGGAAGAAACCGACGAGTCGAATAGTCAATTCTAACAAACTAAAATACTTAAAAATTAAAACAAAACTTCAAATTGAATATATACTAAATCCAAAAGTACAACACCCACAAGATTGTACATGTCTAAACCCAAATGTCATTACTACTACTACGAACCATATTAACTCCAAAATAAATGTCAGAGTTAGAAAATACAACTATCACTACTATAGTCCAAACTAGAAATGTAAAACAGCAATACAAGATCTAAATAACATCGGCACTCGCCCAACCCAAAGCTAAGCAAGCACCTCATCATCAGAATTACCTGAAAAGTAAACAACAGTCCACCGTCAGTGGCGAGTAACATAACTGTCCCACCCTAACGGGGATACACAGATCATAGCATAAATCAAACAATCAAATCAAACATACCAATCATGCGAACCAACATATCATACCATCAACAATTAATAATAACAAGTAATCATGCTGACTCGACTAAATTTAACCATTAATTAACATATCTCAAACTTTGGCGCAATCATTTACATACTAGACTGGACTATGCACGTACGAACGCATCTTACGCAATCGAACTTTCTACTATGTCAGGATTGAGAATCTTACTCCCAACCCCATGAAACCCATCTTACGGGAAATCCATATCCGAAGAGACGACATAGTAAGACCTCCAACTATCCTAATACCGCGGATAGGATAGGGGCAACGTCTTAACCCAAATCTTAGAATCTTACTCTAAGATTAGGCGTCTAATAGTAAAATCAAGCTAATCTTTAACCGAAATTTACATTCTTAGTTAATCTTAAGTTGCATCTTACGCCTTGACTTAAGAATAACATGTAAATCAACCAATCTTGGAACCTCAAACAACAATCTTTAACTTTCTTTATCTTTCTTTAATTATCTTTAACTTTCAAGAAACCAATCCATAGTCATATCATCAAAATTCACGCATGAACTACAATGTTCAACAACGATTACATCAACTTATAAACATCCAAACTTCACAAAACTTGAACATGATCAACATCAAACATGAAATTAACATAGTCAATCATAAAATACATATAATCAAGGCAAATTCATCACAAAAACATTACCCAAATCAGCCTATGATTCACGCATAAAATGGGTACATAAACATCAATTTCGGTGTAATCTAATCATCTAATCTACCCTATGAATCATAGTATACCAACTAGGATTAGGATAGTATGTTACCTTAATGAAGAACAAGCAATTAAACAACAAAAACTTACTGCCCGGAAACTCAAATACACGGCCCTATCAACACCCAACACGGCACCACCGTGCACCACCACGAGTCACTCGGCAGCACCTCACGAGCACGACCCCAACTGCACGGACACACCGCACGACCAGCCACGAGCCACGATCCTGCTGCATGGCTCACACACGAACCACCACTTGCACACACGGCTTCCACACGACCCACTCGAGCAAGACCCAAAAACAAACCCCGAACAAGAATTCTTGATTGAAAACTATTAAGATTATAATGTTTAAAGTTACTTAAAGAACAATGAATGTTGAATCTTTAAGTTTGGGTTTTGGAATTGAAGATGAACAACAATTGGGTTGTTGATGCCAAAAATGGCGTGTGATGATGGCAAATGGAGGGAGTTTGTGTTTAAACTTTTGATGGCAAAGGATGAGCAAATGAGCGAAATGGATGTTAAGCCTTACAATCACCTTCTATTTATAGAAGTGATCAAGGTGTGAATCATGAAACAAGTGGCCAAATAAGCCACTAATCATCACAGGAAACCGGCCAAGACAAGGGAAAATGGGCCAAATTGGGCTTTCGATAAATAATTGGACTAAATGCACTCTTGCATGTTTAATCATGCCTAAATCGATTTGGCCCAACAATTATTAAATAACTAATTCGAAAATTAAATAATAAAAATTCTAATTAATTAAATAATAATAAAATAAATGATAATCAACCAAAAATAAAAATAATCGAATTTAATCGAAATTATTTACATAAAATAAAATAAATAATCCAAAATAAATTTTGGGTCATACATAAAATCACATAAACACAAATAAATAAATGGCAAAAATACCAAAAAACCTGGGCCATTACAGGTGGAACATATCCAATCGAGGAACAAATTCCAGGATCGATTTATGCCTACGAATTTATCTACGAAAAAGCTAAAAAACACGCAATTTTGTAGCTCACTTTATGGACAAACTCGTATAGTCTAAACTAAATGAAAAGAATCACTCTTAACACTCAATTTAGGCTAAAACTGCAATGAATACAAGAAAGCTCCAAAACTCCATTCAGAACAATCTTATATCTCTAAATTAAGACTTAAAAGAAACACTCTTAGCTCTTAATTTAGGGGTAACAAAATCAGTAGACGGTAATTAGGCTACACTAAAATTACTAAAACCGAAAAATAAGAAAAAGGGATATTTTAGAGATTAGGAACACTAACGTCTAAATGGGATATTTTAGCTAATAGATGGAAGAACCGCTCTTGAATCTACCGCTAAATAAACTACCGAGTTAAGAGAATCGCTCTCAAAACTCAACAATCAAATCTGACTAACTCCTAAGACAATCACTCTCGAAGTCATTAATCAGTTTGGCTAGCTTCGACTAAGAGGGTCGACCTCTTAATCTAATAGCCTAGATAACTAATTAAGAGGTTCGGCCTCTTAATCATTCATCTAGCACGAAGCCTTGTAGCTAGAAAACTCCCAAGAACTTCAAACCATGCTAGCTTCTAAGCACACAACTTAAAAACTAAAGAAAGAAAACACAAAGTTTTCAAACCAATTTTCATAAATTCCAAATCTGATTTTTACAATAACTAGTACAAGCTATTTATAATAAAACTAAAGCTAAGGCTACTACTACTACTTCATGAATAAACAAAGCAAAGAAAGCTAAAATATCAAGCTTAAAATGTCCCATACGTCCCCCCTTTGGCAGCCATTATGAGCAACTTGCACCAACTTGCCTCCATGACTCCCCTAAGCTACTAGGTGAGTAAGCAAAGCTAGTATGACACTAAGTAAGGCTACTAGATAACTGAGCAAAGCTACGTACACCACTTGCAAGCAATAACGAAAAGCCCAAACACAAACACCAATGGACAGAAACACGTAGGAGCTGGACAGAGGACTCTCGCGACTCGTGAGTTTGGGTCGCGACTCGTGACCTTCTTGGGTCCCTGGGTTCGTGACTCGTGACCTAGGCTCGCACCTCGTTATTTTCTACAGGATCGAGTCTTCAACTTTGCTCCGTAGTTCACCTACTTGCCTAATTAAGCTAGTTATTACAAGCTCTACTTTAACTAATGCTAATTAGTACAAAAACAACAATAACTTAAAGAATTAAACTAACTAGTAGCAAATACATCATTGAAATTGCTAATCATGCTACTACAATTCTAGTACAAAAGTACTACTACTAATCACCATCCTTTGGCACACTTAGGGTGCGTTCTCTTCACCTTAACAAAATAAGTTTCAGGTTTAATAAGTTCAGATAAGTTCAGATAAGTTCTAATAAGTTATATCAGGTCTAATAAGTTCAATAAGGTCTAATAAGTTGCAATAAGGTCCAATAAGTTCTAATAAGTTTCAATAAGGTCTAATAAGTTGCAATAAGGTCCAATAAGTTCCAATACGTTCTAATAAGTTCAAATACGGTTTAATAAGTTCCAATCAGGTCTAATAAGTTCTAATAAGTTCCAATCAGGTCTAATAAGTTCAAATGAGGTCTAGATTATTATTTTTAATTATTGATCAAATAAAATTAATTAAATTAATAATTAACTTAAAGCACTCTTACACAACATAAACCAATTTTATTTTATCATTCTTGTTTTATAATTTTTTTAGAGAAACCAATCAGAGTTAGATTAAATTAAACTATTTTTTTATATTATAAAATAAAACTTATTTTTTATTTTGGGTTTTATTTAATTTTGGTCCAAATTAAACTTTACCCATCCTCCATATTATTATTACTAATTTTGGTCCAAATTAAACTTTACCCATCATCCATATTATTATTATTCAATCCGTTCTAGTTTGTTAATTTTACTATAAGTGAATTAAGAAAAATTAAATATGTAGATAAGTTGTTATTGGAATTGATAATATTAATTAATAATGGGGTTGAAAAAAGATATACTAATTATTATTACCTTCTTGAACCTAATTCAACAATAAGAAAAACATAGGTTCAAATGTATAGATTATCATCATCATCATCATCATCATCATCATCGTCATTATTATTATTATTAATTTATTTTATTCAATCATATAAAATACGTTCCAATAAGTTTCAATCAGGTTTAATAAGTTCCAATAAGGTCTAATAAGTTTCAATAAGGTCTAACAAGTTCTAATAAGGCCTAATAAGTTCCAATAAGGCCTAATAAGGTCTAATAAGGTCCAATAAGGCCTAATAAGTTCCAATAAGGTCTAATAAGTTCCAATAAGGTCTAATAAGTTCCAATAAGGTCTAATAGGTTAAATAAGGTCTAATAAGTTAAATCAGATCTGATAAGTTCAGATAAGTTCAGTTCAAATAAGTTCAGGTCTAATAAGTTGCAGAGAATGCGCCCTTATTCTGGTTCACACTCTCTTTCTTCAAAAAAAATTGTCCTCAATTTTAGAACTTAAATCGAGGATGGTCCATGTCGAACAAGGCTAACTGATACCAAATGGAACATATTGAATCGAGGAACAAATTCTAGGATTGATTTATGCCTACGAATTCATCTACGAACAAGCTAAAAAACACGCAATTTTCTAGCTCACTTTGTGGACAAACTCGTATAGTCTAAACTAAATGAAAAGAATCACTCTTAACACTCAATTTAGGCTAAAACTACTATGAATGCAAGAAAGCTCCAAAACTCCATTCAGAACAATCTTATATCTCTAAATGAAGACTTAAAAGAAACACTCTTAGCTCTTAATTTAGGGGTAACAAAATCAGTAGCCGGTAATTAGGCTACACTAAAATTACTAAAACCGAAAAGGGATATTTTAGAGATTAGGAACACTAACCTCTAAATGGGCTATTTTAGCTAATAGATGGAAGAATCGCTCTTAAATCTACCGCTAAATAAACTATCGAGTTAAGAGAATCGCTCTCAAAACTCAACAATCAAATCTGACTAACTCCTAAGAGAATCACTCTCGAAGTCATTAATCAGTTTGGCTAGCTTCGACTAAGAGGGTCGACCTCTTAATCTAATAGCCTAGATAACTAATTAAGAGGTTCGGCCTCTTAATCATTCATCTAGCACGAAGCCTTGTAGCTAGAAAACTCCCAAGACCTTCAAACCATGCTAGCTTCTAAGCACACAACTTAAAAACTAAAGAAAGAAAACACAAAGTTTTCAAACCAATTTTCATAAATTCCAAATCTGATTTTTACAATAACTAGTACAAGCTATTTATAATAAAAATAAAGCTAAGGCTACTACTACTACTTCATGAATAAACAAAGCAAAGAAAGCTAAAATATCAAGCTTAAAATGTCCCATACGTCCCCCCTTTGGCAGCCATTATGAGCAACTTGCACCACCTTGCCTCCATGACTCCCCTAAGCTACTAGGTGAGTAAGCAAAGCTAGTATGACACTAAGTAAGGCTACTAGATAACTGAGCAAAGCTACGTACACCACTTGCAAGCAATAACGAAAAGCCCAAACACAAACACCAATGGACAGAAACACGTAGGAGCTGGACAGAGGACTCTCGCGACTCGTGAGTTTGGGTCGCGACTCGTGACCTTCTTGGGTCCCTGGGTTCGTGACTCGTGACCTAGGCTCGCACCTCGTTATTTTCTACAGGATCGAGTCTTCAACTTTGCTCCGTAGTTCACCTACTTGCCTAATTAAGCTAGTTATTACAAGCTCTACTTTAACTAATGCTAATTAGTACAAAAACAACAATAACTTAAAGAAATAAACTAAGTAGTAGCACATACATCATTGAAATTGCTAATCATGCTACTACAATTCTATTACAAAAGTACTACTACTAATCACCATCCTTTGGCACACTTATTCTGGTTCAGGTGGCCATGTACCAAAAATATTTGCCCAAGAATTAGGAGTGAGCTTCCAGATGCCGAGCTCATACCCCTCTAATACCTCCAGTATGAAGGGATGAAGTGGGAAACGGAGCCCGAGCTCAAACACAGCCTCATAAACCGGGAAAGCATTCTTAGATAATGCCCTCACGGTGGCCTCTGGCTCCGGCACAATGATCTCAAAGCCTTCACAATGAACGAAGGCCGCCCTTTTTTGGAGCAGATTAGAAGCATATAAGTCATGACAGAACTTTAGCATTCCACACATGCTAAGGTCGTAAAACTTATCCTCTCTCTTTCTAGATGACCCAGGAACGTCGGGCGTCTTCTCCTCGTCCAATTTGGACTCGGTTATCTCGACCTCTGGCCGCTCAGAACTTAAAAGTTCTAGCCGGTCGTCTCTTCCTCATACTCTTCCTGGTTAGGTGTCCCAACCGAATCCTCCGGAGGAGGGCTGTATCGCATTGTCTGCTTCAACCTCGCCATAGTACCCTGCATAGGTAGTAAGGGAGGAATATTCAGAGAATGGGTCTTAGAGCTCGACCAAGAGAAGACGGGTCCGGATACGCTAGACTCCTTGCTACTCGAGGATTCAGCCATTCTATTGGGTTTAGAAGGCCGAATGCGAAAGATAAAACACAAAGAAAAGGAAGAAGGAAGAGACGAATACCTGGCTGTAAGATCGACGACTCGGTCTGAGGAAAGTTGGAAAAACACCTGCAACTGTCAACGAATAGATCAAAGTAAATTTCTTCGCTAAACACGAACAAGTTCTTGCAAAATCCTGTTGTTCAATCCAAATTCACGAAAAAGTTCAAAGCTTTGATGTTCTTGATCAAAGGATCTCTCTCTAAAGTTTCTCTCTCTAGAATCTCAAAATATGACTAATGATTTATGAAAATGATTAGGGGGTATTTATAAACCCCTAATCATTTCAAAATTCGAAAACTTTCATTATTTTCCCACCAAAAGCGGGGTAGGGATCTTAATTAAAAAGGAACTGTTCAAAAGGGGAAAAATTGGACTAATATTCCTCCTTTTGAGGGACAAATGTTATTGCCAATTATTGGCCCAAATGAAGGACAAGGCCCAAGGAAGAGCCCAAAGACATCAGCCCAAAACGGAGCCCTAAGGAAGCCTCAAGCCACGAGGCCACGTGGCAGGACATTACATGTTCGCATGGCAGGACGTTGAGTCCACATGGCAGCACTTCACTAGTCCACGTGGCACCACTTTATGAAGACACGTAGCAGACTCAACTTCAGCTTGAATCTTAGGCCAACAACCTCATAATAGATGAAAAGTGGGAAAACTTGTATCCCACATTGATAGTTTACAAGAGGAAGTAGGAAGATTGATAGTTTACAAGACACGTAGCAGACACAACTAAGCAAGGCGTTAGCAATTGATGACACCAACCAAAAATAACAACACTAGTTTAATGATAAAGAAAACAGGCAAAATTAAAAATAAAACGTAAAAATAAAATAAAAACAATCAAACAATAACGAACTAAATAACACCGTAGGTCCCCGGCAACGGCGCCAAAATTTGATCGGGGCTTAGGGGTCGTTAGTTCCTAATCCGGTCAAAAATAATTACCCTAGGCTAACCTAACAAATAGTATAGGAAAGTAAGGGGTCGAACCACAAGAAACTAGCGGATTACTTAGTCAAGTTATTGAGTGAAAAGGGGGTTTTTAATAAAGAGGAAAGGTGATTAAACTACTTTAACGAACTAAATCTAATTAAATAAATTAAATTAAAACCAAGTAAAATCAACGATTAAAGGCACTAGGGAAAAGGGGGAAAACATGATATTCCAAAAATCAAGCACGGAGCAACCACATAGCAAGCATAAAATCAATTGTTTCAAGCAAGGAGATTAGTTAATGCAAGTGGGCTTAGATTTCTCAGCCGACCCACTTACATAACATCTCAATCTACACCAAACCAAACACCATGGATCGAATCGCTCGGTAGACTAGATCTCTCATTCTCTACCTCGCTCACAATCCGGTTCGAAATACCCTAGACCTTTTCTAACATATTGTCTCTAACCTCATGCTTAGATTTCTCAACCACACTTGGTTAGTCCAATATTCTATCCTAGAGGTTGGCCAAACTCCTAATCTAGCATTTTAATCCATGTTAGAAAACAAGCATCAACAAATAATTTCACACCAAACTAACAATTACTCCATGTTCAATAATCAAAATACCATCATTTTCCCCCTCCCCTAGCTAGAAATCTAGCCTAGGAGAGGGATGTTCATACTAACAAAAGCCATAAATAAAGCAAGCATAATAGAAGAAGTAGAGAAACTAATAGACATGGAAGATAACAACTAGACTTGCAAATACTAATTCAAAGATTTAAACTTAAAATCTCAAAAACAATGAATAAGAAACTATAGCTAATGATAAATAATAACTCAACAAATAATGACATACAAATGATGAACAAATAACAAAGAAAGAAAGATTGAGAGATATTACCAAACTAGAAGATTAAATAAATAGATTGATTGCAAATGGAGAAGTGATTGTTGAAGATTACAAGCTAAAAGTATCAAAACTCTAGTGTTTCTCTCTCTAAAATTTCTGAAAAATATGCTAAGTGTAATGATAATTTAGTGCCCTCCCAACCTAGAAGAGTTGGGGTATTTATATATTACATGAGGGAGAAGGGGAATATTTAGAATAATGAGCCGTTGCAGGTGGGAGCGGACGCTCTGAGGAAGGGGAGCGGACGCTCCATTCATGGCGAGCGGACGCTCCATGCATGGGGAGCGGACGTTCCATGGGTTAGAGCGGACGCTCCATGCATGGCGAGCGGATGCTCCATGGGTTGGAGCGGACGCTCCATGGGTTGGAGCGGACGCTCCATGCATGGAGAGCGGACGCTCCATGGGTTGGAGCGGACGCTCTGGCCTTTGCTAGCAGCCACTGGACTTTGTGATCTAGGCCGAGCGGACGCTCGGCGTTGGTGTTGCCATTTCACTCCACTTCAAGCTTTGAACTATCACTCCCGGGCTCGGGCTTCGCACACAAGGCTCCGAATGCTTTGGCGTGGACCTGAAACATCTCATGCAAAATATCAAAGCACTTGTATTCCCATTTCCTCTCAAAAATGCATAGAAAATACCCAAAAATGAAACGAGACCCAAATGTTGGTAACATGTAACGAGCGGAGGAAAAACCAATTAAAAATGCACAAATATGGGCAAAACAAAGACTAAAATGGATGAAAAATGACCTATAAGATGGTGCACAAATGCACCGATCAAAATCCCCCAAACTAAGCCTTTGCTCGCCCTCGAGCAAAGTCAAATTGATTCCCGAACCACAGCATAACAAAACCAAGTAATGGAAACTAACAAACCTAAACAAACACACCATATTTACACTAACTCACTGTCGTAGGAATCACGGTCATTTTTAGCGTAAATGACAAGCCCTTTAAACCTCCAAGTCCCTTAGGAGGGCGAGTGAGCTCTCACGAGGGTTTTCGAGCAAAGATTAACCCACAACTGAAAAGCGAGCCAAAGGAAGAAAGAAAAGAAAATAACATTATGACTTCCATGCCCAAGGTCACCCCTCATCAATATGGTTCACATATCCCCAAAACCTCTCAAATGACTTCCAAGGGGAGCAGTTCCACAAGAGGTGTGCTCGTAAATCAAGGGGCTAGTATGGGCTAGCAAGAAGTGTTTAAGGAGCGTCCTCGATAAACAAAGCAAACCTCATCTCACACACAACCATTGCTCTTTTTGGTAGTCTTTTCACTTATCCCCTAACGATCCACATGCTTGGCAAACCGTTCTCTCCCTAAAGTTCACATCGACATTCTTAGATTAAGTTGCGTAGTAGTGAGTATGCAAAGGACTTGTGGCTTGGCCACTTATTGAGTTTGTTTTTCTCTTTTTTTATTTTTTTGATTGAATAAGCTACTAGCCTTGTGGACATTGTCACTTATTAGACACGATAAAATGTGCTTAGCACTTATTGACTCGATAGATATGTGGTGAAACCACTTATTGACTCGGTAGACATGTGGTGAAACCACTTATTGACTCGATAGGCATGCATGTTAGCTATTACACGAACTTGCTAGGAGAATCTTTGTGAACTTTAGAGATTGATTCTTTTTCCTCACATACTTTTCATTGGGACATAAGCTACTCATTTTTCGCTAAGAACAAGGCGTGGGGTATAACCCGAACTTATGTTTACACCAAATTTGGAAATGCCCCCCTACTCATAACTCAATGGTATTGGATCAAAAGAATCCACATATATCTCATCATAGGGGGTCATTCCAAGAGCAAGGAAACCAATAATTACAAAATAAACGAAAATCTCTTTTTTTTTTTTTTTTTTTTTACCAAGCTTAAAATAAAATAAAAAAAGGACAAATTCAAAATAATAGAAAATTAAGAAAATAAACCAAAAATCCAACTATATACATGAATTCCACATAATGATGCATCATGGAAAATAGTCTAAAGCATGCCAATATCACAATCAAACCGCACAAAAAAAAATAAAAAGGGGGAATATCTCAACCCCGGCAGCTAATCCTAATACCAAACATGCTTTGCAATCTACCTATTCTTCTAATCAAATGCTAAAAAGGAGGGGTAAGGGAAAGGTCTCACCAAAGTGGTTCCGGAACTACACGGAATGGCCATCGTGCATCTCCAAAATTATAGCTCAAACCGGCACAAAGAACCTGTAAAACTACATCCAAACCATTCTCCAAAACAATGATTAGAAAAGAATAGGATATTATCCAAAAATTTATCATTATAGAAAATAGAAGAATTAAAAATAAAATAAAAATAATAAAATAAAAAAAAATGATTATTTCGACCCCCCCCCCCCCACTCAGTTTTAATTCGACATTTTTTTTATTTTTTTTTGAAGACGCGGAGCGGACGCTCGCTGGTAGGCAGAGCGGACGCTTGCTAAAGAGGGGCGAGAGGCAGTGACCAAGCTGGTAGCCACGAGCGGACGCTCTGGACCATGAGCGGACGCTCGCTGGTAAACGGAGCGGACGCTCGCTAAAGAGGGGCGAGAGGCAGTGAGCAAGCTGGTAGCCACGAGCGGACGCTCTGGACCAGGAGCGGACCCTCGCTGGTAGACGGAGCGGACGCTCGCTCCATCCAGAGCGGACGCTCCATCGCTTCAAGGAACTCTCTGCCTAAATTTATTCATTGAGAGCGGACGCTCCTCACCCCAGAGCGGACGCTCCATCAAATCAAAACAACTCCACTACTATTTTGTTACTCACCAAAAGATTAGCCAATTGTGGGGCAAAAAGGTTAGTCGTGGCCATTAGATTGGCCATCCTATGCCTCAAAAAGCCCGGAATTCCACAGAATTTCGAGAAGAAATTGAAAAGGGAGACCTATAATGAGTTCTACCCCCCTCAAAAAACGAAATTCCTCCGGAATTTCCATCACTACCAAGCGAGAAAAGGCAATATCACAAGTACAAAAGCTAAAAACTAAAATTGTTCAAACGACTATTCATAAGAAGGATATACGGGTTGCCTCCCGGAAGCGCTTCTTTAACGTCACTAGCTTGACGCGGGCCCCCCCACCACAAAGGCGGAGAGCACGAAGAGTGCTTAGTTTTAAAGTCCCTAAGCATTGGACCATCCATTATAAGTTCTCAATCAAAAGAGGGATCATCCCTCACAACATCCAACCGCAAGCAAAAAGGGTCGGGGATCTTTTCGTTGGAGTAGTACTTCTTTATCCTTTGGCCGTTGACCTTGAACAAATTGTCGCCTTGTTGGAGCTCAAATGACCCATATGGAAACACCTTGGTGATCGTATAGGGACCGAACCACTTAGAGTTGAGCTTCCCGGCTCTCAACTTCAGCCTAGAATTGAAAAGGAGCACTTTGTCACCCACTTGAAAATTACGATCCTTGATCTTCCGATCGTGCCACTTCTTTGATTGCTCCTTGTACACTTTGGAACTCTCATAGGCATCATGTCTTAGCTCTTCCAACTCACTTAGCTTGAGGAATCGTGCTTTTCCGGCGGCATCCATATCCATGTTCAAGTGCTTCAAAGCCCACCAAGCTTTGTATTCTAGTTCCACCGGTAAATGACACCCTTTTCCATAAACTAGCCGGTAAGGAGTTGTCCCAATCGGAGTTTTGTAGGCCGTCCGAAGAGCCCAAAGCGTATCATCCAATCTCAATGACCAATCCTTTCGTGTTTGGTTCACCATCTTCTCTAAAAGGTTCTTGATTTCTCTATTGGATACCTCGACTTGCCCTTGAGTTTGAGGGTGGTAGGGCAAGCCCACTCTTTGGGTGACTCCATACTTCTTCAAGAGCGCACGAAAGTGATTTTTCGCGAAGTGAGAGCCTCCATCACTTATGATGCATCGAGGTACTCCGAATCTCGGGAATATAACCTTCTTGAGGAGACGGACCACCACCTTGTGGTCATTGGTTGGGGAGGAAATCGCCTCAATCCACTTAGTCACGTAGTTTACCGCCACCAGAATGTAGAGGTTGCCACACGATGATACAAAAGGACCCATGAAGTCGATTCCCCACACGTCAAAAGGCTCAACATGCAAAGTAAAGTTTTGGGGCATCTCATGGCGTTTTGTAATTCCTCCGGTCCTTTGGCATCGGTCACATCTTTGGATGAATGAGTGAGTATCTTTGTGCAACGAAGGCCACCACAACTTGCATTCAAGAACCTTGGCCGCCGTCTTATCAACACCACCATGGCCTCCGCTTGGTAAAGAGTGACAATGCTTCAAGACCCCTTCCACTTGGTATTCCGGAACACACCGCCGGAACAACCCATCATTACACTTCTTGTAAAGGTAGGGGTCTTCCCAAAAGTAGCGGCGAGACTCCTTGATCATTCTTTTCTTGCGGTGGGAATCGAAGTCTTGAGGGAAGTCTCCACACACAAGGAAATTCGCCATGTCGGCGAACCATGGGATAGTCTTGGAAACGATTGCTATCAAAGCTTCATCACGAAGCTCATCATCAATAGGTAGCTCTTCCTCTTCATATATGGGGTGATCAAGGGGCAACCGGGAAAGATGATCGGCCATATAATTTTCACAACCCTTCTTATCTCGAATCTCAACATCAAATTCTTGGAGGAGAAGTACCCATCGGATGAGGCGGGGTTTAGAATCCTTCTTGGCCCATAGATACTTGATTGCCATGTGATCGGTGTATACTACCACCTTGTTGCACATCAGATATGATCGAAACTTATCAAAAGCAAAGACAACGGCGAGCATCTCCTTCTCTGTGGTGGTGTAGTTCCTTTGAGCTCCATCTAAAGTTCTACTAGCATAAGCAATCACATGAAGCTTCTTATCTTTTCTTTGCCCTATCACAGCTCCCACTGAAAAGTCACTCGCATCACACATTAGCTCAAAAGGTGAGTCCCAATCCGGGGTTTGCACTATAGGCGCACTAATCAAGGCACTTTTTAAAGTTTCAAAAGCCTTAATGCAAGCATCTCCGAATTCGAACTCCCTATCCTTATGAAGTAAGTCGGTCAAGGGGCGCGCAATAGAAGAGAAATCTTTAATGAACCTACGGTAGAATCCGGCATGCCCGAGGAAGGCCCGGACTCCGGTCACCGTAGTAGGTAGGGGAAGCTTCTCTATTGCGGCCACCTTGGCCGGATCCACCTCAATACCCTTTTTCGAGACTTTGTGGCCAAGGACTATGCCTTCCTCAACCATAAAGTGGCATTTTTCCCAATTCAAAACAAGATTCGTCTCTTGACAACGCTTCAATACTCGCTCGAGATTAGCTAAACAATTGTCAAGAGATGAACCACAAACACTAAAATCATCCATAAATACTTCAATAGCATCCTCTAGCAGGTCGGAGAAGATAGCGGACATGCACCTTTGAAAAGTAGATGGGGCATTGCATAGACCGAAGGGCATTCTCCGGTATGCGAATGTCCCAAATGGGCATGTGAAAGTAGTCTTCTCTTGATCCTCGGGGTGGATCGGGATTTGGAAAAATCTCGAATACCCATCAAGGAAGCAAAAGTAAGAATGTCCTACTAACCTCTCCAACATTTGGTCCATGAAAGGCAAGGGGTAATGATCTTTCTTCGTGGCTTTGTTGAGCCTACAATAGTCAATGCACATCCTCCACCCGGTCACCGTCCGGGTGGAGACATCATTCCCCTTGTCATCCTTGATAATGGTCATACCCCCTTTTTTGGGAACCACATGGACGGGACTTACCCACTTGCTATCGGAGATAGCGTAGATAATCCCCGCCTCACGGAGTTTCAAGACCTCTTTCTTTACCACCTCTTTCATGGTGGGGTTCAACCTTCTTTGGGGTTCTATAGAGGAGGTATGGCCATCATCAAGATGGATCCTATGCATGCACAAACTCGGACTAATCCCTTTCAAATCGTCAATGCTATACCCGATGACTCCTTGATATTTACGCAAAAGTTGTTTCAATTTTTCCAAAGAAAGGTCATCAAGGCTAGCATTGACAATAAAAGGGTAACCACAAGCGTTATCAATGAAAGCATATTTGAGTGAAGGGGTAAGGGGTTTTAATTCTACCTTTGGAGGAGGCGTGGTCCTCTCCTCCTTATCCTCGGTTTGGATCAATGGGAGCTCGTCTAATGGTTCATCTTCCACCGGACAAGCTTGGTCAAGATAGGCTTCAAGTTCCGTAGCCTCCTTGGATTTCTCAACCCCATCTTCTAATTGCATAACTTCCTCAAGAGGATCTTCCCTTCTTCGATGAACCCGTTCACACTCATCAAGCTCACTACTCACAAGATCAACCCGGCAAAGTTTTTCAACCATCGGTTTCTTCATCAACTTAGAGAACTCAAACACTACTCTTTCATCGGCCACTTCACAAGTTATGGTATTATCTCGGCAATTCACTACCGCACCAAGAGTGTGAAGAGCTTCCCGACCTAGAATGAGAGGTGTGGTCGAGTCCTCTTCGATATCCATGACAACAAAGTCGCATGGGGCAATGAGATTTCCAACCCTTATCGGCACATCCTCGAGCTCTCCACAAGGAACCTTGGTAGATCGATCAGCCATTTGAATCACTTTTCTTGAAGGAATCATCTCATAATCCAAGAGTTTAGCAATGGAGAGGGGCATCAAGCTAACACTTGCCCCTAGGTCGGCTAAGGCTCCCTTGGTACCCAAATCACCTATCATGACCGGTAGAGTGTAGCTTCCCGGATCCCTTAGCTTGGGCGGCATCTTCCGTTGCAAGATCGCACTCACTTGAGATGGTAGAGTGACCATCTCATCAATTTGCTTCCTCTTGTTAGAAAGAAGTTGTTTGAGGAACTTAGCATATGTTGGCATCTCTTTGATTGCTTCAAGAAAGGGGACATTAAGAGTGAGTCCCTTCATGCATTCCATGAACTTGTGATACTTTGCATTGAGTCTCCTCTCCACAAGCCTCTCCGGATATGGAGGCTTTGGAGCATACTTGGCGAATTTCGGTGGTGTGGTTGAAGTAGCATCTTCCAAACTTGCTTTTCTCCCCCTATCCTTTTTCTTTCTTTTGTCACCCCCCAAATCTCGCCCATCATCGCCACCCTTAGCATTTGAATTCTCCACCATGACCTCCTCTTCTACCAACTTGTCTTCTTCACTTTGGGGTGCCTCCTCATTAATTTGTTGCTCCTCGGTAGGCCCATCATAAACCGTTCCTGATCTTAAATGGATGGCATTCACGGAGTGAGAAGCGGGGTTGGTAGAAGGTTGTCCCGGTAGCTTGTCATTAGAAAGTTGGGCCATTTTGTCGGCCAGCTGGGCAATTTGGGTGTCGGTCATTTTTTGGTGGGAAGTGATTTCTTTGATTTGGGTGCTTTGTTGACCTAACTCCTTTTGGAATCCACTCATCTCTCTTTGGAGGTTTTTGAATTGGTCTAAGATGAGTTGGGTGTCTTGAGTTGGGGTATGGTGAGGCATAGAAGGGTTAGGGAATGGAGGATTGGGATGATTTTGTGGAGGGTTGAAGTTTTGGTTGAAAGGTGGCTTCTTGAAAGGTTGCCGGTTTGGATGATTTGGGTGGTTGTAGTACCCTCCTTGATTGGGGTTGTTGTTGGTGTAGTTGGATTGCCCACCTTGTTCATAAGGCCTTTGGTTACTTCTGACATTGTCTCGGAAATCTCTTTGATTGTATTGATAGCCCATAGCCGCCACTTGTTCCGGGTGGAAATCCCTACCACCACAATAACTTGCATCATGGTTTGTACCGTCGCAGTGTTCACAAGAGAAGACCGGAGCCTTGGTGGATGGTGTAGAAGTTGAAGCCACTTGAGATTTACCCATCTTTTTGTCAACGATTTGCTCCATGTAAGCCTTAAGTTGTTCGGGGTCAAGCTCATACTTCCCCGGCTTCTTGGTTGTTGCTCTTGATTGACCTCCCCATGCACAATCTCGCACTACTTCTTCAATTTTGTCTTCCAGTTCAGCTTGGGGAACTTTAGAGATTTGGCCTCCACAAGCGGCATTAAGATGTGACTTGGGGATAGGATCCAACCCATCATAGAAAGTCCGGATGAGTTGGTTCTTAGAATATTCATGATTGGGGCAAGCTCGAACATACTCATTGAACCTTTCCCATGCCTCACTTAGTGACTCCCCATCCTCTTGTTGGAACGTAGCAATCTTTCTTCTCTTTTCGGCGGTCTTTTCTTCGGAGATAAACTTTTTGAGAAACGCCGAGGCCACTTCACTCCAAGTAGTCAATGATCGTGGCTTAAGATTCTTAAGCCATCTATAGGCACGCCCGGAGAGAGAGTGACGGAAAAGGTGCATCCGGATGTAGTCTTGGGTCACTTGGTTGGTTTGAACAATGGCACAAAGCTCCAAGAATCGGTTGAGATGCTCAATAGGGTCTTCATGTGCCATCCCCGTGAATTGATTTTGCAGGACCATGTTGGTGTAGTGGGGATGTATGGTGAAATTAGTGTTGGTTGTGGGAAGGAGTAGTCCGCTTGTAAGCTCATAGTTTTCCGGAGCCCCAAAGTCTCGGAACAACGGGCCGGAATTTTCATCGCTCATGCTTTCTGTTGATGTGCTTGATGAGTCAGGATGGTTTTCCCCAAACTCACCTAAGTCTCGATACAAATTACGAACCCCACGCAAAGTACGGTTGATATCAAGGTTAAGAGAGTATTCGGGAGGCCCTTGGGACCGCCATTGCATTCAATACTAGCATCAAACACAACTAAGCAAGGCGTTAGCAATTGATGACACCAACCACAAATAACAACACTAGTTTAATGATAAAGAAAACAGGCAAAATTAAAAATAAAACGTAAAAATAAAATAAAAACAATCAAACAATAACGAACTAAATAACACCGTAGGTCCCCGGCAACGGCGCCAAAATTTGATCGGGGCTTAGGGGTCGTTAGTTCCTAATCCGGTCAAAAATAATTACCCTAGGCTAACCTAACAAATAGTATAGGAAAGTAAGGGGTCGAACCACAAGAAACTAGCGGATTACTTAGTCAAGTTATTGAGTGAAAAGGGGGTTTTTAATAAAGAGGAAAGGTGATTAAACTACTTTAACGAACTAAATCTAATTAAATAAATTAAATTAAAACCAAGTAAAATCAACGATTAAAGGCACTAGGGAAAAGGGGGAAAACATGATATTCCAAAAATCAAGCACGGAGCAACCACATAGCAAGCATAAAATCAATTGTTTCAAGCAAGGAGATTAGCTAATGCAAGTGGGCTTAGATTTTTCAGCCGACCCACTTACATAACATCTCAATCTACACCAAACCAAACACCATGGATCGAATCGCTCGGTAGACTAGATCTCTCATTCTCTACCTCGCTCACAATCCGGTTCGAAATACCCTAGACCTTTTCTAACATATTGTCTCTAACCTCATGCTTAGATTTCTCAACCACACTTGGTTAGTCCAATATTCTATCCTAGAGGTTGGCCAAACTCCTAATCTAGCATTTTAATCCATGTTAGAAAACAAGCATCAACAAATAATTTCACACCAAACTAACAATTACTCCATGTTCAATAATCAAAATACCATCATTTTCCCCCTCCCCTAGCTAGAAATCTAGCCTAGGAGAGGGATGTTCATACTAACAAAAGCCATAAATAAAGGAAGCATAATAGAAGAAGTAGAGAAACTAATAGACATGGAAGATAACAACTAGACTTGCAAATACTAATTCAAAGATTTAAACTTAAAATCTCAAAAACAATGAATAAGAAACTATAACTAATGATAAATAATAACTCAACAAATAATGACATACAAATGATGAACAAATAACAAAGAAAGAAAGATTGAGAGATATTACCAAACTAGAAGATTAAATAAATAGATTGATTGCAAATGGAGAAGAGATTGTTGAAGATTACAAGCTAAAAGTATCAAAACTCTAGTGTTTCTCTCTCTAAAATTTCTTAAAAATATGCTAAGTGTAATGATAATTTCGTGCCCTCCCAACCTAGAAGAGTTGGGGTATTTATATATTACATGAGGGAGAAGGGGAATATTTAGAATAAATGAGCCGTTGCAGGTGGGAGCGGACGGTTTGAGGAAGGGGAGCGGACGCTCCATTCATGGCGAGCGGACGCTCCATGGGTTGGAGCAGACGCTCCATGCATGGGGAGCGGACGCTCCATGGGTTGGAGCGGACGCTCCATGCATGGCGAGCGGACGCTCCATGGGTTGGAGCGGACGCTCCATGCATGGAGAGCGGACGCTCCATGGGTTGGAGCGGACGCTCCATGCATGGAGAGCGGACGCTCCATGGGTTGGAGCGGACGCTCTGGCCTTTGCTAGCAGCCACTGGACTTTGTGATCTAGGCCGAGCGGACGCTCCATGCATGGAGAGCGGACGCTCGGCGTTGGTGTTGCCATTTCACTCCACTTCAAGCTTTGAACTATCACTCCCGGGCTCGGGCTTCGCACACAAGGCTCCGAATGCTTTGGCGTGGACCTGAAACATCTCATGCAAAATATCAAAGCACTTGTATTCCCATTTTCTCTCAAAAATGCATAGAAAATACCCAAAAATGAAACGAGACCCAAATGTTGGTAACATGTAACGAGCGGAGGAAAAACCAATTAAAAATGCACAAATATGGGTAAAACAAAGACTAAAATGGATGAAATATGACCTATAAGATGGTGCACAAATGCACCGATCAGTCACAAAATGTGTCCATGTTTTTCAATATGTGTCCATGTTTAAACAATATGTGTCAAGGTTTACAAATAGGTGTGCAGGTTTACAAATAAGTATCTAGGGTTAACAATATGTGTCCAGGTTTGTCCAGGTGTGTTCAGATTTGTTTATATTTGTCCAGGTTTTTCCACATTTGTCCAGGTTTGTCAACATTAGTCCAGGTTTGCATGTCCAGGTGTGTCCAGATTTATCCAGATTTGTCCATGTTTGTCTAGATTTGTCCATGTTTGTCTAGATTTGTCCAGGTTTGTTCATATATTTGTCCAGGTTTGTTCATATTTGTCCAGGTTTGTCCACATTTGTCCAGGTTTGCATGTTCAGGTGTGTCCAGATTTATCCAGATTTGTCCATGTTTGTCTAGATTTGTCCAGGTTTGTTCATATTTGTCCAGGTTTGTCCACATTTGTCCAGCTTTGTCCATATTTGTCCAGGTTTGCATGTTCAGATTTATCCAGATTTGTCCATGTTTGTTTAGATTTGTCCATGTTTGTCTAGATTTGTCCAGGTTTGTTCATATTTGTCCAGGTTTGTCCACATTTGTCTAGGTTTACAAATTGTATCCAGGTTTCAAATGTGTCCATTTCTGTTTCCAATACATGTCCAGATTTAACAGCATGTGTCCAGGTTAAACACATATGTGTCCAGATTCAACAATACGTGTCCAGGTCCAGTGGACTGGTCTGACAGAAACGTTACTGTCAGACCGGTCTGACACAATACCTTTTCTATTATTAATTGTTGATGGTATAATATGTTGGTTCGCATGATTGGTATGTTTGATTTGATTGTTTGATTTATGCTATGATCTGTGTATCCCCGTTAGGGTGGGACAGTTATGTTACTCGCCACTGATGGTGGACTGTTGTTTATTTTTCAGGTAATTCTGATGATGAGGTTCTTGCTTAGCTTTGGGTTGGGCAAGTGCCGATGTTATTTAGTTCTTGCGTTGTTGTTTTACGATTCTAGTTTGGATTATAGTAGTGATAGTTGTATTTTCTAACTCTGACATTTATTTTGGAGTTAATATTGTTCGTAGTAGTAGTAATGACATTTGGGTTTAGATATGTACAATCTTGTGGGTATTGTACTTTTAGTTTAGCATATATTCAATTTGAAGTTTTGTTTTAATTTTTAAGTATTTTAGTTTGTTAGAACTGACTATTCGACTCGTCGGTTTCTTCCACGCCGATTTAAGCGAGTCGGGTCGTCACATATATAGTTTAAAATTAATGTACATATGTCTTGTACATGATATATCTATACATTTCTCACCTTCTCACAATAAGAGCATTTCTCATCGGAACCCAACCCTAAATATATATATATATACACACACACACACTCACATATATATATATATATACTTACAATGAATTTTAGACAACAATGGCAAGGAAACAATAGAATACATCTTCTACATATATAAGATTCTAGAACATCGATCAACGAAACAAAAATAGCTGTCATCATCACAACAAAATGACCAGCTAGAAAAGAGAAGTAGGAATTTAAATCTATTCAAGTTTCATAAAAAAATAACATTTAAATACACGCACCCATAATGTTTACCTCTCAACAAAATAACAATATGCATCTTGTGCTGTAACGACCCGACTTTTTAAGCTGTCGTTTGACGAAGGAAAACGACTTGCGGATCATTACTTAAGCATTAAATTAAACATTACTTATATATTTAGAATAGAAACATCTTTTATTAACTTAAAAGTCTGAAATTAATCCCAAAAGTCGATAAAGGTAGAATACTTAAAGAATTACATAAACTAAAATAATGTTTTCCCAACATGCTGGGATAATAAAAGAAATAATGTAATATTGTCTTATTGAAAATCTAGAAAAGAAATACTAAGGTGAAACTAGAACTCTGCCTCAACATAGCCCAACCAGCGGAAGCCCGACTACGCAGCTGCATCGTCACCTGAAACTGAGGGGGGGGTCCACCGTCAGTGGCGAGTAACTAGGCTGTCCCGTTTAAGTAAGGGACCGCTAAACACATAATAGCACAGGATAACACACGAAAATACATAAACAAATAACATTTCATACACAAGTACATATGGGGTACGTATACAAATACGTACAAAAATACGTATAAAAATACGTATACAATACGTATAATAATACCTGCAAAATACGGTTAGAAATACATACGTAATACGTATAAAAGTACGTATACAATACGTACAACAATACCTGCAACATACGGTTAGAGATACGTACAAAATACGTATACAATACAAGCATACATACGAATTACATTTATACATACATACATTCCAGAGTTATACATATACAGACATACACAGCGGAAGACTGATACCAATCATAATACATTACGTCTAATACTGAACTTATACTATATACAACCTTATACCTTAATTATCATAATGAACCTTATATTATCTTAACTTCGTAATCATGACATATCGTTCATCTTAACTTTATAATCATGTCATATCATTCATCTTAACTTTATCATACAACTTATCTTATCATTTATCTTCACTTCTTAGCGGACCGGTCTTTATAGCTCGTTGTGGATCCCGTGTGCACCATAACTTTCCTAAAACATGCTGGGGTGAACTCATGTATTCAGCCCGTAGTGGATCCCGTGTGCACCACTAAGCCTAAGCTATGGCCATAACTCCTAAATAGCAGCTCGTGTACTACTACTTAGACGACTACATATTTTAAGACCCAGAACTGCCCGGGTGAACTCGTGTATTCATCCCATGGGGCAGTGGCATCGACTTAACCCGATCTGATGACTCGTGTATCATCAAAAAGGGCGTCCTATCTTATTAACCCGATTGATGACCTTTGCGTCATCGCAGGGGCGATCTTAACTTATTATCTTTCTTATAACTAGAAGTACTAGGTGACCGTAATCGGGAATAAATGTACGAAGTCCCAGGAAAGAGAGGTGCGGCACGTATATTGGCCACCTTAAATACCAAGTCTTTCCTAGCCAGAGATCGAAACAAATAATTACCCTTTTACTCTGTTTCCTTTCCTTCCCTAATAATATCTTATTATACTTTACTTCTTATAGTAACTTATCCCTATTGACTTCCTTTACTAATATAATAATAATAAAAATTATGATGACTGATATAATAACTATCCTGAAATCCTTTTATTATTATTATGTTACAATTATCCCTTTTTGTCATATTTATTACCCTTCATATTACAACTTATCCCTGATAGTTCCTTTAGGAAATATTAATAATTATAATAATAATACTAATTCCCAAAATTGTTCCAATATTGTTATAAGCCAAAATAATTAAACTAAAATTGGTCAACAATAACTAACCTACTCGACATTTTAGGGTTAGTTTACTAATTAGATAAATTCATCAACATAATAATTAACAAAATCAGTTCAATTAACAATAATTCGAATAATTAATAACTATCACCAAAAATTGCATAAAACATGATAAAAATTCTACCTTTCATATTTTATACCACTCGAAAATCATGAACAACAATACCAAAAATTACGTATTTAATTAATTAAATTCAATAACCAATAAATCATAGCGAACTTTATAATAAACATTAAAATTATCCTTAAAACACCATATTTTACACAATCTGATTTTAAAGTATTAAATTAAGAACCACCATTAAAAGGTCTCGAATAATCTGGAAATTTTGATGGGAGCTAGATGTAGGTTCATGGTTTAACGTTCATAAATTTCGTCCAAAAATAACATCTTTTACTATTTTTAAGGAATTTTATAACTAACAAATCAGATTAGGCTGAATTCGGTTTCAGATTTTACTGCCATATCAAACGATATTTAAAAATTACGAAAATTTTACAAAATCGGTAAAACACTATTAATGACTTCCACCTAAAATTTCGTAGCCATCTGAATTGATTAATTATCTTAATAAATTCGTAAACCAAATCTGGACAGTTTTACCGGTTTGAAAGATTAAATTATTATAAGCAATAAAAGGACGAATTTTGCCACGAAATAAATCATGATTCATAATCAAACAGTAAAGAAACTGCCACGAAAAATTCATCAAGAAATAACAAGATTTGATTAATAAATAAATTCATACAATTAATTATTCAACAATTAAAGATTTCAAGAAACTACATAAAATAATCAAGAAAAATTCATAATAATTCATAAAGATTACATATTAACATCAAGAAAAATTACATAATATCCTATCATATGATTCGAAATTTTCTAGGTGATCATGACACTAATTCCTAACAGTTTTCATGTTTTAATCCTAATTAACTATGTGATTAACTTGTACCGAAATTAAACGAAATAGCATAGTTACCTTAAATCGCTTAAATTTTCCAAGGAAAAATATTCACCACTTTGGGTGAATTTAGCTCGGTTTTTTGTGAGGGAAAGGAGGTAGAATATTTTTGGAGTTCAAAGCTTTTACAATTAGGAAACCAAAAGAAATTGCAAAGCATATATATAGAAAGAAGAGAGCAAAACTAACCCTAGGAAAAATCATAGGGCTGCCGTGAAGATGGGAATACTAGAGGGGGTTAATGGACCTAGCAAATTAATGGATTTGGGCTAGGTTTAAAATAGTTTAGGAATTAAAATATTATTTAATTAAATTAGTTTATTTAATTAACCAAATTAAATCCAAAAATGAAAATAATACTTGGCCCAAAAGAGGAGAGGAAAACCGGCCAAGGTTAAAAGAAGGAAAAGATTGGGTCATTGGCCCAATTGAGTTTAAAGAGTGGGAGATAAAATAAAACAGTCCAATTTAATTGGGCCTTTTGGACTTAGAATGCATAAATAAAATTAATAACCGCGAAATTTTCTGGCCCTAAATTTCGGGGTATTACAATCACCCCTCCTTAAATAAATTTCGACCTCGAAATTTACTTAACGGAGCTCAAAGCAAAACACACAAGAACAAACAAGAAAACTTATCCCGGCTTCTACCCATGGCTTCTCACACCTAAGGTTTTCCAATTTAGGCTAAGTTTTCTCTCGTGATTCTTAAAGCACTCAACTTACGAAGTTACTTATGAAGAAGTAACTTAGGGTCAAACCTATGGCTCGGATACCAACTGTAACGACCCGACTTTTTAAGCTGTCGTTTGACGAAGGAAAACGACTTGCGGATCATTACTTAAGCATTAAATTAAACATTACTTATATATTTAGAATAGAAACATCTTTTATTAACTTAAAAGTCTGAAATTAATCCCAAAAGTCGATAAAGGTAGAATACTTAAAGAATTACATAAACTAAAATAATGTTTTCCCAACATGCTGGGATAATAAAAGAAATAATGTAATATTGTCTTATTGAAACTCTAGAAAAGAAATACTAAGGTGAAACTAGAACTCTGCCTCAACATAGCCCAACCAGCGGAAGCCCGACTACGCAGCTGCATCGTCACCTGAAACTGAGGGGGGGGGTCCACCGTCAGTGGCGAGTAACTAGGCTGTCCCGTTTAAGTAAGAGACCGCTAAACACATAATAGCACAGGATAACACACGAAAATACATAAACAAATAACATTTCATACACAAGTACATACGGGGTACGTATACAAATACGTACAAAAATACGTATAAAAATACGTATACAATACGTATAATAATACCTGCAAAATACGGTTAGAAATACATACGTAATACGTATAAAAGTACGTATACAATACGTACAACAATACCTGCAACATACGGTTAGAGATACGTACAAAATACGTATACAATACAAGCATACATACGAATTACATTTATACATACATACATTCCAGAGTTATACATATACAGACATACACAGCGGAAGACTGATACCAATCATAATACACTACGCCTAATACTGAACTTATACTATATACAACCTTATACCTTAATTATCATAATGAACCTTATATTATCTTAACTTCGTAATCATGACATATCGTTCATCTTAACTTTATAATCATATCATATCATTCAGCTTAACTTTATCATACAACTGATCTTATCATTTATCTTCACTTCTTAGCGGGCCGGTCTTTATAGCTCGTTGTGGATCCCGTGTGCACCATAACTTTCCTAAAACATGCCGGGGTGAACTCGTGTATACAGCCCGTAGTGGATCCCGTGTGCACCACTAAGCCTAAGCTATGGCCATAACTCCTAAATAGCAGCTCGTGTACTACTACTTAGACGACTACATATTTTAAGACCCAGAACTGCCCGGGTGAACTCGTGTATTCATCCCATGATGACCTTTGCGTCATCGCAGGGGCGATCTTAACTTATTATCTTTCTTATAACTAGAAGTACTAGGTGACCGTAATCGGGAATAAATGTTCGAAGTCCCAGGAAAGAGAGGTGCGGCACGTATATTGGCCACCTTAAATACCAAGTCTTTCCTAGCCAGAGATCGAAACAAATAATTACCCTTTTACTCTGTTTCCTTTCCTTCCCTAATAATATCTTATTATACTTTACTTCTTATAGTAACTTATCCCTACTGACTTCCTTTACTAATATAATAATAATAAAATTTATCATGACTGATATAATAACTATCCTGAAATCCTTTTATTATTATTATGTTACAATTATCCCTTTTTGTCATATTTATTAATGGATTTGGGCTAGGTTTAAAATAGTTTAGGAATTAAAATATTATTTAATTAAATTAGTTTATTTAATTAACCAAATTAAATCCAAAAAAGAAAATAATACTTGGCCCAAAAGAGGAGAGGAAAACCGGCCAAGGTTAAAAGAAGGAAAAGATTGGGTCATTGGCCCAATTGAGTTTAAAGAGAGGGAGATAAAATAAAACAGTCCAATTTAATTGGGCCTTTTGGACTTAGAATGCATAAATAAAATTAATAACCGCGAAATTTTCAGGCCCTAAATTTCGGGGTATTACATGTGCTTTATATAAGAAGCTAGAAGTGGAAACATTTAATTCTAAATAAACATTTGAAATTACTACCAATACATGATAACAAGAAATGTATTTGGTATATTATGATATTATAAAACTGTAGATATGATTAATGTAAGTTTAATTAATCAAGAATAATTAATGCGGAGCTATTGATATAACATAAGCCTTACATTTACGTTAGATAATCTGAGTTGGATTGGGTTTTCGTCTGTACGATAGTTGTTGTTAAAATTATGGCATAAATACATGTAATTGTAATACAAATAATAACAAGAAATCCCTAGAATATTTGAACATCCTCAAACGGTTTAATGTGTAAATTATCAAATAATTTGTAGTTTTTTTTAGCAATCATTAAATGAGACTACAATTTTTCAATCAATCTTTCTATAATACTATTTTTCTTGTCACTACAAAAAGTCATTCCCTTTCAAAATTCTAATTTTCCTCCTCCAAATTTTTTTAGATGTACAAGTATTTGATTTTAGGTGTATCAGATTTTGTTATATATATTGTATTTTTTTAGATGTATGGTTAATTTTTTGATATAATTAATAAAAGAGAAGGTATTGTGTCAGACTGGTCTGACAGTAATAAATCTGTCAGACCAGTCCCCTAGACCTGGACACATATCGTTGAATCTGGACTCATATGTGTTTAAACTGGATACATGTTGTTAAACCTGGACATGTATTGGTAGACCTGGTCACATATTTGTAAACCTGGACACAAATTTGTAACCCTGGAAACATATTTGTAAACCTGGACACATATTGTTGGACCTGGACACATAATGTTAAATCTGGACACATATTGTTGAACCTGGACACATATTATTAAACCTGGACATGTATTGGTAGACTTGGACACATATCTGTAAATTTGGACAGAAATTTGTAACCCTGGAAACATATTTGTAAACCTGGACACATATTGTTGGACCTGGACACATATTGTTAAATCTGGAGATATATTGTTGAACCTGGAAACAAATTGTTGAACCTGGAAAAAAATTTGTAAACCTGATGAAAATTTGTTTAACCTGGACGCATATTATTAACACTGGAAACATTGTGTTACCCCTGGACACATATTGTTAAACCTGGACACATATCTGTCTAACTTGGAAATATATTGTTAAACCTGGAAACCTATTTATAAACCTGATGACATTTGTAAATCTGGTGAAACTTGTTTAGCCTGAAAAAATGTTGTTAAACCTGGACAAATGTTGTTGGACCTGGACACTATTTCTTTGACCTGGACACATATTACTAAACCTGGATCCCCTCATCAGTTGTTAAAAAAATACAAGTGTTGGACGGTCCGACCGTCGGACCGTCCGACACAATACTTTCACTTAATAAAATTGAATACAAGTTTAATTTTGTATGTATTCAGAATTTAAAAGTTGAATAAAATTGGTTGTTTAATTTTTTTTAAGTCCATTTAAAAAAATGAATGAAATTGGAACATTTTGTGTTTTAAAAAAAAGTTAACCATGTAATATTATTATTAAAGAAAAAGAATTATTAAAAAGAATTACTATTATTATTATTGAATAAACTATAAAAGAAAAAAATTGTTACTATTATTAAAGACTATAATTTTCAAAGACTATATTACATAATTCTATAATTTTCATAATTTTCAAAGACTATAATTTATTAATCGCACGAGTGCTAACCTAGTATATATATACTATAAAAGAAGCAACTAGAACCACATCTTGCCACGTGTCGCTCTCTCATTAAAAAAATTTCCCGTCCTTTTCCCTTAACCTAAAAAAACAACTTTTTTTATTCTATCTTAATATATTTTCTACATTAATAAACATTGATATATAATATAACATATCTTAAGAATATATTATTTGATTTAGTTCTTATAAATAATACTTGTACATTAATTCTTTTAATATAAGTAATTTAGTTTTGATTATATATTAATTTCCTATATATTCTTATGACCAAAATTTATTTTCCATTATACATTTATTGTCTATACATATTCTCATAATAAAAATTCTGCAACTTTTTTTGGGGAAAATAAGTATCATTATTAATTTGTTATTTTGAGATGCATAATATTATTTTTTATATAATTCGAAGGATCTCCATATTAACTTATAAATTATTTTAGGATTCTAATAGTTAGAAAATGAACAAATAATGTACATTTTAGTTTTATTTTCCCCTAACAGTTGTAATAAAATAAGTTTTAACTTAATTTAGTTGTTTTGTATATTTCAATTTTGAGTGTATTATAATTTTTTAATACTATATGTATGACTATAATTTTCAAAGAAAAAATAAACGAGAAAATAAATTTCTAAAATTGAATCTATATTATTGTTAAATGTTATTTAGAACAATTGTATAACATAATTGATCTATATATAAAAATATACTAAAAGAAAACATTTAGCAGAAAATTTATTATAGTCTAAAATCTCATGTTTTAGATTTTTTAAGCCATAAAATTTTCTTTTAATAAGTGATATATTACAACAACAAAAACTCATAATAATGTATGAAAGTAATTTTATTCTCATTTATTAAAACTATCCTTTAAAAATAAAATCAATAACTAGCTAAAGTTTGATAATGATTATTGCGGGTTAAAGTTGGTTCTAAAATTGTTTAAATTTACTCCAAAATTTATTCGTGATGCCTTAAATTTAACCATTTTATATTAAATATAATGTACCACCTTATATAGTATTTTTTTGTTGTAGATTTCATTGGCTTCTCCTACTATTTTTTTTAATCCTATCCATATGTTACAATAATTTGAAGAAATAAATTAATAATCTTTAGCACAAGTGCTAAGCGATAATAATACCTTTAAGAAGAGGATATATACTATAATAGATAGAATTATTACCGAAAACAGGAATTGATCGAGTAAGATCTTGTGGACAAAACCTGTCCTTAACGGGATGGTACTTACTTTCATACAGGTGTTGCATGGCTGTCGTCAGCTCGTGTCGTGAGATGTTTGGTCAAGTCCTATAACGAGCGAAACCCTCGTTTTATGTTGCTGAGACATGCGCTTAAGGAGAATTCTTTGCAACCGAAGTGAGCCAAGGAGCCGAGTGACGTGCTAGCGCTCCACGTGCAGTAAGAAGAGAGTTGGCGCCTTTCGAAGTACTTTCTAGTGTGCGCTTTAGTTTTCAATAAGGCTTTTAAGATAGAAAGGACTTTTCTAATCCAGTTTTTGGCCTTATCTATTTCTTTTTTTTTTTTTTTGCATTGATCTTGCTTTTTAAATTATATTAAGTATAACAAATATTGAATTGAATATCAATCAAAATATTACTAAAAAATAGCATTAATCTTTTAATTTTTTTTAAAATCATCATTTTATAAGAAATTGTATACTATTTCATTGTACGAGCACTTATACTAGATCGATCATAACCATGAATACCGTACCAATATTCTTAGAAATTATATGTGAATGAAAATGCGAGTTAACAAGTTATGAACTACCTACTCATAAAAATGAGGGCAGCTATGTTTTTAATGGAGGATTGGTAATGGTGTAAAACTACTAGAGAAATAAGAATAGGCAGGTACTGGATAAGAATTTTAAATTTCCACTTTTTGCAAAAACATGTAATTGTCGGTGTTATTTAAAAAAAATAATAATCTATATAAACACGGGTATAAATTAAAAAAAATTCAATTGACTTTGTTTATTTGAAAAAAATATTTTGTTCATGCATTTTTAAACAATAATTAGTTAAAATTATATTGTAGTATTTTTTATAAACACTAAAATATGATTCAATCCCTTTTTTAAATAAAAGAGATGTATAACTATTTTATGAAATATTTAAAGTGTATATGATATATTATAAAATACCTTTTAAAAAAAATGTGTGAAAAAATGTGAAAAGGAACATTTCCACCGTTTTCCGATTTTTGCGAAAAGGACATTTAATGAAAAAGTTCCTTCTTGCAAAGGTGCTTTTTTGTTCAGGTTCCTTCTGCAAAATATATATATATATATGTTAAAAGGTCTATTCATTCTGACAAATTTTCTTTAATATTATAATATTTTGTATTTCGTGGTAAAATATGAATATAATATATCAATTATATTACTCTAATTCGCTATAATTTTCTAAGGAGTTAATTTAAGGATTTTTTTAAAAAATAAATAAATTTCACTATTTTATGTAATATTTTTAATATTTCATGCAAAATAAATTTCACTATAATTTTTTAAGCCGTGCATTTTTCATGTTTAGACAGGGATTACTGAAAATTTATTATGTAGGTAGTATGTATATATGAATTACCAGGTTTTTAGTGTAATGGTTACTTAATGTTCTGTGTGGGGGTTAGTGAAGATTTTGTATGAAGATTACTTTGTTTTGTATGGGTTATTCAATGTTTTGAATAACGTGCTATTTTTATTAAAAATATATATATTAATATAGGTTGCTATTTATTAAGATAAAATTTTAATATGCTGTTAAAGTCACTATATCAGAAAATGAATTATGCAAATCTTTACATTACTATTTACAAAGTTAATATTGAAATTTTCAAGTCGTGCATCGCACAGGTGCTATGCTAATATTAACATTGAAAACTACAGATCATGATGCAGTTTCGAACATAGCTTATTCACATTCAATTTTAACTACTCACACTTCTATAAGATAGTAACCCTAAAAAATACTGTCATAAAAATTGGTATATCCAATTAATCAAAATGAAGCAAATTAGTTGGAAACTTACCTTCATTATAGTGGAACTTATCTCCTTCAATCATCGAGTTTTAATTTTCTGAAGTTGCGACATGAATTTCTTGATCAATTTGCTTCTGATAAACCCCATTCTCCTTGAAACTTGAAAGCAACAACTTGAATTGAAAAAGTAGGTTTTCAAGAGGAACCTGGAAAGTATTTGAGATGATAACTTCCTCATTTTTCTTTTTAGTACTAATTTTTTTCCTGTTTATGTTTTTTATAAGGCAAGGAGGATCGACTATCCTCTACTAGAGTGGTATGCTAAGGCATCTTTCCTTATCATGACAGAAAGAAACTAAGTTGAAAGGGCGAAACTTAAGTTTTTTTTTTTTTAGATTTGTGGCTTAGATGAAAAAGGGATAACTGCTTGATTGAGTCAGATTTTTTTTTTTTTTTGGGAGATCTAGATTCCAAACCCAATGAAAAGAAACCCGATTTTCTTGGTTGTGGTTGTGATAGTATCCTTGAAGGAAAATTGTGGTTGATTTTTTTGCTGAAATTGTGATAAAATCCTTGGAAATGGTTTCCAAAACAATTTGTTAGGGATATTATTTGTAGGGATTGGGAGAGAGATGATTTGGTCTACTATCCAATTTGGGAGTAAACGTTTCAATGCTTCCATTAATCTTCTGTTGAAATATATTACTCCCTCCGTAACGTAATTCTGGCAACAAAGTTGCCAGGCACGGACTCCTAGGCATTTTTTCTTAGTGTATCAATTGTGTTGTAATTGTGTAGAGGAGAGAGAATAAATTAGGTAATTAAAAGCAAGTGGGCTATGTGCATTTTGGAGGGAAGGGGAAAAAAGAAAATTGGCAAAGTGGGACCAAACCTGTACCCACGTGAATATGATATTAAACCAAAGATGGGGACTCAAATTTTTCCCACTTAACTTTACAAAAAATTTGGGGAAAATTCAAACTTTCCCACCAAAATATACATACACCTAAAATTTAAGTTTCTAAGGGCTTATAAAGCCACCACCATTACACAAAGTTTTCACTTTACAAAAAAAAAAAAATCAGAATCTCCCTCTGCTGCTGTCCACCATTATTCATGTCAAAATCAAGGTAAGTGTTTAATTAAGTTTACAATAAAATACACAGCACACACTGCACTGTTAGTTAGATTAGTTTTTTTTTTACAAACACAGCACACACAACACTGTTCTTCATCTTCATTCCAAAAAAAAAAAAAACAAAATGGAAGATGATAGTCTTGATGGGTTTTTTTATGCTGATACAATTCTGATGGAAGAGGGGCTCATAACTTCATCATTGCCCAAAACTAAAACATGGCAAAATACTGTAGTTAGTCCTATAATTAATGATTTAACTGAAGATAAAAAAAAGGTTGTGTACCAATTAATGGGCATGATGGAGGAGGGTAAACTGCCTAGGGGAATCCAAGCAAGAGTAGCCAAAGAAATGGGTGTTCACAGAAGCACAATATCAAAGATATTCAACAGAACACAACAACAAAGAGCTAGGGGGGAAGTAATAGATGTCAGTAATTTGAAAAAAGGAAGGGCTGGAAGAAAACCAACATACATAAACAGTGAGGAATGGTTGCAATCAACACCATTGAATTTAAGAGGGACATACAGAGCATATGCAGGTGCTTTAAAGTGTTCACATATGAAGGTTTTCAGGTTATTGAAGAAAGGGTTACTAAGAGCTCACACAAGTTCCAACCATCCACATGTAAGTGACAAGAACAAAATTGATAGAATGAAGTGGGTTTTGTCACACATTCAACCAGCTACTGCAGGGACTAAGCCTAAGTTTTTTGACATGAAAAACACAGTGCACATTGATGAAAAGTGGTTCTACTTAAACCCACAAACAAGAAGGTTCTACTTGCTGCCAAAGGAAATTGACCCATACAGAACATCTAAGTCCAAAAACTACAGCATTAAAGTCATGTTCATGGGGGTAACAGGCAGACCAATATACAGTGATGAAGGAGAGTTAGTTTTTGATGGAAAGTTTGGTATTTTTCCCTTTGTAACTTATGAAAGAGCAAAGAAAAGGAGCAAAAACAGAGAAGCAGGAACAATTGAGACTAAAGCTGTTCATAATGTCAACCAACAAGTCACAAGGGATATGCTAATCAACAAAGTACTCCCATGTATCAAAGAAAAGTGGCCAGAATTTCTGTCAAAGGAGATTGAGATACAACAAGACAATGCAAGACCTCATTTAAAAAATTCTGACCCAAAGTTTAAAAGGGCAGCAAGTTAAGATGGGTTTGACATGCACTTAATTAACCAACCAGCCCAATCCCCAGATTTCAATGTTTTGGATTTAAGTCTATTTAGGGCATTACAAAGTCCTCAGTACCAATCCTTCCCTCAAAATGTTGATGACCTAATTGAGAAGGTCAATGAAGCATATGATAACTTCTCCCCAACATTAATTAAATATGCTTAGATTTCTTTGCAATTAGTGATGGTAGAGGCTTTAAAAGTGAAAGGATCAAATAATTATAAGCTACCTCACATAGGAAAGAAGAGATTGGAAAGATTAGGTATGTTGCCACAAGTTATTGAAGTGGAGCAAGAAGTCATTAATAATGCAGTAGCCTATCTTAATGAGCTAAACCAAGAACAGCAACAAGGAACAGAAATAGAAGACATGGGGACTACTACTGAAGGGTATGATTCACAATTTATGGATGCATACTTTATGGAAGAGGAACAATTCAATGCATACTTAGATGCAAGTTACCAAATGGACTCTGATGAAGAAGAAGCATATGAGGACAACATGATCTAAGAACATAACAACTAACAACTTTTTGTAAAGCTTTTGGACTGCCTCAAGTAACCAGATGCATAGAACTAAGAACAACTTTTTGTAAGGCTTTTGTATAGTGAGTAAATATAGTCAGGCATAATATGGTTATTTGATGAAGTAGTGGATTTTTTGTGTGCTAGGGAAGTCAAAATATCTAACAATTAGGAATATGTATTGATGTCTTTTGTTCTATCAAGATTAAATAAAAGTGATTGATTTTTGATAAAGCTCTTAGTAATCGTAAATGGTAACCATCAGGGAATGATTTTTGTTCACATATTTCTCAATTATGTATGGCTACTTCAATAGTGAGATTAATTATGACAATTAATCTTTCACAAGAGCAACAACACACACATTGAATATTAATGTGATGATGAGTCCCTTCATCATTTGGTTACAAGGGCAAAATAAAGTTTATATTGGGACTAAAAAAATTGAAATTGAAGCCTAACCATCAGGGTAATATATTCACATATAACTCAAAAGAGTGTTGCTACTTCAATAGTGAGATTATTTAGGAAAATAATTTGTCACTAGAGCAACAACACACACATTGAGTGTTCATGTGATCATGAGTCCCTCATCATTTGGTTAAAAGGGCAACATAGAAATGTGGGGATTCAAAAGAAGCACACAACACATATGGGACTCACTTTGGGTAAAAACAAATTTCACATTCCCATACATCCCTCTCAATTTCAAATTCACATATAACTTTAATATGTGTGGCTACTTCAATAGTGACCTTAATCTTTCACTAGAGAAACAAACACACACATTAAGTGTTGATGTGATCACAAACCCATACTGGCCTCTAAATTGTCATTGGGATGTCATTTTAAAACATTTTAATAAATCAATTTTATTAACATCATCCATCATAAGTAACATTCCCCCTTAGCCTACAAATGTGGGACTCATTCAATTGTTAACATCATCCATTAGGGTAATTAACAGCACACACAGGGAACCTGAGAATGGAACAAGTCAGGAAATAAAAAAATCACACAAAACCACACAAAATCCATAATATCAACAAAATCAAACCAAAAAATTTATCATACCAATTAAATCAAATCAAAAAATTAATCATACCATCAAAATACCACGAACTTAAACATACCTACAAAACCATGAGAATTTAATCAAAAAAATTGCGAAAAAAATATTCAATAAAATTGGAAAAAAATCAATAAAATTCCCATAAAATCAGTAAAATTGGCAAAAAATATAGAAAGTTTGCCAAAAAAATCAATAAATTTGCAAAAAAAAAAAGAAAAAAGTAAAATTCCCATAAAATTAGTAAAATTGCCAAAAAAATACAGAAAATTTGACAAAAAAGCAGTAAAATTGCAAAAAAAAAAAAGAAAAAACCGCCATTGCATGCCAAAAATTCATGAATCATAAAAAATAAAACCCCAATTCATGCCAAAAAAAATCAAGAAATTAATAAGGAGTTACTTATCCGGGCTTTGTTCAGATTGAACATAGCTATCAACTACGTCATCTGGGATCTTTTTAAGTTCTTCAAACAAGAACTTGTTGACAAACCTTACCCAGTCATTGTTGAGTACATCCTGCTTGTACTCATCATCATCATCAGAAGAGGTGAGTATGACAAGCTCCACCTCTTTTGATTTCCCAACATCCTCATCAGTCATTTTTCTTTCCCTTTTTTTTTCAATTTTTTCACCCTCTCAGCCTCCTCCTCCTCTGCTTTTTTCTGCCTCTCAGCCTCCTCCTCTGATTTGTTCATCCTTTCAACCTCCTCCTCATCACAGATTTTTATACCCTTCCCCCTAATCCTACGATTTTTTGAACAACTTGTTTTTTTCACAACAAGAAGGGACTCCATTTTTTCTTTACCCTTCGACTTAGCAGAAACAGATCTGGTGGTAGGACTCTTCAACATAATCTCCTCCCTCGACCCAGCAGGTATGCCACAAACAGCGCACCATTCCTTCAACCTTTTTCTCTCATTCTCCTCCTTTACAGATTTCATAACTTCCTCAAACACAGCCGTTCCAGAGGGACTCATATGTATCTTGTACTCCCCAGATTCGTTCAAGTCTTCCCAATGTCCGGTATTTCCCTCAATCATCATCTCAAAAGCAAGATTAAGAATTGTTTTTGTATGTTCATCTTCTTCCATGTCACTTGCTTTGAGTAAGAGAGATAGTTGCACCATTTTTGGAAAATTAGGGTTTCGATTGACAGAGGAAGAGAGAGAAAGACGAAGAATTAGGGTTTCGATTGACAGAGGAAGAGAGAGAGAGACAGTTGAAGAAGTAGATCTAGGATTTTCAGTGAGGGAGGAGGAGAGAGAAAGTAGAGGAACGGTTGAGGAAGAAGAAGGGTTGGAGGCAAATGAATGGAGTGGGCAGTGAGAATGGAGGGATGAACAAATTAGGATTCTTGATGAACCAAAACAAAAATGGTTGATGGGTAGTTATTAATGTGGATTGGTAGTTGGAAGAGTGTGTAATTTAATTTTGGTGGTTGAATTTTGGTGGGAATGATTAATTGTGTAATGAATAGGTTAATTTTTTTAAAGAGGTAATTTAATGAATGTAAGTTATTAAGTAATGGCAAAATTGTAAATAAGAAGAAATTTTTTTATCCATTTTTAGAAAGTTATAAGTTTGTTGCCAGAATTGAGTTATGCCCAAATATGGCAAATGTTGCCAGAATTGCGTTACGGAGGGAGTATTTGATTAGCATGTTTCTATTAATTTGAAAAGGATTTTGTAGAGATTTTGAAAGTGGGATTAGGAGAATCCAATTATCTTCCTGAAAATCTATAGTTTTCTTATCGGCTACTTGCCATCGAAGACCTTGTTTAAATAATGGTTTGAACTTCATTAAATTTTTCCATTACCATAAAGTGCACTTTGTGGCTTTGTAATCAAGAAAGTTTGAATTTTTAGGTATTTATTTGTAACGCTTTTCCAAATTGATTAATAGTTGGGTCTTTAATAATTTAAGAGTTGGTATTGTGTCACACTACATTTTGTCATTAAACTTAAAAACTATCAATTGACCTGGACAATATTCCAACTTACATGGACTAAATTACAACTGACCCAATAAAAGTAACTAACTTGGACAATATATAATTAACCTGAATAACAAATATCACTAACCTGGACAAGTCTATAACTAACCTGGACAATATTGTAATTTTCCAGGACTAAATTACACACTGAAATAATAATCTTGATACCATATAATAACCTGGAAAAAATGTAACTAACCTGGACAAAATATAACTAACCTGGATAACTAATACCACTAACATGGACAAGACTATAACTAACCTGGTCAATATTGCAACTTACCTAGACTAAATTACACACATGACCCAATAACCTGGACAACATATAATAACCTAGACAAAATACAACTAACTTGGACAAACACATCACTAACCTGGACAAAAAAATCACTAACTTGAAGAAGTAAATAATTAATCTGGACAATATTGTAACTTACCTGGACTAAATTACAACTAAATTCAATAAAATGTATTTAACCCGGACAAAATACAACTAACTAGGACAAAAAATATCACAAACCTGGAAAATATTGTAACTAACCCAGACAATATTGTAACTAATTTAGACAATATTGTAACTAACTTGGATAATATTGTAACATACCTGGACAACATTGTAACTAACCTGGACAATATTATAACTAACCTATACAATATTGTATTTTACCTGGACAACATTGTAACTAGCCTAGACAATATTGTAACTAGCATTTTCCTTTGGCCAAACCTGCTGCAGAATTTGCAACTGTGTTAGCCTCGAAAAATTAATCAATCATGACATATTATATGCCCCGATCGGATATCCGAGCGCAAAGTTATGTCATTTTGAAGTTATTGGTCAGAATCAATGCAAACAGCTTGAAATGGCTCGATTTAATTTGTCAAATTGAATGAGGTTGGAGGTTGAACGAGGAAAAGAAAGGTTAGAGGTTGCATATTATTATGTGTATAATTGGGTCAGTCGTCTGACCAGATTGTTTGGTCAGACAGTAAGACATAATACTTTCACAATAGGGATACAAGTGGGGCGGGGCGAATATTGCAATTCCTATCCCCATCCCCACCTAATTATGGAATCCCCATCCCCGTGGTGGTTATAGTTTTTATCCCCATGCCCGCCTCGACGGGGATATATAGGGAACCATCCCTGCCCCATCACCCAGGTGGGTATCCATAGCAGTGTTGCCTGAGCTACCAGCCGTCAAATACCTGCCTCAAATCCATGTGATCCTCACTACAAACATGCTTAATCCCAATAAAACATCTAACTTACAAAGATGAAAATATGTCCATAACACCAAAATACATAATTAATAAAATGACCTCAAATATGTTATTTTTAAGTAGTCCATCAAAAAAGTAAAAATAAATTCATACAAATGGTAGTGCAAGGGGCGGGAATGAGACAAATCTCCTACTTGACATCATTATTTCACAAGTTTTAATTGTAGGGTTTTATTAACAGTCCATTTGGTTGTTGGTAATGAATTGTGGTAATAATAATGAGTTTAACGTATAATTTGTTAAGGAAAAATTTCAAAATCTCCAAGAAAAACATAATTTTCATTCCCAAACTCTTTTTTTTTCCATTACCATGTGAAACGGTGGTATTAGATGGTAATGGATATTTGTGAATAAAATTAGATAAATTGGAGTTACGGTAGCACCACACCACTATTGGAATGAATTTTAATTTTCCTTCCAAATCTGATTATAAATGTATTTCCATTACCTCCATTTATGACCGGCTACCAAACAGACGGTAAAAGTAGTCCGCATTTGCTTTTCTTAATGCTATTCCTCCATGTCTTTGATTTGCAGATTTTATCCTAATTTTTAAATTATGGCTTGTACTATTTTGGTTTTTATTCCAGAAAAAACTGCGGTTTACTTTGTCAATTATATCTATCGAAAGATGAGAGAGCCTTTGCAATTGATAAATGGCCGCCTTACTTGTCCCAACTCAGAAAAAACCCCCAAATATCAAGCAAAACCCAAACCCTATGTCTCTCACCTTCAGAACACCATGTTTTCTTCTTCATCTTCCCAATCTCACACCCCTTCCAAAATCCCCATTAAAACCCCTTTTTCTCACTTCCAATCTTCAAACCCCCAACATTCTCTGCTTCTGCAACCTAAACAATAACAATAACATCCCCAACAAAATCAATGATTCAGACCTAGCTTCAGATTTCGCAGCTGAAGTTCACAAGTTAAACACCCAATTAAAGGACAGAGAGGCCGCCATGAAAACAAGTAAACAACTTCTTTTCTCTGATTTCTGCAATTATCTTGATTCGAACCCAGATGATGTCATGTTCAATTGGATGAATTTGAGCGCAGATGAAAAACTCGGTTTAGTTCAAGGGTTTATTTCTGATTGGGGTTTGAATTTTCATCCTTTGTCCCCCAAATCTGTTAGGGATTTGTTAGAAGAATTTGTGGTCAAGGATTCACAAGAGAATCAAAACCCCAATCTTTTTCAGAATCATGATGATGATACTTCGAATTCGAATTCTAATTCTAATTCTGCTGTAATTCTTCCTACATTGAAGAAATTATTTATGGGGTTTTCCCCTGACAATTAGTATTACTGTGAAGATTATTTAATCTTAAAATTTTATGAGTTTATTGCATTCTTTATCTTTTTGTTTGTTAATTTATTTGGGATTGTGTTACTTGCTAGTGTATGTACCCAATTACCCATGGTGTTTTTCCCCTTCAAATTAACTATTGCGCATTTTTTGAATCAATAAAGGATGTTTGTGAATTTCGTGGTACCACACTTACCCAAATTAACTTATTCTGCAAAGTATGCAACACAATTTGGACTAAAATAAAATGGGAAAATCATAATAATAGTTTAGAAAGTTCTAGGAATACGTAGGGTTGGGAATACCGCTGTCAGTTTTGGGCAAAACTGATTTAACTAAATTGATCCTACTGAAAACTGAATTGTTGTTGGTGGACTTGAAGTTAACTAAAACTCTGAATGAATTGATAAAGGTAACTGAAAAATATTGAATTGAATTGAATCGAATCTAAAACCAACTAAAACTGAGGTTAACTGTTAAATATTTGAAAATAACTGAGCTGAAACTGAACGCAAAAGAGGGTAATTGAAACTAACTAAAATTAGAAATTAAAATTGACAATGACCTGAAACTGATTTAATCTGAATATTACTGTACTTAAACTGATTGAACTGAATCAAAATATAATAGAACTAAACCTAAATTGAACCAAAACTGAAAATGATATGATCTGAGCTGAAATGAATTTAATATGAACATTAACTTAAATTGAAATTGATTTTTAACCGAATTGAAAACGCAAATAAATTGAAACTGATTACATATTTTATAATTTTATTCAATCATATGAATATGATAAATTGATGATAAAATGATTGTGAATTAGAGTGGCACCCGCGTACAATGGGACTCTCAAACAATAAGAAAAAAAAGAGTCATTTTAAAATAGGAGGGATCCTAAGAAATTTGGGCTTTTTTTTTTGGGGGGGTGGGTGGGTGGAGGGAGTGGGAGGGGGATATCCTCATAGTCATACTAAGGCCCTGTTTATTTGGACTTAAAAGTTGCAGTAATCAGATCAGATCAGAACAGATCAGAACAGATCAGTTCAGATCAGACAAACTCAAATCAGATCAGTTTAGATCAGACAAACTCAAATCAGATCAGACCAGATCATACATTATTACTCTTTATTATTATTATTATTATTATTATTATTATTATTATTATTAATTTCGAGCATCGTTTTTCCGCTCGACATTTTCCGACGACGGTTTTCGAACGAGTTTTCCGGCGACGGTTTTCGGGATGACTTTTCCTACGATGGTTTTCAGACTGACTTTTCTGGCGGTGATTATTCGGCCGACTTTTCCGGCGGTGATTATTCGGCTGACTATTCCGCCGACGATTTTCAAGCCGAGTTTTTCGACGACGATTTTCGTGACGACTTTTTCGACAACGGTTTCGGACTGACTTTTCCGGCGGTGATTATTCGGCCGACTTTTCCGGCGACGATTTTCAGGCCAAGTTTTTCGGCGACGGTTTTCGGGATGACTTTTCCGAAGACCGTTTTCGGACTGAATTTTCCGGCGGTGATTATTCGACCGACTTTTTCGGCGACGATTTTCAGGCCGAGTTTTTCGACGACGGTTTTCAGACTGACTTTTTCGACGATGATCATTCAGCCAACTTTTCCAGCGACGGTTTTCAGGCCGAGTTTTTCGGCGACGGTTTTCGGAATGACTTTTTCGGTGATGGTTTGGTCAAAATTTTCGGCGGTGATTATTCGGTCGACTTTTTCGGTGACGATTTGGTCAAAATTTTCGGCGGAGATTATTACTACTACTACTACTATTATTATTAGTAGTAGTAGTAATATTATTAGTATTAATATTATTATTTGAAGTTTTGAAGTTTTGGAGTGAGATTCAATGAAGAGGTGAAATGAAATAGGCTATCATAATAATAATTATAATAATAACTATATTAATTATTATTAATAATAACAATTATTATTATTTTAGTAAATATAATGATGTATTACATATCTCATAAAAAAATAAGTATTACAAAAATAAAAATAAAAATAAAAATAATTCAAACCAGATCAGATCAGACAAACTCAAATCAGATTAGATCAGATTAGATTAGATCAGATCAGATCAGACCAGATCAGTGTTAAAGAACAGAGCCTCAACCTTTTGTGCTCATTCATTAAACTAGTATTCCTGTATTAAGGCCTTGTTCTTTTGGACTTAAAAGCTACAGTAATTAGATAAGATCAGACAAAGTTAAATCAGATCAGATCAGATCAGACATTATTACTCTTTATTATTAATAATAATTTCGAGCATCGTTTTTCCGCTCGACATTTTCCGACGACGGTTTTCGAACGAGTTTTCCGGCGAGGGTTTTCGGGACGACTTTTCCGACGACGGTTTTCGGACTGACTTTTCCGGCGGTGATTATTCGGCTGACTTTTCCGCCGACGATTTTCAAGCCGAGTTTTTCGGCGACGATTTTCGGGACGACTTTTTCGACAACGGTTTTTGGACTGCCTTTTCCGGCGGTGATTATTCGGCCGACTTTTCCGGCGACGATTTTCAGGCCAAGTTTTTCGGCGACGGTTTTCGGGATGACTTTTCCGACGACGATTTTCGGACTGAATTTTCCGGCGGTGATTATTCGGCCGACTTTTCCGGCGACGGTTTTCAGGCTGAGTTTTTCGGCGACGGTTTTCGGACTGACTTTTCCGACTATGATCAATCGACTAACTTTTCCAGCGACGGTTTTCAGGCCGAGTTTTTCGGCGACGGTTTTCGGAATGTTTCCGGCGGTGATTATTCGGTCGACTTTTTCGGTGACGGTTTGGTCAAATTTTTCGGCGGTTATTATTACTACTAGTACTTTTATTATTATTAGTATTAATATTATTATTTAAAGTTTTGAAGTTTTGGAGTGAGATTGAATGAAGAGGTAAAATGAAATGGTCTATCATAATAATAATTATAATATTAATAATTATAATAATAATAATAATTATTATTATTATTATATTAATTATTATTAATAATAATTATTATTATTTTAGTAAATATAATCATGTATTACATTTCTCATAAAAATAATTCAAATCAGATCAGATCAGATCAGGCAAACTCAAATCAGATCAGATCAGATCATTCCTAAAAAACAGAGCCTAAGTATAGCTTGTCATGCTATACATACACTAGTTTTTTTTATGTACACAATAATGTTTGCAATCTTAAAATTGATTAACAATATAGTTTGACAATAAAATCAATAAATTCCCACATAATTGTAAAAAAATTTGAATTAATATATAAATTTTTTATTTTTAAAAATTTAATCTAGTTTTTCCTTTCGCTCTTAGATAATTAATATGTTGCATATGAGTAAATAATTTATTTTTCTAAGGAAATTATTATTTATGAGTAAAATTTTATTAATTTTACAATTTTTTTGAAGGAATATTTCAAATTTGAAATTTTGAAGATGATACTAACTCCAGCTCTTCTTGATTTACCCCTGCCCCACTAGCCTATTCACTAAACTTTCTTTAATTCTGTTTACGTGAACAATCTAATTGTTTTTGGTTTTTGATCACTCTTGCAAAACATTTTTATTGCAGAGTGGTCCTGGTCTGTATAATTCTTACACTTGTGTGCACTTTGCACTGATTGGGATTGTGAGTTGCAGGTACTCACTGATTGGGACAACATCTCTAGAATGCTGTATTGATTTTTTTAAGCTTGTGTTTGACTTTATCTGTTGCCTTCTCCTAATTTGCTATGCTATGTTTGTTTTGTCATTTGATGATACCAATAGGGGGAATAGGGACAGACGAAGTTCCTAGTAGGGACGGATAACAATTCCTAGTATCATGTGTAGCAAAATAAACAAGGTTCATGCCTTGTTAGAGATGGCCCAGCTTTATGCCTAGGAGAGTTTTGAATTCTGATCAAATGCTCCTATCCATCTCAACTGGAAGTAAAACTTCCAAGTGAACTTAGATTTCTCTTACTACACTTGATATTGATAAGTCTTGCAGGTTACAGATCTAAATACTGAAACTCAATAAATATTGAGTAATGTGATGAGTTGACTGACCTAGTAATCAGTCTGATTGTGCTTTAGTCTATTCTTTGTTTTAATTTTCTGAGATTATGAGTCTGACTGCAGGCACTGGGCAAGACTAGTTCCTCTGAACAATTGTTTTAATTGAAACAATTGGTTACTGTTCTCAGGGGGAACTTCATGGTTTGTCATCATCAAATAGGGGGAAATTGTTGAACCATGTTTGATTTGAATGATGACAAACCAGTTCTCTATACTTCATTGCTATGTATGATTGTGTATAAACAGGTTGAATCAAGTGAGGACTCATCAAGGCAACATTTGAAGTGAAGAACTTCAGAGCCTTAAGATACTTGAAGATCAGAAGCCAAGAGCTTGGAGACTTTTATTTTATGTTTATTAGGATCTTCTTGTAAAATGAACTTAGGGAATTAAGGCAAAGAACAGTAAGTCCTATTGTAACGACCCGTAATTTAGCAGCGTTGTTTTCGGAGAAAACAACATTACAGATCATTAACTTCTAAAAACTTTAAGATCACATTCATAAACTGCAGCGGAAGCTCTAAACTTAATCATATTATTCATTAAAACTATTAAATTAATCCAAAATAGTTATTAATCCAAAGTCCATAATTACTACAGAGTAGGGAATAGTCCTCTAATAACAAGAAAACATAAGCTAAAACTAATCAACAGGGTCAACTGCTAAGCTGGCTAGCTCACAATCCCATCCCTGGCGTAGCCCAAATCAATCACCACCTGTACCTGGAAAAGGATTTTGGGGTCCACAATCAGTGGTGAGTAATTAGATTGTTCTACTTAATCAGTAGAACACAATTAGAAACATAATCATTAAAATAAGTCAATCAAACAGACAAACCAATCATCGGAAAATCATACATAAACATAATCATCAAGTACGCAGCGGAAACAATCATAACAGCTTCTAAACCCAGACCTTCTATGCTCACTTACTCCGTTCTAGATTTCTTCACACCACTATTGAATTTTCTATTCTATTCAGTTCAGGTGCTAATCCGTGACCAGTCATATGCTCGTAAGGGGTCAATCACGAAGATCTACTCCCCCCAACTTTCCTTGCTCATGTCGGGTCAACCACGAAGATCTACTCCCCAAGCACTGGGATCAAGAACTGTCCCGAATCTGAAGATAGGACAGTGGCTTCGACTATACCTATGTTCATGGCACTTGTGCCACTAGATAGGCGGTCACTTCATAGTTAATCATCTTTTCAATTCAATTATGTTCTGTTCTGTTCTTGGTTCCATTTCACAATTCAATTCCTTATTGACTCAACTTCACTCCTATTCAATTCTAGTTCGTCTTAACTTGACCCAAACTCTAAACCCAAATTAGTACCACACGACATTAACTCCTTAATAAACCATAATCAGATCAATTCCTTAAATAAGCTTATAAACAATTTAATATATCAACTAAATAACCCAATAATCATATAAACCATCAATCATCAACTAATATTGCTTAAAACAAAATAAAAATCTTATTTTTATCAAACATCACCATTCGAGATTCACCTTAAACAATTCCAAAATTGACACTTTCAAATAATTAGATACAATCATCATCAATAAATCATATAACTTAACAATACATCATAAAATTATACTTTAAACAATAAATCGTCAAACATGGACTGAACAAGATCAAATTCAATTCCTTTTTGGCACACAATATACACGGCTTTTAGGGCTCTTATTCAATATCAAGATTTAATTCATGAAACTATCATAACAAGCTTAATTTAAAGATCATATTCAAGGTTAACATCAAAGTTTAATTAAAGATCAAGATTACATCACAAAAATCATATTTTTAATCAAGAAAATACTCGATCAACCCTGTACCACACTCGGCACACATACATATACGTCCAATAATTAGTTCATCAATTTTATCAAGCAAGAATCATATAATAATCATGGAACATGACAAGAACATGAAATTATCTTGTGAAATAATTCGTGGAATATAATCATATCACTCGACAATCCTAAACATGAAACAATATTTAGTTCAAAATACTTCCTACACAATTCTAAGCAATTCTAAACCTAATACAAACATGATTTAACCTATTCTACTAACTATATTGCTAATCTATCATATTGATTCAGTAAAGCAAATCTAATTACCTTTGTTTATGGATGAGGTTCGAATATTATTCAAGGTTACACGGTTCTTGAAGTTCTTTAAGGTTTTTGATCAATCTTTGAGGGTTGAAGCAATAGGAAAGGGTTAGGAATAATTTGTAAATCGATCTTGGAAGGAAAATAATTAAAACAATTCTTGGTTGTTGTTTCTTTGAGTTAGCCGTGTATTAGGAGGTACAAATAGGGAGTTTTGGTTTCCTATAATTTAGTAGGAAGGATAGGTGAGGTTAGGAGAAAAATAGGGTTTTTAGGAAAGGGTCAAATAGATATAGTTTACTAGTCTAGGTTGTAAAATAGAAAAGAATTGATAAAGGAAATTAATAGGGGGTCGTGAGGTACACAAGGCAAAGGAGGTTTGGTGGTCCTATATTTTAGTAGTCAAAGTAGGAAACAAAGATAGAGTTTTTAGGCTTAGTCAAATATAGATAAAGAATTATAATTGGGATAGAAAATAGAATTAAAAACAATGAGATGGAAAAATTCAGTGAGGGTCGTGAGGTTGCTAGAATAAGTAGGTTATTGTTCTCCTAAAATTTAGTAGGGAATTTAGGAGAACAAAAGTGGAATTTTTGGATGGGGTCAAAATAGTTATGAATTAATATTATTGGTGAAAACAATTTAAATAAATCAATTAAAAGGAAAAGTACAAGGGGGGCCGTGATATGTAGGGTTAGAAGAGGAAAGATTGGGCTCGGGTTTTAGCAAGACAAAATTAAAGTTCGGGCCAGGGTAAAATATTAGATTGCTACACATATAATTAATAATTAATTAAATAATAATCAATTAAATAGTTAATTAATTATATATTTAATTAATTATGAAAATTTAAAATATCCCGAAATTTCGGGGTATTACACCTATGACACACCTATTTCTACCTCATCTAAAGAGATACTCAAGGGGCTACTAAAGAGATATGGTCTGCAAGATAGTAAGTCCTATGACACACCTATTCATACCTCATCTAAACTGAGCCTAGATGAGAAAGGAAAGGAAGTTGAGGATAAGCTATATAGAGGTATGATCGGCTCACTTCTCTACTTAATAGCTAGTAGACCAGACATAGTGTTCTTAGTTAGGTTGTGTGCTAGATTTCAAAGCAACCCAAAAGAGTCTCATCTAAAAGTTGTTAAGAGAATTTTCAGGTACCTGAGTGGTACAGAGGACATGTGCTTGTGGTATCCAAAGGGTAACAACTTTGACCTTTTAGGATACACTGATACTGACTTTGCTGGTTTTAATGTTTACAGGAAGAGCACTTCTGGGATGGCTCACTTCTTAGGCTCTGGCCTCATTTCATGGGGATCTAAGAAACAAAATTCAGTGGCTTTTTCCACAGCTGAGTCAGAGTATATAGCTGCTGCTTTGTGTTGTGCTTAGTTGCTTTGGATAAAGACACAACTAAAGGAATTTGGGGTCTGTTCTGGAAGTGTTCCTATTTTGTGTGATAACACCAGTGCCATAAATATTTCAAGAAATCTTGTTCAACATTCTAAAACTAAACATATAGAAACTAGGCATCATTTTCTCAGAGATAATGTTGAAAAAAGAAATGTCTCTCTTGAATTTTGCTGATCTGAAGAACAATTGGCTGATATTTTCGCAAAACCCCTAAGTAGAGAAGTGTTTGTCAAACTCCGCACATTACTTGGTATGGTAAAGATTAGATCCTAACTCCTTAGGACTTATCTTTCCCTTTTGATTAGCTTTGACATTGTCAATTCTTAGTGTACATAAGCAAGTTAAATTAACTTTTAAATTTTCATATATGCAAGTGCTCACAAAGTTCTTATGATGATGTTGTTCTGATTAATTGTTCCTCTAAGTTGCCTAATTGCAAGGGTACTTCAAGTTTTTAAAAGAATACAGACCAGCGTCAGTTCACTTCCAGACCAGTCCCCAATAACAGTTATTTCATTTCAAAAATCTTGAATTTCCAAATTCTAATTGAGATTTTAATTTCTGGCAGGGGAATCATTAGTTGCATTTATGACAACTGTCAAGTAACTTCTCTTAAATAGTTGCAAGGGATATTCTTCAGGGGAATCATTAGTTGCAAGGGATATTCTTCAGCTCGTAAATAGATGTTCGTCTATAAATTTTCTTCATGTTAAACGTAGTGGTAATATTGTGGCACACAATCTTGCTAAGTATTGTAATGTTATCTCTGATTGTGTGGTTTGGATTGAGGAAGTTCCTACTTCAATTCAAGTTTTTGTAGACAATGATATTTCTTTATTGGATTAATTTATCACTTGGTTACCCGTCAAAAAAAAAGTAACTTCTCTTAACTTCCTTTACTTACTTCTTTCTTCATCTCATTCTAACTTACTTCATTTCTCATTTTCTCTCTCTCACATGCTAATCGTTCTTTAATTTCTCTCTCTAAAACCCTAAGTGTTTTCTGAAGAATTCTCGACAGAATCTCATCAATCTCTTACTCTCTCTTCTTCAATCTGCAATAAATTTAAATAATGGGGAGAATGAAGAACAAGGGATCAAAGAAGAAAAGTAGGAAGTTCAATCAATCTCCACAAATGGTTCCTCCAAGGGTCGAAACGAAATATGTTGCTACAGTGGTTGCTGAACACCACATCGAAGAAGAGAAAACTAAAATGGAAATTTATGCATCTGTAGTTGAGAATCGTGCTGAGGGCTCAAAGGAGCCAAGTGAAAAGGAGGATGACATTACTATACTCCTCCATCATCCCCAAAACCACAAATCTCCACCATCAAAATCACCACCACCACAGTCTTAGAAAACACCTTCACCGTCACCAATACCATCATCACCATAACCCTCAATATACCCTCTCCACCACCAATACAACCATCTTCACCAACACCACCAACCAAAATTCCCTCTCCACCATAAACATAGCAATATCTACCACCATCACCACAAAAATCACCCTCTTCACCTCAGAAAGAGAGATCTCCATCAGCACCACCAAAAAAAAAATTCCACCACCATCACCACAACCAGCTGATGAACCAGTACCAAGAACTGGAGGGGAAGATGAGGAGAAGGGAAAACCCAAAGAAAAGGTTCAAAATGAAGAAGTTGTTCCTCAACCTGACCCATCTGAACCTGATCAGGATATTCAAATCATTGCTGAAAAACAGGCTGAGAAGGGATTCAACAAAAGAACCAGACCTATAAGAACCAAATCTTGTCAGGAAGACCTGAAAAAGGAAGACTCACAGGAAACAGCAGAGGAACAGGCAGAAGACTTGGAAGGGGAGAAAAAGAATAGGGTAAAAATGGCTGCTAGGAAGGGTAAACAAGCTGCAAGCTCTAAGCCTTCTATGAAACTGCTTCCAGAGAAGAAGAGAAAAGTAGACTCTACCCATGAAAAAGAGACTCTCAAGAAGAAAGGTAAGTCCACTTCTAAACCACTATTTGAATTAAGTGGTAGGGGTGTTCTGTTTGGTTTTGCTTGTCCTTCAACCTGGTTGGACCAACCTTTTCTGTCATAATTTAAACAAGCCATAGAATTTCAAGGGTGGGAAGGGATTTTGACTTTGAGTTTTGAAGTGTTTGAACCTAGTGTAAAGGAATTTTATTCCAAACTAGGAAAATTGGGCAAGGGGAAGGTTTGGAGTGAAGTAGAAGGATGGTCATTAAATTGTCCAAGAGAAAACTAGGGGAAGTTCTCAGGTTCCCAAAGGATGGTTGTTGTGATTATGCAAAGGACAATTGGCCCACTATCCCAGAGGTCACCACTGACCATATACAGACCACACTCTTCACTGGTCCTCCCTCTGACAGCTCTGGCTATATAATTAGCCAGCTAAGAGAACCAGTGATGAGACTGTTTCATACAGTGGCCTCTAAGATATTTGTTCCCAGAGCCCAGGGTCGTGTGGATGTGAGGAAGATGGATGCTGTAATTATCTACTGTCTATCTGAGAGAATCAAGCTTAGTCTCCCAGGCCTCATGATTGCTCATATGGTTAGTATCCTTGAAAGGTCAAACCATTCACTGCTCTATGGAGCTTGGCTCACCCTGGTCTTCAAAGGTACTGGTGTTCCACTTTGTGGTGAAGTCAAGAAGATGTCTGCTCTTACAAATCAAATTTTGGGACAGAAAGGGATGACCTTTGAGGATGGGGTACTAAAGATGAAAGAAGAGGATGGGACTAGTGGTGCAAGGAATGGAAACAGTTCCAGGTCTAATGAAGCTACTGTTGTTCTGCCAAAGAAAGTCCAGACACAAGGGGAGATGCTACAATAAATGATGGCTAGTGTCAATGCTCTCTGCTCCTCTCTGGATGGGTCTCTGAAGAACATAACTGCCTGGCTGGACAACCATGATGAGAAGCTTGCCTCTTCCTCCATAACCAATCCAAGGACAACCAAGAAACCAGTTCCTATGATTGTTGCCTCCTCATCGAAGAAGAAGAAGAATGATGCTGATGATGATGAGAGTTCGAGTGAGAGCTCTGAGGATGACACTGATTCTATTTATTCTAAACCAGGCCCTGTCCCTTTCTAACATAATCATATTTCTTTCTACTTAGCTTGAACAATTTTTATTGCTTTTGTTTTTCACCACTTTGCAAAACATTACTCCTGCAAAGTGGTTCTAATTCTAGTTTGTAACTATAAAACTTGTGTGTGCTTTTGAACTTGGAATTGTGAATTGCAGGTACAGACTATTAGTACAACATCCCTAGAATGCTATCTTGAATTTACTTGTTTTGGCTTTATTTGTTGGCTTTCCCTAATTACTATGCTATATCTATGTTTTGTCATTTGATGATGCAAAAAGGGGGAATGGAACAAATGAAATTCATAGGTCTTTTGTAGCAACATGAACACGGATTAGACCTTGTTAGAGATGGCCCAGCTTTATGCCTAGGAGAGATTTGAATTCAAATCAAATGGTCCTTCCATACCAACTGGAAGTTAACCCTCCATGTGAAATAAATTTTTCTTTTGCTATACATGATTCTGATAAGCCTTATAGGTTACAGGTCTTATTTGTTTAAACTCAATAAATGTTGAGTAATGTGATGAGTTAGCTGACCTTGTAATCAGCCTAATTGTGGTTTATATTTTCTGAGAATATGAGTCTGTTTGCAGGCTGATAACTTGGTTTATTATGTGTTTTTCCTCCTAATTTTGTATGGTTTTATTGTGCTAACCGTGCTCTTAGGAGCCGTTTTACTGCTAATAAGTCGGTTTGGAGTGTTTTGTGTCTTTTCCATGTTTTTGACAGGTTTTTGATAAAAGATGCTCTAAATGGGACAAAAACCATCAAAGTACACCAATCTAGGCAAAGGAGAAGCATTAGGATGTCACGGTGAGTGTTGGAGAGGTTCTGGTGACAATTAGTGAAGAATTGGCTTGAAATTGTTCGATTTAGTTCGAATGATTTTTACCACCTCTCACTATTTTGGACATAAGTTAAGCTATGAATACAGGATTCAAGCGATTCCAGCGGCATTGGAAACTCGATTCAAAGAGCTTTCCAACGATAGGTCATAAGATCAATTCTGACTTGAAACGAAGGAGTTATGGATGTTCGAAGTCAGTGCATCAAACCAGACCCCGGTACCGGGGTCTGTGCAAACCTTACTGGGGTTCATGCACCCCGGTACCGGGGTGGTTGCTGCCCCTGCTCCTCTGCTTTGCTTTGAATCCAGAGTTCCCCAGCATCGGCCCCGGTACCGGGGTACATGTACCCCGGACTGCACAGCTCTTCACTCGACATTTTCTAGAAGTACGTATCTGACTCCAGCGACAACCCCGGTACCAGGGTGCATGTACCCCGTACTGGGGCCGGCGTTACAGGCTCCGTTTAAGCCCAATTTTGCCTATAAATACCTGTTTTAATCCCTTGTAAAGATCTTATGCTTTCTTTAGGTTTTCTTTTCTGCTTTTAGGGTTTCTTTCTCTCTCTTTTATTGTTAAAACACATTAAATTCAATTCAATTCAAGTTAATTAAAGATTCAATCTTTTTCCAATTCTGGTATTATTTCTTTCTTATTTATTTTATTTATGCTTTTTATTATGATCATGTTTATTGCTTTGATTCTTTTAAATATGTGTGAGGAGTTCTTTAGATCTAGGGTTTGGGAAATTTATGTTTGAATGATTAGATTAATTGAATCTTTTGTTCTTTAATTCATGACTAGTTTTAATTCCCTAAAATCTGTTTTGATCATATAAATTTGAGTAATAATCTAGTCGGTGGCCGAAAGGTGAAAACTTCATTAAGACTTAAGATTTTAGGCAGGTTTATTCAATAAATTGCGAGAGTCTATTATGTAAATCTGTAGATCTAATAAATTGCGAAAGCCTTTTAGATCTTGGTTAGAATTTGTTAATGAATTATTGAACATTGGAATTCAATTAGTTTATGATTTCATTCATAAAACCCTAAACCCTATAATTTCCTTCATTCATTTAATTCCAATAAAAATTCAACCTTTATTTTCTTTTCTTTATTTATTAGTTATTTAGGATAATTCAATCACAAAGGCCTGTAGGGGTCGTTTTTACCCGGCCGCTTACGTCTCACGAGTTATTTTGAATGCTCTTAACGTCGTACGTGAATACGGACTAGTAGGAGTCGCCACCGTGCGTTTTATACGGTCCACGGACACCGAAGAAATACTGAAAGCCAGGAGCAATCAGCCCCATATGGTCGTGCACCAGAGTATGGGTTCGGGGACAGGTTACGAGCCAATCGTGCATTGGGCCCGCCCGCCTGTAAGCGGTCTCTACTAGGTCTCTTTTTGTGGTCAAATTATTATTAATCTCGAATACATAAATATCTCCGTATTATGTCCTTAAAAGCGCGATTTACTAAGCGTGTTCAAATTATTACAATTATGACTAATTTAAGGTGACCAATTTGATTTAGTCCATATTAAACGGTCCCTAATGTCACAATTGTCCAAGGTTACAAAATATATACATGAGATAAAATAAAAATATGTACATGAGATCATGAAATAATAAAAAAAATCAAGTAAGATAACAAGTGACATAATTAAACAATATGTTACCAAATAAAATCATATGAAATAAAATCAAGTCAAATAATATCAAATAAAAAACTAACAAAAATAAAACAAAATAAACTAAGAAAATCAAGTCATATGCAATCAGATCAGCACTGACCAACCTGACTTCGGAGCAGAAAATCCCTGCAAGAATATTTTTAAATTTTTTTCTAATATTTTTACATAAAACTAGACACAACAAGCTTCAAAACAACTACTCACACGACCACTAATTAGTTTCGAGCAATCCTGTAAAATTCAGCAAAGTCAGACAAACAAAACTGAAAAGAGCAAGACTGACCATCCTCTGTTCGAACCCATATAACATCTAGAAGAAAATTTTATAAAATTTATTTAATATTTTTTAGTACAATTAGACATAATAATCTTTAAAATGATTATTCACACGACTCCTAATTCAATCCCAATTGTCCTGCAAAATTCGGCAAAGTTAGATAAACAAAACTGGAAATAAAAAATCTGAACAACGAGTTCATGACCAGGCTGCGTTCAATCCCATAAAACGCCAAGAAAGAATTTTCTTAAATTTTTCTAAATATTTTTCCTTGAGACTAGACATAACAATCTTGAAAATGAGTACTCGCATAGATCGTAACTCATTCCCAATGGCTCTGGAAAATTCATCAAAGTTACTGATCAGAACAAAACCGAGAAAATGAAACAAAACATCAAGCTATAACTTGCTACAATCATGAATAAACTGATTAGTACTTAAATGAATTATGAAATCAAATACATATATGATTATAAAGAGATTGAGTCCTCAGAAATTATACCGAAATCGCCGTGGTCGAAACGGAATCGTCAAGGCTTTCGAATCGCTCGTTTTATGACTGTTTGAGGGTTGTTTTTATGTGTTATTGCTGCTGCGTTTGTTGTAGTTTAGAGGGTAGTTCGAGAGGATTTTTTTGTGTGTCTTTTTTGGTGATGAAGAGGGCTGGTATATATAGTGGGATTGGAAGGTTCAAGAAGAAAATCAACAAGGATATGAGGGGGATGTGATGAGATAGAATAAGGTAAGAGCTTGATATGGAGATGATTATATGGGATAAGATGAGATATGGGTGATATTATTATTATTATTATTATTATTATTATTATTATTATTATTATTATTATTATTATTGTTATTATTAAAAATTTAGTAATGCTAGTTTTGGTTTATTTAGGCTAAAAGGTTTGGGCTTGGTTAAAAGGTCTAAATTTGGGTCTAGCCATGCATAAGCAATTCTCAGGCCTTTTCAGAAATCCGGACCAATTGACGATGGGTATATGAAAATCATTGGACCCTTAATTGGGGAGACACTTTTAGGTGTCTACAGAAGCCCCCACTTTGACTTAGTCTGGAGAGTAAGCATAGACTCGCAAGACGAAAGTCAAAGTATTCCTGTCGGGACGGAGAATCACTCAAGACGTTCTGCGATCTCGAGTTACCCTTTTTAACGCCGGTACCTGCAAAACAATGGTTAGTTTTACCTGGTACCGCGCCCCATGCGGTTTAATCCCTTAGAAGCGCCTGGATCCTCGGGATGACGGTGGATGAATCGTCGGGTTCCTTCGGATGTGCTTGGATCCTTCGGAGCTATCCCCTTAGGTAAGCATAAACCCTTGGGACAATGAAAAGTCATATAAGAGGGATCGATCAAGAGTAAGCATAAACTCTTGAAAAGGTGTGCGCGAGTAAGCATATACTCGTGCGAAAAAATGTTTAGGGTAGGCATAAACCCATTGTGTGCCAAGAGTAAGCACAAACTTTTGGTAGAAATTATGATGAGTCAAGAGTAAGCATAAACTCTTGATAAAAAGGTATGATGTATGTTTGGGTCGGCATAAACCCGTGAGAATAATAAAGTTCTAAGATTAGAAATAAACTCTAGAGGTAGAGACAAGAGTAAGAATAAACTCTTGGGAGATGAGGGTAAGTATAAACCCATGAAAATGATAATGTGCTAAGGGTAGGTATAAACTCTTAGAGGAAGAAAACAAGAGTAAGAATAAACTCTTGAGAGATTAGGATAAGCATAATCCCGTGAGAAAGGAATATGTGTTAAGAGTAAGCATAAACTCTCCTGAGGGGAATCAAGAGTAAGTATAAACTCTTGAGATCAGAGAAGGTAAAGTGATGTGTTAAGAGTAAGCATAAACTCTTATGAGAAGAATCAAGAGTATAAACTCTTGAGAGAAGAAATAAGGGTAAGCATAAACCCATAAGTAAAGTGAGTGGAGCAAGGGTAGGCATAGACCCTTAGAAAAACATATGTAAGCTTAGGGTACGCATAAACCCGTAAGCAAAGTAAGTGGATTAAGGGTAGGCATAAACCCTTAAAGGTAAGATTTGTAAGATTAGGGTAAGTATAAACCCCTGAGAAAAGTAAGTAAACTAAGGGTAGGCATAAACCCTTAAAGGAATTTTTGTAAGATTAGGGTAAGCATAAACCCTGTTAGAAAAGTGCTTGTGAGTGATACCATTGAGGCGGAAAAATGTGTAAGGGAAACATATACGTCTGATGAGAAGCCCCCACTTTGACTGAGTCTGAAGAGACGAATGTTCTCGCAAGACGAAAAGTCAAAGTATTCTGGCTGGGAAATTAAGGGTAAACCCGGCCTTAGAGAATTAGGGTAAGCATAAACCCGTGAGAAAAGTAAGTGAATTAAGGGTAGGAATAAACCCTTAGAGTGATACTTGTGAACTTAGGGTAAGTATAAACCCATGAGAAAAGTAAGTAAATTAAGGGTAGGCATAAACCCTTAGAGTGATATTTGAGATCTTAGGGTAAGCATAAACCCTATGAGGAAAGTAATTGTAAGCTTAGGGTAAGCATAAACCCGTAAGCAAAGTGATTGTGAGTGAGGGAAAACGATGTAGGTGTCTGATGAGAAGCCCCCACTTTGACTGAGTCTGGAGAGATGAATGTTCTCGCAAGACGAAGGTCAAAGTATTCTTGTTGGGGAATTAAGGGTAAACCCTTAGAAGAATTAGGGTAAGCATAAACCCGTAAAAAAAAGATGATGAGGCCGTTGAGGCGGAAAAAAATGTACAAGGAGTTGTGTGTAAGATGAGAAGCCCCCACTTTGACTGAGTCCAGAGAGACGAATGTTCTCGTAAGACGAAAGTCAAAGTATTATGGTTGGGGCGAGGCAATAACATAAGTAAAGATATCAAGGGAAAACTGCACATAGAAATAAACCATATGGGCATACACGGGCTCACGAAAATTATCTAAGACACTAATCGCATATAGCGATTCTAGGATTCAAAAAAAGATGGACTCTAGACTTATGTGCTTTGTGCTATGTGATGTGCGGATGTAAAATGTGCGTTATGCTTATGCATGTATGTGAATGTATGCATGAAATGACTGTGTACAATGTGCATATAGTGCATGATGCATGATGTGAGTGATGCTTATGAAATGTGATGTGTTATGTATGATAAAGCAATAAATAATCAAGGGGATCAACCAATGGTATGGTGCTTTCCAAAAATGGGGCGGAGCTATCTTAAGCCCCCAATCAATCAAAGATAAAACTTTTAATTCGATCATGAGCGAGCCCCCAGCCCGTGGGGTTAAGGTATATGGGAAGGCTATATTTGTGGTGGAGTAGATGGATAGGGAGGCTAAAAACATGTGGGGTAAGGATGGCATGAATGAGGGTGACGGTTAAGGCTTTTTTTGTGGATTTCAAGTTTGTGGTAGAATAGGTAGGCCCCAGCTAAAGAGTGATGAAGGTGGTTATAGAGAGGCAGGGCAAATTTTGTGAGTCATCAAGGTGAGCCCCCCCAACGAGATGTACTAACCTATGGTGGGGTTAGGTGGCTTTTCTTCCTATTGATCGAGACAAAGTGTCCTTCAAGGTGGCAAAGAATGGTCTAAGGTTCGAAAAAAGTAGAAAGGTTAAAATTTGTGACTTGGAGTTGAAGATGATGTGGCTAGATATAAGGGTAGGCTAGAGATGTTGGTTCAAAACTTGAGTCTATGTCGGGATCTAGACTAAAAATACTACTGTCAAATTCTTAGCAAGTCAAACCACTCAGCGGGCCTCATATTATGTTGTGTTCAAACCTCGACGAGAGGTTTCCTATGTATCCTTTCGGAATGAAACCAACATAGTTCCGTGGGCTTGATTTTTGAATTGATTTTTTTCTTTTTCTTTTGTTTTTTTTTGTTTTTGTTTTTGTTTTTTTTTGTTTTTGTTTTTGTTTTTTTTGTTTTTGTTTTTGTTTTTTTTGTTTTTGTTTTTGTTTTTTTTTTTTTTGTTTTTTTTGTTTTTTTGCCTCGACTTTTGCTTGAATGAGGTTGCTGTCTTTTGTTGCTCCAGACAATGCTTTCAAATGATCTTTGGCATTTAATCCCTTTAGGTGCGAATGAGTCTTGATTACGAGTGCTGCCATTTGATCCCCTGTACTCCATTATGAATTTGAATTGTAATTAAGCTGGGCCTGGGCTTTGATTCTTTGAGGCCATTGCACCATTCTCCAAATATGCCATTGACCGTTTGAAAGCATGTCCTCGTGAGGTCGTGTGTGAAAGTGATTATTGATATTACATATGAGGTCAGTGTGTGGAAGTGTAGTGAGGTCAGTGTGTGAAGGTGTCAGTTTTATCCATTGAAGCCGTGTAAGTGATTGGACCTGCATGATATTGCTAATTGGAAACAGAGGATGTGGAAATGTGTTGGGCCATTCGGTGGAGAGTGGAAAGGTCAAAGTGTGTATGACATAGACTCGAGATCGGAAGTGAAAGGGTCAGTGGGCTAGGATGAAGACTCATCGACTCGATCTAGGAAGGCCACATGGGTTAGTAACCCATGCCTTGGGGTGACTCACTAGGTTAAAGGTAGTGATGTGGGCTTGAGTGGTATAGGCTAGAAATATGGGCTTAAGTGATGGGCCTGAGTGAGGTTGGGCTTGAGTGATGTAAGTTTGGAATTAATATGGTCTTGAGTGATGTCTAGGTATGGGCTTAAGGCTTTTGGGTTTGGATAAGTTTGAGTGAAGCTGTGGTGGTGTTTAAATGAGGTGAGGTTGGACTGGGCTTGAGTCTTGCTCGGACCTCGGCTATGCTTTGGATTGAAAATGGATTGTTTAGACCGCTCCGAACTGAAATGAATCAAAACCTTTAGTAATTCCCCCTTGGTCACTATGATATGGATGCAAATGCAGATGTATATGCATGTCCTAATTTTATGGTCATCTTCCCTAAAATGCATGGATGCAAGGTGCCCTTTCCATTTTTTATTTTTTTTTGGGAATTATTTTTTTTTTGATTTTTTTTTTTTTGAGAGGGCACCAAAATACATGAAATATGCAATGTATGTGAATGGAAGTGCCTAAATGAGGAATGGACCTAAATAAAGGAATGACTAAGGTTTTGGGCCAAAATCTATGGTCAAACTAAAGTCAAAGCCTATATGGACTACATGCAAGGACACTAAGGCCCAACATTGTGAAATATATGAACTACAGGATGACCATGACTAAATGAAGTGTGAGTGAATAGAAAAAAATAAATAAATAAAACACGGCTAGAGCCCATAAAAAAATGCACACATAATCACATAAGCACACTAACCTAAAAAACTAGCATGAAAGGTCTCTAAAAGTCAGTCTTGGGTGGTCACAAGGTACCACGGCTAAAGAAAAATGAACCGATATGATCATTCTTCATTTTGAATGACACACGGTTAATAGATTACTTATTATTATCTCATCGGGCATGATGATCACGCGCCATGGCTGGGATGGGCCGGCTATGATCATTGTGGTCGGGCACCAACAAGTAACCATAACCAAAACCCCCGGGGTCGGTCTCAAGCATAGAACATGCTCATATGAGACAAGGTTCTATATTGCGGCACCTATTCGTAGGGCCGCATGCAATATGCCTAAAAATAATTCGGGAATAATAATAATAAGACCACGAGACTTTTCAAGTTTGTCCACACCACTAAGGAGTGATATTCCCCAGTGGAGTCGCCAAACTGTAGAGGTCGTTTTTACCCGGCCGCCTACGGCTCACGAGTTATTTTGAATGCTCGTTAACGTCGTACGTGAATACGGACTAGTAGGAGTCGCCACCGTGCGTTTTATACGGTCCACGGACACCGAAGCAGTACTGAAAGCCAGGAGCAATCAGCCCCATATGGTCGTGCACCAGAGTATGGGTTCGGGGACAGGTTACGAGCCAATCGTGCATTGGTCACGCCCGCCTGTAAGCGGTCTCTACTAGGTCTCTTTTTGTGGTCAAATTATTATTAATCTCGAATACATAAATATCTCCGTATTATGTCCTTAAAAGCGCGATTTACTAGGCGTGTTCAAATTATTACAATTATGACTAATTTAAGGTGACCAATTTGATTTAGTCCATATTAAACGGTCCCTAATGTCACAATTGTCCAAGGTTACAAAATATATACATGAGATAAAATAAAAATATGTACATGAGATCATGAAATAATAAAAAAAATCAAGTAAGATAACAAGTGACATAATTAAACAATATGTTACCAAATAAAATCATATGAAATAAAATCAAGTCAAATAATATCAAATAAAAAACTAACAAAAATAAAACAAAATAAGCTAAGAAAATCAAGTCATATGCAATCAGATCAGAAATGACCAACCTGGCTTCGGACCAGAAAATCACCTGCAAGAATATTTTTAAACTTTTTTCTAATATTTTTCCATAAAACTAGACACAACAAGCTTCAAAACGACTATCCACACGACCACTAATTAGTTTCGAGCAATCCTGTAAAATTCAGCAAAGTCAGACAAACGAAACTGAAAAGAGCAAGACTGACCATCCTCTGTTCGAACCTATAAAACATCTACAAGAAAATTTTATAAAATTTATTTGATATTTTTCAGTACAATTAGACATAATAAGTTTTAAAATGATTATTCACACGACTCCTAATTCAATCCCAATTGTCCTGCAAAATTCGGCAAAATTAGATAAACAAAACTGGAAATAAAAAATCTGAACAGCGAGTTCATGACCAGGCTGCGTTCAATCCCATAAAACACCCAGAAGGAATTTTCTTAAATTTTTTGAAATATTTTTCCTTGAAACTAGACATAACAAGCTCGAAAATGAGTACTCACATAGATCGTAACTCATTCCCAATAGCTCTGGAAAATTCATCAAAGTTACTGCTCAGAACAAAACTGAGAAAATGAAACAAAACATCAAGCTATAACTTGCTACAATCGTGAATAAAATGATTAGTACTTAAATGAATTATGAAATCAAATACATATATGATTATAAAGAGATTGAGTCCTCAGAAATTATACCGAAATCGCCGTGGTCGAAACGGAATCGTCAAGGCTTTCGAATCGCTCGTTTTATGACTGTTTGAGGGTTGTTTTTATGTGGTATTGCTGCTGCGTTTGTTGTAGTTTAGAGGGTAGTTCGAGAGGATTTTTTTGTGTGTCTTTTTTGGTGATGAAGAGGGCTGGTATATATAGTGGGATTGGAAGGTTCAAGAAGAAAATCAACAAGGATATGGGGGGGGGGGATGTGATGAGATAGAATAAGGTAAGAGCTTGATATGGAGATGATTATATGGGATATGATGAGATATGGGTGATATTATTATTATTGTTATTATTATTATTATTATTATTATTATTATTATTAAAAAGTTAGTAATGCTAGTTTTGGTTTATTAAGGCTAAAAGTTTTGGGCTTGGTTAAAAGGTCTAAATTTGGGTCTAGCCATGCACAAGCAATTCTCGGGCCTTTTCAGAAATCCGGACCAATTGACGATGGGTATACTAAAATCATTGGACCCTTAATTGGGGAGACACTTTTAGGTGTCTACAAGGCCCTTTACATAGTTCACACTTTTTAGTAATAAAAGAAATTAAATTTCTTCTCTGTGGATTCGACCCTACTTATCACTGCTGCATGAGTTCTGATATTTAGGTTTTTTTTTACGGGTTGCGATGCCCTGTCACAGGCACAATGCAAGACTAGTTCCTCTGAACAGTTGTTTTAACTGAAACAATTGATTATTGTTCTCAGGGGGAACATCATGGTTTGTCATCATCAAATAGGGGGAAATTGTTGAACCATGTTTGATTTGAATGATGACAAACCAGTTGATTTCTAGTAAAGAGAATAGTCAAGGAATAGTTCCCTTTAACAGACATAAACTCAGTAGAACTTAGACCACAGTGAAAACAAATCTCAGTACTACGCACGTGCACTTAAGTAATCAGTCTTGATATTTTCTCTCCAAAACCTTTTTTTAAATTCAAACATCAAATATTAATTACTTAGGATTTGGAAAAATTGCTCATATAAAATATCCAATCAAATCATTTAATACAACTTAACATTTTGGATTTTATTGTACTTTCCTTTACAATACAGGAGTTATGGAAAGAGAATAAAATCTGATTTGATATCTTGTACAGCTGGTTGGGTGATCCATTTAACCAATACTCCAATGCAAGTTAGGGTTACGTTTTAACATATTAAAATTCCAATTTTCGAAAACCCTAATAACTCTCTTGCTCTCCAAAAGAAAATCAGTCATACTCCTCAAAAGTTCATCCTTAGTGCTTAATCATCTCCATATTCATCTTCAGGAGATAACTTATGGTGAAAAGTTGATATTGTAATTGAACCACTTAGAGGAAAGTGGTTGGGGAGTGTTCTGTGAGTACAGAGTGAATTGTTAGAGTTAACAGTTGAGGAATTGATTGTTACATAGTTGTAGCAATTCAATTGAGTGTTTAACCATTGTTATTTTTCTGAGTGGATTAATAATATTGGTTAGAGAGTGGAGGACGTAGGCTTATTGAGAAGTCGAACCTCGTTAAATCCCTGTGTCTACATATTTTACTTTACAACTTATCAAACTGTTCGCTCGCTGTTCTTGCAGACTGATAAATAACTTTTAAAAAGGAATGAAAATCCGACATACTCAATTCAACCCCCCCCCTTCTTGAGTATCTATTGAACTTTCAGGTGCAAAACACATACATACACACAAACATATACATATTCTTATGACAGATATTATTGCTAACATATGCCCTGGTTATATACTTATATTTTTTTTCTTAAGAATCACCTTTTAATGCTGACAGTTTTTCCTTGGTGGGGAGTTTTTTTAGAACTTTGAATAATAAGGTGGTTATATACTATCTAAAGAAAACTTTCAATCCAATTCCTTTTCAAATTCATGCACTTGCAAATTGCAAAATAAGATAAGTTAAGAGAAAGCAAATTACCTAACCGCCCCTGCTCAACCCTACCCCCACTAATCACATCGCCTAACCGCCTCTATCCAAAAAATCATTATCAAAAGAAGGCAATGTTCATACATGTCTTCTCCCCGAAACTGCAAATCAAATCCCCAAAAAGTCTTCAAACACCACCACTAAAAAAGAAATAAATAAATTGCAAACAAGTTACCTCCAACTTATGACTCGGCTTGCAATGAGTTCACTTAGTAGTTGCTGCTTCATTTCCTTGATTGAAGGTTGCATATCTTCCTTTTCTGGTTCTAGTTGTTTTGATGTTCTTTCTTGAGCATCTTCTAGTTGTTTTGTTATTTTTTCTTGAGCTTCTTGTAACTCCTTGTTTCTTTGCTCTTGATCCTGAAATTTTTGTTGAACATTGATCAAATTTTTATGTCCAAATTGCAATTTTTCTATGTCATGTGTTCCACAAGCCATATCACATCAGCAGGTGGCTTCACCCCCTTGTTTTCTTGTGTCTACAAAAAAATTGTCTCAATTTACTCATTATTACAATATTTAGACTGATTTAAAAAATTGATAAGAAATTTTACAATATTTATCCATATCAAAAAAATTGATAAGAAAATTTACAATATTTAGAGGGCACTGTGTATTATTATCAACATATCGATCTTCAACTTCAGCAAATGACAAATTTCCTGTTGTAATCTTTGTTCTTTTCTTCGACAAATGATTTTTGGAATTTATTTGACTGATTTTCTGGATAAATAATATGACTTGTAAATAATGTGTATGGTGATATAAAAATCAACATATAAATTCAGAAATTTAGACTTATTTATGGCCTGGTTTATGGTGGCTTGGTGTGTGTGTGTGTGTGTTGTTTTTTTTTTTTGGGGGGGGGGGGAGGGTGGGGGGCTAATTTGCTGCTTCAACAATATTATCTCTATAATGTTTTTTCTATTAGAAGTTGAGTTAATGCCAAATTCATTAACAAAATGACGAGTGTTCTCACCAACGGCTCGATCAACGTCATCAAGAATGTATATTAACTATGTAACTTTTGAACTCCTTTTGTTTTGATTTTTTTTCCTTTTGTTTTTCATATTAACTATGTAACTTTTGAACTCCCCCCTTTTCTTTGTTTTGCTTGTAGATATATTTAATATAGAATACAACAAGTTAAATAATAAAATAAGTAGGATCATAACATTGTCGTAGCTATACTGTTTTTTTATATTAATTTTTTTTGCAACGAAATTGTTGTTACAATAAAAAAATTGTTTTTAGCAACGACATTTTTCGTTGCAAAACATCTGTTCAAATACTCACAACGACTTTGTTGTTGCAATAAATATCAAAAACAATAGCAACGAAAAAAGTCATTGCAATAAAAGGTCCCAAATTTTCAGAACCACGACACTCATACAAATTGTTGGAGGGAATTGAAATAAAAATAATTTTTGGCAACAACATTTGTTGCGAAAAATGGTTTTCTTTTGTAGTGATCCATCAATCATCGATCAACATCCATCATTAACTGATCTGATCATCATCACCCACGACCATCATCGTCTTCTTCTTCTTCATCATCTGCTGACATCACCACCATCCATGGCCTCTTTCTTTCTCCTCAAATTCACCCATCTCATTCTCTCTCTACGCAATTGCTTGGTTTCGAGTTTTAATTTTCTTGGTTGGTTTCGGGTTCAATGGAGGTGGACAAGTTTTGGTGTTATGGTAGGAGGCTTTGGGTTGGTTAAAGGTGGTGGATTTTCGGGTTAGTGGGTGGTGTTGGGAGGTTTTCGGTAGGCTAGGTTGATGTTGTTGACTCTGTTGATGATGAATATGAAGTTGATGATAATGGATGGAATGATGGTAGTGGCTTACCGGATTGAAGGGAGAAGGTTGATGGAAGTTCACAGTGGATGTATGATATTCGAGTTGATCATCATTGGCCCGGCCCGCTAGCTCGGTCCGATCAACTCAAAATTTTACGGGCTTTGATGCACTCAAAATAGGGTTTTTTAGTTCCAAATCCTGGCACAAAAATTCCGCAAATAGCCCGCTAAACCTGCCTAAATAATTATAACTTTGGGCACACTTACCTAGTTAAGGCCCGGCTCGGCCCAAACTTTTTATCACCTCTACATGATATTGGAAGGTGAAAAGGTTTTTTTTTTTAATATTTGAAAACAAAGGTGAAAAGGTTTTAAACGAATTAACATAGTTTTTCCTCTTTTTTAAAAAGAAAAATATGATAGTTAACTGATATTATGGGTTATAGGTCATGAGTATCTTTCTTTGCAAACAAATTCAACCATAACAGTTTATACTAATGTGGAATAAGTAATAGTTGTAACCTTAAAAATGAAAACGGTCAAACTTTGTCCCTTTAAAAAGTATTATTTCCTATTTATTAATCAAAGACCAAATGTTCAGATTCTCTCATATAATTCGGTATTTCAAATTCATATCAATACATAAGGGCACAACTATTTTATGTCCTCCAATCTTTACAAGAACCTAAACGGGGTAGAATACAATGAAGTAACATTTCCTATAGTTAATCATTTCAGGAACCTTATTAACAAACTCACACTCATCTCACACAATCCTAAGAAAAAAAAATAAAATAATGAGTTCAACAATTAAACATTTAACAGATTCAACAAAACAATTTAGCATTTAACTTTAGTAGATTAACAAATTAACAAGGAATATTTTATTTTAATAATCTAACCTTTTAGCCATTCGCAAATAATAAACCAACCTTTTGATTATTCCTGAATAATTCAACCTTTGTACTAAATTTCATAGAGTGAACCAAAATCAAATTTTAGGTAAGTGGTCAACAACGTTAGCGCTAAACTACCCAAATACTACTTAAACCAACCCCAAAACGACACCTAAAATTTTGTTTTGGTTCACTCTATGAAATTTGGTACTAAGGTTGGATTATTTAAGAATAATCAAAAGGTTGGACTATTATTTGCGAATGGCTAAAAGGTTAGATTATAAAATCAAATATTCCAATTAACAAAGCAAATTCTTTGTCTCATTTAACGGGAGTATTTTGGTGTTGAGTTTTCTTCTCTTCCTTCATAGGGATTAGATTTTAGAAGAATTAATTTGTTGTTGATGGAGGCTTATGCGGTATCAAATCAAATCTTAAATCTACATGTATAATCAATTGTGTTAAGTTGTATTCAATTCAAAAACTGCAACAGATCACAAGACCCCTTGTAAAAGGCTGTAAAGGACATGAAAGATCAGGGAATTCATCAATGTTAGATCTTATCGACGATCGTAGCTTTGTAGAATTAGAATTTTATTTAATTAGAATATATATTTTTATGATTTTTTCTATGTATAAAATTATAGATATTAGTGTTCAAAGTTGTGTCACGAAAATTGTGTAAAGGAAAATGTCACAAGTAATTTGCGACAGATAAAATACTAATTTATTTTGAATATTTTTCACAGATAAGATAGTGTTCAACTCAACTTTACCCCCACGAACCCCTCTTTGGATACACTACTATTAAAAACTAACAATGATATTATTTATTTTTAAAAAGTATTGTGTATAATTAAATAGTTATTATAAACTTTCTTTTTAGCGGCTTAATTTTAGGAAATTTAAATACGCTTCTCTCTCCAATAATTTGTTTTAATGATATTATAAACTTTTCAAAAGTACTAGCCGGCCCTAATTTCTTTTCCCCCTTTTTAATTCTAATTTCTTGTTTTCTTTAGTTTTCTTTTAGTTTTTAATCTTTGAATAATTACTCTCCATCTTTAATGATGGTTTTTGGTCTATTTTTTGGTGGATTGATTTCTCCCATCTTGTGTGGGTTCCTATTTCCCATCTTGTGTGGGTTGTTATTTCCTATCTTATTGTGTGGGTTGTTATTTCCCATCTTATTGTGTGGGTTGTTACTTTTCCTTTGTTGTGGTTTGCTATTTCCCATAGTATGTGGGTTGTTTTTCCTCAAATGATCAAATCATTGGGTTGGAGAGTTAGGTTATAGTCAACAACAATTTAGGGCTTCAAATATATATTTTCTTCCTCAGATCTATACAGGAGGTGGTTGCAGTTGGTCAAGACATATTGAAGTCGAACAAAAATCACCAGGTGATTCTGCAATCGGACGGAAGCGAAGCAATTATTGAAGTTGAAGTTAAAATATGTATTGTTGTTTTGAATCTAATGTCTTTGCCTCTTTGGAGAGATTATCGATTTGTAAGTGCCGTTTGGCTTTTTATTAATATATAATCTCTTGCCTTTTGATAAAAAAAAAAAAATAGTTATTAAGAACTACCAACGAAGCAACGATTTTATTCCTTTTAAAAAAAGGTATTTTTATAAAAATAAAATAAAATAAAATTGGGCCATGTGTTGCCGGACCCCTTGAACATCTACTTTAAAATGGGCCAATAACTTCATTATTACTCTTGAATTAACAATGAATTCTTCACCTATTTAAGATGCCCTATAAATACTTTATAGTACAAGTAGTATCCTCCACTCCTCCAGCCTCTACGGCTCAGGCTATCTAGTCTAATTAGACCTGTCAAACAGGTCGGGTCGGGTCGGGTTGGTGTAAAATAGTTGCTAGTTCAGGTTGTACCGGGTTGGGTGTTAGCGGGTTCGGGTCAGTATTAGCTTTCTTATAACCCAAATTCTTCGGGTTCGGGTTGACCCAGTGGATTGGAATGTTTTATAGCGTTCTAAAAGTACAAATTATATGAAATATCTTCATTAATAATTAATTCATGGCAAAAAATTGATGTTGAGGTCCAATATCTTCATTAATAATTTAATACAAATTTAATTAAATATAAGTTAAGAAAAAATAAAAATCAGACTCTATTTCTGAGTCGGATTAATTTGTCGGATATTTAAAACAACTAACTCTATCTTGGAGTTCAATTCTTTTAAATTGTGCAGAAAATTCATTTATCATTTTGGATCAAATTTTTTTCCTCGCGGGTCTTCGGACTAGGGTTTGATCTATACATACAATTAAAAAAGGAAAAATTTGTTATAATAGCACGGTCGTTAGGTTAGGTGCAAGAAACAACACGACCTATACCGGATGAAAAGGGTCGCACGACCTTCTTCAAAGGGAGCAGGTTTGATCTATACATACTTCAATAAACTTATAAGGATTCATATTAAAAACTTCTATACAATATTTTAAAATGACATAATTAAAAAAAAAAAAAAAATCATAACATTACATTTTACATCGCACGGATTTGATACTAGAAAGTAGTAATCTTCTATATCAATTACTAAACAAAAATTGTTGACATAATTATTAGACATGTGTCAGATTTATTTTGAGATAAACTTTTTTTTTTTTTTTTTTTGCAAACAAAACGAGACATCTAGGCGCATCCAAGGCCGTTCATGACAATTTGAGGGCCCAGGGCGAACTAACAAGTAAGGGCCCTATAAGTTCGGTTAGAGGTATAAAATATTTATTGTAATTTTTTTTAAATGTTGGATGAAAAATTAGGATTCTTTTGATCATACTCCCTATATCCACTACAAAAAAGTGTGTTCAAGAAGGACAATTAAAATTGCCCTATTTGATACAAAATTTGTCTTCTTAGGTTATAATGACAATTTTAGGATTGCCCTCATGTTGTCCTTGTAACTCCGTTGTATTAGGTTTAAAAGACAATTTTAGATGTTTTGCCCTCTTTGATTCAATTCAAAAAGGGCAAACAAAATTGCCTTCATTGATCATCAACAAAGGCAATACATTTTGCTTTCCTTGATTTAAACACTTTATTTATTGTCAAATAGGGAAAAGTTTCAAAAGTCTAAGAGGGAAAAATAATCATATTGTCTTCATTGTTAATATCAATGAGTACAAAAATAATTGCCCTTGTAGGCATTATTAAGTAAAACAATACTCATATTGCCCTCTTTAATCATGATAAGTTGCCCTCGTTGTGTGAGTTTCTTGTAGTGATCTCATTATATTTGTCCTATGGACCCACTTTTGCGTGAAATATTTCTTTAGTTCAACGAGGTACTGATAATTTTTTTAAGATGAGATAAAGGTAATAGGATGGAGTGAGTATATTAAACATTAAGCTTTTAACTTAAATAACAATAGAAGGTATTTAATTTGAATGTTGCAAATTTTCTCTTGTATGTAAAACATATAATATTCCAATTTTTTCATATAATTTCTATTAATTGATCCTAATAAAATTTATCGAATGCATTTTGAGTGTCTAAAAATTTTTCTAGACCCGCCATTGTAAAACTATGCAAAATAAAAATACAAAATAACTATAAAAGATCAATTATGAATTATAAATAACAATGATGTACGTACGAAAATAATTAGAAATACAGTAATGAATATATTGATCAAATGGTTAAGAAGAAAAATGTGAGTAATAAAACCATTTTTAAAATTGGCACTTTAATAGTTTAATGGTAAGTGGGATGGAAAAGTGTGAAAAGAAAAAAAAAACGAGAAAAGTAGTAGCTTTCATCCCAATATGCAATATCATAAATGTTCAACACACAAAAATCAAAACAAAAAAAGGGGCGGGGGGAAACTAAGGCTCTGTTCTTTAGGACTGATCTAGTCTGATCTGATCTGATTTGTTTTGAGTTTGTCTAATCTGATCTGATTTGAGTTTTTCTAATTTGATTTTATTTATATTTATATTATATTTTTATTTTAATTTTAATTTTAATTTTAATTTTAATTTTTATTAGGGACAAAAATTTAATGAGCCCGAAGCCTCAAGCTCATTTCATTTCACCTCTTCAGTATTTAATTTTTATTCTTTTCAAACCCTTCATTCAATCTGACTCCAAAACCGTCACCGAAAAAGTCGACTGAATAATCACCGCCGGAAAACTCATTCTGAAAACCGTCGTCAGACAAGTCGTCCCGAAAACCGTCGCCGAAAAACGCGGCCTGAAAATCGTCGCCGGAAAAGTCGGCCAAATAAACACCGCCGGAAAAAGTCAGTCCGAAAACCGTCGTCGGAAAAGTCGTCCTAAAAATCGTCGCCGAAAAAATCGGCTTGAAAATCGTCTCCAGAAAAGTCGGTCGAATAATCACCGCCGAAAAAGTCGACCAAATAATCATCGCCGGAAAAGTCATTCCGAAAACCGTCGTCGGAAAAGTCTTCCTGAAAATCATCGCCGGAAAAGTTGCCGAATAATCAACGCTGAAAAAGTCAGTCCGAAAACCGTCGTCGGAAAAGTCGTCCTGAAAATCGTCGTCGAAAAACTCGGCTTGAAAATAATCGCCGGAAAAGTCGGTCGAATAATCACCGCTGGAAAAGTCGACCAAATAATCATCGCCGGAAAAGTCATTCCGAAAACCGTCGTGGGAAAAGTCGTCCCGAAAATTATCGCCAGAAAAGTCGACTGAATAATCAACACTGAAAAAGTTAGTCCGAAAATGTCGAGCGGAAAAACAATGCTCGAAATAATAATAATAATAATAATAATAATAATAATAATAATAATAATAATAATAATAATAATAATAATAATAATAATAATACGCCTTTTTATAATAATAATAATAGTATTCTCTCAAAAAGGCGTTTCTAGGGTTCCGGCTGTTTGAGGCGGCAGTTTGGGGCGGTTGGTTCTAGGGTTCAGACGGTGGTTCCGGCAGATTTTCAGGCAGGGACTGTTCGTATTTCCTCTGCAGTTGGTGCGGTGCTGCTATGCGATTCTGTCCAAAAGGCGATTCTAGGGTTCCGGCTGATTGAGGCGGCAGTTTGGGGCGGTTGGTTCTAGGGTTCAGACGGCGGTTCCGACAGATTGAGGCGGCAGTTCCGGCAGATTTTCAAGCAGTTGGTGTGGTGCTGCTGTTCGTATTTACTCTGCTTTTCGTGTGGTTCTGCTGCGGTTACGGGCTTGTGAGGTTCTGTTGCAGTTGCGGGCGGTTGTTCTGCTTCTGCTATTGGTGTTTTGGTGCTTCTGCTACTGGTGTTTTGGTGGTTCGTCTGGTGGTTCGTTTGGTGGCGTTTTGGTGGTTCGTTTGTTGGTTATTCGTCTGCTGCTGATCTTCCTCTTTGGTAGTTCATTTGATTCTTTGGCAGTGGTGTTTTGGGGTGTGTTGGTGCACTTTTTGGTTTATGGACAATTACAAAACAATTTGTTGGCACTGGTGTACCCAATGTCCACTCCTATTGTAGGGTTTGATTGTCCTTTTGTGGGTCTGAGTGGATGTCGTGACGGTGGTGGGAATGGCCTTACGCGGAGTTCTTTGATCACTCATCTACGCGATCGGCATTGTAATGGTGATGCCCGGGAAATTACCAAACAAACTCTTACTACTAACTTGGATGTTTTTACGGAGGTTGAGGTGACCTTTCGTCGTATGGGAATTTGGCTTTGCGGGGTGTGTTTTAGGACTCATGCTCTTCGTTCTAAATGTAAACATGGTCCAGGTTCAGTGTTTGTGGACCCTCCGGATGTTGGGGATGGGGTAGTTCGATATGCGCTATACGATTTTCCTAAACCACGAGCACCCACTATTGAATTGTCCAGACTTGTTGTTAGTATAGGGCAAGATCAAGACTTTACTGTTGCACAACTAGATCGTTTGCTCTCCAATTGTTTGCGTACTGTTAAGTCTATTCCGCCCAAATGTCGGCTGGGCTTTTCTCGGGTATTCAAAGGAGCTCTTGATAAGGTTTCTAGTAGGCCTTCTGATCTCTGCTTGGGTTGCTTTGCTTGTGTTACCACTTTGTATTCTTAAGACCTTCAGTCCGAGGAGCAATGTGGAGCGTCGATCTGGAACCCGACGTCAGTGACAGGAGGAGAGTATCACTGCGGCGATTCGTTCTTGGGGAGAGCCCAGGGGTGGGTTACAACTTCTTAAGGAGGCTTTGGCTGAGGACTCCCCTTCTTGGGTGGATGTTGACAAGGATGTAGAGTTCAGTGATCGTAACATTAAGCAGTGCAAGAGGAAGATCCATGATGGCCATTATACTGCGGTTGTTCGTGTTCTTTCGTCTTCTGGTGTTGCTCCTTATAATGAGGCTACTCTTGCTGATTTGCAGGCTAAGCACCCGTATTCTTCACCACCCTCTTTGCCTGATAGCATTACTGATCACCATCCAGTTCTTGCTACTCCTGCTGTTGTTTTGGGTCAGATTAAGAGTTTTCCACGTTGTACATCATGTGGTAGGGATGGTTTGCGTGCTCAACATCTCATGGATTGTTTGAGTGGTGCTGCTTTGGCTGTCTCCGATGATTTGGTTGGCTCTATCTCTCAGGTGGTCAATCTTTTCTTATGTGGGAAGTGCCCGGAGGAATTGGGTGGATACATTGCTAGTGCGCCTCTTACACCTCTTGTGAAGCCTGGAGGTGGTGTTCATCCTATAATTGTGGGTACCGTTTGGAGGCGACTGGTTTCTAAGGTTTGTGCTGCGTCAGCAGGTCCGTTGTTGAGTGGCTATTTTGATGGTTTACAGTTCGGTGTTGGAATCCCTGGGGTAGTGAGGCTATTCTTCATGCAGTTAATCGGCTGTTTGAGGATCGTGGGGACACTGTTGGTCTTTCTATGCTTTTGGTTGATTTCAAGAATGCTTTCAACTTGGTGGATCGAGAAGTTATGTTACGAGAGGTGTGCCTCCAATGTCCGGCTATTTCGCGATGGGTTGAGTTCTGTTACTCTAGCCCGGCTAGGTTGTATTATGGTGAGCACATCTTATGGTCATGTCAGGGAGTGCAACAGGGGGATCCACTAGGCCCTTTGCTTTTTGCTTTGGTTTTACACCCCTTAGTGTGTAAGATTCGACCCTCTTTTAATTTATGTCTCCATGCATGGTATTTGGATAACGGGACAATCATTGGTGACACGTTGGAGGTCGGTAAGGTTTTGGATCTGATTATGGAGGACGGGCCCGCTTTCGGTCTCCATCTCAATGTTGATAAAACTGAGGTTTTTTGGCTAGCAGAAGACCCTCGGAGTAGGTTAGTTGGGGTTTTCCCGCCCAACATTGCTCGGCCTCTTCGGGGTGTTAAACTACTTGGTGGGCCAGTTAGTGCAAATTCAGATTTCAGCAGTGAGCTTGTGGTGGGTCGGGTGGATAAGAATATTGAACTTATGAATGCGGTTGCTCAGCTTGAAGATCCACAGTGTGAGTTGTTACTTCTTCGTGCCTACACTAGGGTTTCAAAGCTTTACTTTACGATGCAGACTTGTCGTCCTCGCCTCTTTGAGGCTGCTCGGCAAAAGTTCGATGTTACACGTCGTTCATCTTTGGAGCGTATTGTCACTGCGTCTGGCCCTGGCTTCGGAGATTGGCAATGGAGGCTCGCCACCTTACCCTTTGCTTTTGGTGGGTTAGGTGTCTATTCTATTGCGGATGTTCTGCATTATGCGTTTGTAGCATCACGGCTGCAGTCTACTGGGTTGCATCTTAAGCTTCTCCGTTGTGCTGGTGTTGTGGATCCTGGGCCTGCCTTTGCTGATGCATTATGTCTGCTTAATGCTTTTGTGGATGTTGACATTCTTGGTAATCCTAGTGAGAACACTGCCCCCAAACTCATGAATAAACTGGCAGATAAATATTTCACAAAGGTTACTCAGACTGTTGAAACCACATTTTCTTTATCTCCACGACAGGTTGCTCTTTGGAAATCGCAACAACGGGATCATACTTCTGATTGGCTTAGGGTGGTTCCGATCTCAGGGATGGGTCAGACTATGAATGGTAAAACGTATCGGTGTGTGCTATGTTACAAGCTGGGTGTTCCTTTGTTTTCTGCTTCCGCGCCTTGTTCCGCTTGTTCGAGGGTTTTTGAGGGTGACATATTTGGTGATCATGATGTGTCGTGTGCTGGGATTGTGGGTGTCAAGCATCGTCATAATATTGTACGGGACACTCTTGTTGATATTTGCACTCGCTCGGGGATTTCTGTTGGAAAAGAGGTTGATATTGGATTGGGCTCAGAGTTCGGGGCTCTTCGTCCTGCGGACTTGCTGCTTTATTCTTGGGATCGTGGTCGCGATGTCTGTGTTGATTTGACAGGATCCTCGCCTTTGACTCAGTCTGGTATGGCTGATTTTGTTCCTGGTCGTGCTATGTTGGATGCGGCTTCTCGATAACGGGGTAAGTATGCGGATCGGTGTGCTACTCTTGGGTATGGTTTCCTACCTTTCTCTTTTTCTACTTTTGACGAATTCGAGGAGGATGTTGTTGCACTGCTTAAGCGGATTCAGAGTTTTTCCAGAGCACATGATATTGGTGCGCGGGCTGCTGCTCACATCTTCTCTCGTATTGGCTTTGCAATAGCTAGGGTGGTGGGGGCCCAGATTGTATCTAGGGTTCCCACTAACTTCTTGTAGACATTTTTGTGTTTTTGTGTACAACAAATTTTTATTTTATAATAATAATAATAATAATATTAATAATAATAATAATAATAATAATAATAATAATAATAATAATAATAATAATAATAATAATAATAATAATAATAATAATAATAATAATAATGTCTGATCTGATTACTGTAGCTTTTAAATCCAAAACAACAGGGCATCCTGAGACCACAAGCATGGAATGCACAGTTGCACACAATCATCATCATCAAACCATTGAGCTAAACTATAACACATAAGTCTATTATAACTAGTTTATTATATATTGCAATAAAATAGTTACGGTAAAATGGGCCTTTCGATCCTGGGCCCTGGCGGCCGCCCTGCTTGCCCTTGCCCAGGACCGGCCCTGGGCGCATCTAATAAGATCTTATATAAATTTGTTTTTTTTTTATATATATAATAAAGAGAATATTATGTTGAGAATGCAGGTCAAAATCACGTGTAATTTTCTCTCCCCAATTCCCCAAAGCTCCTAATTAATCCCTTTATAAAAATCACAAAGGAACTGTACAAATTGTTTGGGAAATTTTGTCGCTATGGACAATGGGATGTAAGTTTATGTTATCGGAAGTTTGGGTGATCTTTTAATTTCAACTTAATTGTGAATGTGACAAATTGCTGCCAACTAAATCGATGTAAATGCTAGTTACTACATTTGCTCTTCACAAGTTGACGATTTCAATTATCTTTTCCTTTTGGAGTTATTATATTCAAACAATCGTCATTAAAAGATGTTAATACATCATTTTCAAATTCAATGGGAGGTACATCATTTTCCTCTTGGTTTATTATTATTATTATTATTATTATTATTATTATTATTATTATTATTATTATTATTATTATTATAATAATAATAATAATAATAAAAACTTTACAAACAACAATATCCAAAGAACTACAAGAAATTAGAGGGGAGTCGAGAAACAATCTGGGCCCCCACTCCTCTAGCTATAGTGAACCCTATCTTAAAGAAAATATGGGCAGCAACACGTGCCACAATATCCTGAGCCCTGGAGAACGCCTGGATCCGCTTGAGAAGAGCGACGACCTACTTCTCTAATTCCCCCAAAGAACAAAAGGAGAAAGGAAGGAAACCATAGCCAATAGTCGAACAACGCGCTGCATACTTGTCTCGCTTTCGCTGCGCCGCCACTGCCACAACACGACCAGGAGCGAAGTCAGACAACCCGTATTGAGTCAAGTGTGAAGATCCTGTCAAGTCAACACAAACATCAAGACCCTTGTCCCAAGAATACAACAACACATCCGCAAGGCGAAGAGCACCGTCAATCCCGCTGACCAATCCGACATCAACCTCTTTGCAAGCAGAAGTACCAGATCGGAAACAAATATCAAGAAGGGTATCACGCACATCATTATGACGATGTTTAATACCAACCATTCCGGCACAAGACACAACATGATCGCCAAAAATGTCCCCATCAGAAACCTGCGAACACTATTATTATTATTATTATTATTATTATTATTATTATTATTATTATTATTATTATTATTATTATTATTATATTATTATTATTATTATTATTATTATTATTATTATTATTATTATTATTATTATTATTTTCAAATACAATTTAGATACATATGCTGCTGTTTGAACCTATCATAGGTAGTGAGTTGTATTATATGTGAAGTGCGAACACAATAATTTTGTTTTAAAAGGTGTTCCTTACACCGTATTGCACCACGTCTGCGCCCCATAGGATTGTGCACATGTGCGTAGTAAAACACATATATTTTGAATCTCCATTAAAATTTAACTACCGCCTTGAATGAGAATCGAACCCACAAACTTTATAATGAAATGTAAACTCTCAACAATCAAACCACTTTAATTTTATTATAAAGGTTGTAGGTTCAATTCTCATCCAAGGTGATGTATAAAATATGATAACAGCTTGTGAATTAGTCCCGCTAAAACGTGTACATTTCAAACAAATCTACTAAGTTAACAACATAACACTACTTTTACATATCCTATTATCTCAATACTTTTAATATTATTCTATTTTAATTCCAAATTCTTGAAGATTTTTTCAAAAGTATTATTAATTATCAAATTATCAATTCACATTAGAAAAAAAAAACAGTAACACAATCAATCACAATGCTTATGAAAACATAATATGAAATAAAATTGATAATTGTATTCGACCGAGGACATTGCCCGACCCAAAATACTAGTTTTCAATTAAATAATGTTTCACTTCAACCAATTCAAGAACTCTCTAATTTTGGGACATAAGGAGAATGAGACATAGCAAAAGTGAAGGAATTAATTTGAGGATAGATAAAGAGGCGAAAAAGGGCCAACCCTTTTTATTGCATTCACTGAGGGATGCCAATTTAATCTGGATGTACGTGGCGTTAATCTGATTAAGTCCCCAAATAAAATTTGGATTCAATCCGCAAAATATAAATCTATATCTTGGAAAAATCTGGCTAATAAATCCGACTCTGACATTGAGTCAAATTTTCTATTTGTCTAAGTTGTGTTTAATTAAATTTATATAGTTTGTCAGAAATATTTGTTACTAATAATATAATTTTTTAACGTATAATGTCAAATTTTTTAGTGACAATAAAATAAAGATTAATTTTAATGTAATATTAGACATTTATTTGACCTTTTTAATGAAATAATAGTTAAATGGAAAACAGAGGGTCAAATTATGGTTGAGGTCAGACAGATGTTGGTAAATAGAGTCGAAGTTGGATGTTGCAATCAGAGTCGGAGTAGGATGTTGACAATCAATTGAAGTTGGAGTCAAATATTGGCATCAGGAGTCGTGTTATGCATAATCCAATAATCCAGGTTCGGCCGACCCCTTCCTATCCTTATGTTCGCTTCCTTTTTAAAAAATGAACTAGCTTAATGTACATGTTATTTGTATGAAAATATTCAATAATAAATGATAACACTAACCATAAGTAGCAGATAACTAATAGATTAAATAATCATTTAATCTATTTTGGACTTAAATGATGATAATGTTAGCTTAATTCTGGATTTTCAAAAGGTTGGCTTAATTGTGGAAGATCGACCAAAAAGTGGCTTATTTCTTGGCAATTTTTCCTTTAATATTTATGTGTATGAAATAATTCATGGGAATTGTGAATGTCCATGGAAATTAAGAGCAACCAAAAAGAAATTCACTGTAAATTTTTTTCAATCACGATTCATGATTTGCATTGATTGTCTTATAATTTATACATTCTATGTTCTACTTTATTCGCAATATTTAATTTTTACACTATTCACAATCTTATTTTTGATTACATTATGTGTGTCATATGCTAAAATAACATAATCATGTGAGATCTATGTAGATTCGTCTTAATGAATACTCTATTAGATTATATTTCACTTTTAATAATTCTTACAATTACAAATTAAAGCTATATATTTTTTAGATTGTGTATTGACAAGCGTGAAACTCATCAATGTTACAAGTACTTGATTGGAGCCTTTGATATGCGATGTACTCCCTTCGTAACCAAAAGATTTCAACAATTGTAGTTTTCGCGGACTACTAGGCAAAATTTCATAATACAAATTTAAGGCATTAACATGACCCTAAACCAAACCATTAATAAATACATCAACCACCCCCAAACACCAAGAATACCACCGTCTGCCAATCACCATTCACCGTTACCGCTAATTCATCAACACCAACGTTCACCACCGCAGCACTGCAAACCAACACCATTGTTCACCACTACAACACCACAAACCAACATCGTCATTCACCATTGCAGTACCCATTCGAAGCCATCACCAACATCAATTCGAAGCCACCACCATCATTCACCGCTGCAACACCAATTCGAAGCCATCACCAACACTGTGCACCACCCAATTCGAAGCTACCATCAATTGAAGAACCCACAAATCAAGTTAGGGTTTTTTTTTAATTTTGATTTGGGGTTTTTTAAAATTGTAGTTGTTGTTGATCATTGTCGGTGGTTTTCAGTGCTTTAGGGCTGATTTCGATGGTTGAATGATGATTTTGAGTTGATAATGGTGGTCCGGCGGTGGTTTATAGGGACAATTTCAGATGACGACAGGGTTAGTTTTCGAAGGTGGTGGTTGGGGTTGGGTTAGGGTTCGAGGTGGCGATTGGTTTAAGTTTCGAAGGTGGTAGTTGTAGTCGGGTTAGGTTTCGAAGGTGGTAGCTGGGGCTGGGTTAGGTTTCGAAGGTGGTGGTTGGGGTTGAGTTAAATTTCGAAGGTGGTGGCTAAGGCTGGTTTCGAAGGTGATGGCTAAGGCTGGTTTTGAAGGTGGTGGCCGGGGCTGGGTTAGGGTCGTTGGTAGGTGGGGTAGGTGGTGATAAGTTAATTAGGGAGATTGTTAATTTTATTAATGATTGAGTGTTAATATTTAATAAAACTTGTGTTTGATTTAAGGTATTAAACTAATGACATTTTTGTAAGTAATTGGACTTATTTCTACTAAAAATAGAAAGAAATAGAATTGTTGAAATCTTTGTGTTACACCCCAAAAAGGAAACTGTTGAAATATTTATGTTACGGAAGGAGTATGCGTTTACTTTTATTTATTTTAGTTTGTATTGTATTCTAATTAAAAGGGTAAGGTAAGGTGGCACGAGCCATAGCTCCCCTCCCTTATATGATGGAGATGGATATCATGCACAAGAAATTTGGGAACAGTAGCTAGGGAATCTATATTTATATTAATGTATACTTGTTGGTCTATTAAACTCTCCCAATAACACACATTTGACACATGATTTTTTATAAATCACTTCTTTATCCTCACAATGACACATCATTCTTCTTCCTCTGAATGACACATTATTCATCTTACTCTTAATGACATGTTATTCCAATTATTGTTCCTAAATTAATTTTTTAAGCATTTCTTTATTGTCTTCTCTAATCTCTTTAGGAACACATTTGATGCGATAACGGAATTTCAGGAACACTTCCTAAACATCTAAAACAGGATCTCATGCATATAATTAATAAGAATTACATTATAGAAGTTAGATATACCTTTTATGCGTGTACTCCCCTTTTGCCTTTGATAATCCTCCTTTGGAGATCAAGAACCTCAATTGCGATTCCTCTACTTGATCCACAAACCCGATAAAGATACCCACGTATGCTAGTACAGAATGAGGAAGATTAAACTTTCACTTTCTTACTTTGTATGGGTTGTGGCTATGAAAAATATTAGGGTTGTTTATTTCACTCAATACTTATTATGTATCTCATACATAATACTAAGCCTAATATATAGTAGTAATTAGGTTATAAGATTACAAAACCCTATTCCCTAATTTCTCTCTTTAACCACCCACTTAAAACCCTTATTGGGCTTGGTGTGGTTTGATCCATCTCATGTTTATATGTGTGACCTTATAGGATCCGATTAAAATTAGTAGCAAGTCCATTCTATAACAGGCTTACAGACCATAATTGGTTTCTAGCAAAACACTACGACCCATAAAATAACCGAATTAATAATCTCCTTAATTAATCCTATTTTATATTTAGTAATTGCTATACTTGATCGAGGACACCTCTTTCAATCTCCCACATGTCAGAGAACAAGTGGAGCAATCTAGAATTCTCTTAAGTGTCTTAATGTCCAATTTGATAATATGATAACATTATATATTATCCATATTACAGGTTCAAATTGTTTCTTGAAACCTGAGTTAAACTGTTGAAAAAACTGATTAATTTTTTAATCCACTTGAGCACGACCATGCATTTTCAGTTCTAACTCTTCAAGATGCCATGACACCAACACTATTTAAATTAGGATGACTTATCCACTTTTGTCCAACCAAGACTCCCACTAAACTTTTAGCAATCCTAATTACTGCCTTTATAACCTCCTTTTACGGCGTAGTGTTTAACAGTACCAAAGACATACTAATCGCTGCATGGGAATAATGTTGCTCTCATGTCTGAGGAATCCACTAAATATAATTTTTGAAATTTTATTTCAATTTGGTCTGTTCAATACACTTTTACTCTGTGTATCCATGTGATTGTATAGACATCTTCGTGTCCCAATAGCCCATGAAACAACACCATCATCAATCCGCAAACTAGCCATTTAACTAAGTCTTTTATGTCCATTAATGACTAAGACGAGGAAGATAGGTAATCTATAATTTTTTTCACCTTATAGGTTTCATTTATCAAATCACGTTTTTGATAAACCAATAAAATTATAAATACTTTGGAAATATTATTTAATTCTAAACCATAATTAAATAAGGGAAATTTTATTGATAAACGTAATAAAACATAATTCAATGCCTTTACAACAGTGATCTAAAAGTAAGAACACAACCTAAAGCCATTCTCCAATATGCTTAATGCCTATAGCCCTAGAGTTTCCTTCATGCTTTGGCTGTGGTACGGGTTTAGTTAATGGATCAGCGATGTTATCATCAGTGTGAACTTTGCAAACTTTCACATCCTTTCGAGCGACGATTTCTCGAATGATGTGAAACTTTCTTTCCACATGCTTGGATTTGTGATGTGATCTTGGTTCTTTTGCCTGAGCAATGGCACCATTATTATCACCATACAAGTCAACTCCATTCTCAATGTTAGGTATAACTCCCAATTCGATGAGGAATTTCTTAAGCCAAACGGCTTCTGTTTTTGCCTCAACTGCTGCTAAATATTCAGCTTCTGTGGTAGAATCTGCTACAGTTCTTTGCTTTGAACTTTTCCAGCTCACTGCACCTCCATTTAGACAAAATATGAAACCAGATTGTGATCGGAAGTCATCATTGTTGGTTTGGAGGCTTTCATCCATGTAACCTTTCACAACTAATTCACTTTCACATCCAAACACTAGGAAACTATCCTTAGTTCTTCTGAATTACTTAAGGATGTTCTTAGCTGCATTGCAGTGTGCATAACCTGGATTTGATTGGAATTTGCTGCATACATTCAAAACATATTAGACATCCGGCCTTGTACAAATCATGGCATACATGATTGATCCTATAACAAATGCATAAGGAACACTTCTCATTTAATCTCATCAGATGTCTTTGGACAATGATTCTTGTTTAGCGATATGTCATGTTGCATGGGAATGAATCCTCTCTTAGAGTTTTCCATATTGAATCTTTCAAGAACCTTATCAATATAAGTTTCTTAACTTAGCCCAATCATCCTTCGAGACCTATCTCTATGGATTTTAATTCCCAAAATGTATTCAACCTCTCCTAAGTCTTTCATAGAGAAACAACTTTTTAACCATTCCTTGACAGATTCAAGCATTGGTTTGTCATTTCCCATGAGAAGTATGTCATCTACATACAAGACTAAGAGGACTATGCTGCTCACACGAACCTTCTTTTAAACACAAGATTCTTCTTCACTTATTAGAAAATCAAAATTTTTGATTTCCTCATCAAATCGAAGATTCCAATTCCTAAATGCTTGCTTTAGCCCATAAATGGACTTCTTAAGCTTACACACCTTCTTAGGAATTTCGGGATCTACAAAACATTTTGGTTGTTTCATGTACACATCCTCCTCCATGAAAACATTCAAGAAAGCGGTTTTGACATCCATTTGCCAAATTTCGTAAATATAAAATGCGACAATCGCTAAAAGGATCCGAATGGATTTAAGCATCGCCACTGGTGAAAATGTTTCATCATAGTCAATACCATGAATTTGTTTAAAACCTTTAGCGACCAGTCTTGTAACAACCCCGTCCTTGTAGACAGAGAATCTCAGTGGAAAATAAAACATTGGACGGGAGTGCCACTAAATTCTAAATCTGACAGAGTAATGAACAAAGACCCCTATGAAAGAAACTTCTAAGGAAAACCTGAATCAACTAATAAACTTGTTAAATTCATAATTTTAGGAAATACAAACCATAAAAAAGAATATACAAGTCCAACTACAGTAATCCAAACAGACCAAAGGCTCAAACTTAGAGCTACATCCACATAGCTCTAGAAATTAACTTAAATAGAAAATTATTAATTTAAAATTCTTCCTTAAACTAGTTGCGTTATAGAAGTCCAGGATGGCTAGAACAACGGGAAGGACCCTAACTTCAAGTCTCACACACCCAGCCCAAACAGTTATAATTCTGCAGTCATTCAACATCTGAAAAAAAAATGATAACAACTCCACAGTCAGTGGCGAGTAACTAACAGTTCTCCCCAACATAACAAACACAAGCTTAGAACCATAGATCAGGCAACCAAATTAATATCATCAAGTAGCAAGTTACAACAACACTAATTAATTTAAGATAACCATTTACTTACAATAATTACGTCCATAGTCCTCCTGCAAATCAGTTACATTCAAAACAAATGCCACAACCAACATAGACATAAACCATAACGTGAGATAATTAGCAACATTTAAGAAAATGACTAAACCACAACTAGAACCCAATTCACAAACAAGCTATATGAGTAAAAATTACTTCCAACTACCCAACTTAAAACACACGATTGGTGATGGAACAAACACTAATGGTATAAGTAGATGCCCAAAATATGGACTTACACTACCGACCCTAAGTTACTATAAGTAGATGCCCAAAATATGGACTTACACTACCAACCCCAAGATACGTTAAGTAGATGCCCAAAATATGGACTTACACTACCAACCCTAAGATACGTTAAGTAGATGCCCAAAATATGGACTTACACTACCAACGGTCAACACGTACGATTGTGATTGTAGATGGAATGATCGCTAGTGGAAATCCCGCAGTACCACTTCCTAAGGTTTGTCAGGTAGATGCCCAAAATATGGACTTACACTACCAACGATCAACACACAGTTGATGTGTCTAAGAATGACCAAACTCCCGGTGCTGGATAGATGCCCAAAATATGGACTTACACCTCCAATACTCCCGGACGACAACAATTAACCCAGGTAAATATTGTTCTTGGTCCACGCAGTCCAAGGAACAAAAACTGATCTGACCATTGAATCCCGCAGCCCAATGGCTCCAACTAACAATCAAAGGTAACTCTGACATGGTCATAAACTACGGACGACAAATTATATCGTTGCTGTTGAAAACATTCTTACCCAACACTCGTCACACATCCATACTTAGTCCAAAATAAATTCCAAGAATATTAATTTAATTACCCCAGGAAGAATATGCGTCTAAAACCTACGCAAGAGTAATTACCAAAATGCCATTCAATCAAATTTACACCCAAACAATTCCTATTGATTAGCAATCACTAAAACCATAATTAAGAGTCAAAATTCATCAACAAAACATAAATTTAAGCCCTCTAAAGTTGCTGTCCAGAATATTAAAAGATGAATATCAACTACCAAAACATGTCCGAAAATTGTTAAACTTACACAATTAATTATATACTTCACCAAGGACATAACCAAACATATTACAAGCCTAAAATAAAATTAAAACATGCTAAACACTCTAATATTTCACATGGCCAGAAGCTATATACTTCAGAAATATAATTGCAAAATTTCCACAAGTTATACAATAGTTATTCAATTAATTCCAAGTTCAACAATTTTACAACTAGGCATAAACAACACCAAAAATTATGTAAATTTAACCATAAACTCCAGTATAATCAAGGATTAAATACATGAGGATATCACCAAAAATTTGGGTAGCAATCCGCCCCTTTTTAGGACTAACAATCAATTACCGAAATAATTCATAAAAATTATTCTACAACTAATTACTTGGTGCATAATTAACACAAATTAAAACTCATCATTTTATACCCAAAAATCATGGAAAATCAGACTATCAAGGCCACATAACCACACAAAAAATTGCATGCAACAATTTCATAAAATAATTCTCTAAACAATTACCATAATTAATTAATTAAACATGCAATTGCAAATAATTATCCTATGAGATTCATACATTAAAATAGCATAAAAACAACTCTAATATATGCCAAAATACATGAAAAATCAGAATGAAAAACAATTAGAAACATGCATGGAAAAACCGATTTTAAAGCTAATTAACATATAATTTGTTCTAATTTGTTTTATTAATCTTTCTTAAATATTTTAAACTCAAATTCTATCATCCTAAACTATGTGATTACTAGATTAGAGATAGTGTTAGTTACCTTGAAAATTAGAGAAAAGTAGTGCACAAAACTAGTCCAAGTAATGCTCCAAAGATCACCAAAATATGCCCAACACTTACCCAAATTTTGGGAAGAAGTTTTTGTGAGTTATGGAGATCAAGAGGGGTGTACAAAACTGAAAAAAAGACAGCCCCCTCCTCCTTGGCCAGCCGTATAAAAGGGAAAAAAAATGGGCACTTGGAAGGCTTGGAGCATGGCATTCTCATGCATGTACAAGTGTCTTTGGTTGTCATGCAAACAATAAAAAAAAAAAATAAGGAAGCCACATGGCTTAGCTTGGGTCGGCCATGGTGATGTACAAGCTACAAATTTTGGTCGGTCCAAGTGTCCTTATAACCCGAGAACAAAAACCGCTAATTCGAAAAAAAAATCGATATATATAATAATTCGAGTGTTCATACTAACACGCAATGAAAAATAATGTGTTAAATACGTAGATACATTACGTATGGAGAATAATAATGAAAATAAAAAAAATAAAATTTTTCAAACCATATAAAATATATACATAAAATTTTTAAAGAAATGAATAAAAATAATAATAGTTTTATTTGGAAATAAAAATAAAGGAATAAGCATATTTATCAAATAAATAATTAAATAAATATAAGAGAATGATAGAAAATTATATACACATATATAATTAAAGGCACGAAATTTTAGGGGTATTACAAGTCTAGCCTTGAAAATGGTTACATTTCCATCCTTGTCTGTTTTTACTTTGAAATCCCATTTGCTTCCAATGGGTTTTACCCCATTTGGCAAATCTATCAAAGTCCATACTTGGTTTTCAGACATGGATTCCATTTCGGAATTCATGGCTCCAAGCCATTTTTCGGAGTTTGGACTCGTCAAAGCTTGTGTATAACTAGTAGGCTCTTCTCTCTCCAAAATCATAATTTCAAAATTTTCAGTCAAGAAGACTTCAACAAACCTCTTTGGTGGTCTTGTTGGTCTACTAGATCTACGTATGGGCTAAGCAACAAGAGAAATGTTCTTCTCAACAATTTGAGAATTTTAGCACGAATTAGATTCGAGTGGGACGATAGGAGGTTCTTGCGTTGAATGCAATTACTCCATCACATCTCAACGCAATTCCTCCATCACATTGTTAGTAGTAAGTGGAAATTCGTTTGTACAAGGTATTATCTCCTCCTCAATTACTAATGGCTTAATCGGTAAGAAATAGCCTTGTGATCTCGTCTCTGATGTGGTTTTATCCACTTCCATTTGTTGCTCTTCTCGAATTATTTCGAGCTAGATACTACTGCCACTTGTCTTTTTGGAAACGAAATCTTTCTCCAAAAAAACACCACCAAACACTTTGTTCGCACTACGGTTGTAAAAGTAGTAGCCCTTTGTTTCTTTAGGATAACCTATAAATAAACATTTGTTAGATTTGGGAGATAGCTTATCTGAGAGTAAACGCTTTACATAAGCTTCACAACCCCAAATTCGTAGAAAAGATCATTTTGGAACTTTTCCTGTCCATAACTCATATGGTGTCTTTTATATTACTTTTGACGGAATCCTGTTTAGTGTAAAAGCAGCGGTTTCGAGGGAATGTCCCCAAAAAGATATTGGAAGATCTGAAAGACTCATCATTGATCGAACCATATCAAGTAAAGATCGATTCCTCCTTTCTGACACACCATTTAATTGAGGTTGTTCCTGTCAGAGTTAGTTGTGAAATTATTCCACAACTTTTGAGAGGATCATCAAATTCTTGGCTCAAATATTCTCCACCACGATCTGATCGTAGTGCTTTTATTGTCTTGCCTAATTGATTATGTACTTCATTCTGAAATTGTTTGAACTTTTCAAACGATTCAGACTTATGTTTCATTAAATAGATTTATCCATATCTACTCAAATCATCAGTAAAAGTTATAAAGTAACTAAACCCTCCCCTGGCCATAGTGCTCATTGGTCCACAAACATCTGAATGTATGAGTCCTAAAAGATCACTTGCTCTCTCACCCTTTCCTATAAAAGGTAATTTTGTCATTTTACCCATCAAACACCCTTCGCATATATCAAATGATGTAAGAACCTGGAACCTCCGCCAGGATGGGGAGAATGCAAACTCACCCAGGGACGGCGGAGGTCTGGTCCCGACTTCCACGTGGCGCCACTCAAGGTACCACTTGAGCACTTAGGCCCACATCATAACAAACTAACTAACTAACTAAGGAGAGACGTACACGTGGCGGCCATCCAAGCCACCACTCAGCATAATAACTAACTAAGATTCTCAGGCTGGCATCAACCAACCACAGGGTGACACGTGTAACCCAAGGTACCAGCACCTACCAAAATCCTCCTCTATGATGCACCTCATTTAAGGTACATTCTAATTCTCCTACACTCTTCTACTCTCTTTCTCTTTCTCTCTGTCTTTTGATCGAATCCCCTTGATGACTTAAGCATTGAAGGGTCTTTCCCCGGAAACAACCTCGGGGTTAGCTCACCGTTGTTCCTTGTGTGCAGGAACCACCGTGAGGACCACCACGAGGAGGTACTCCTTCGACTGAGCTTGATTAGGACGGAACAATAATAATCAAACCCTGCCTAGTAATATGCGCTTTTGGGATATAATATGAGATATCTTTGAATTCTTAAATAAATAACAGTATGACCACAAAAATAGACCTAGTAGAGACCGCTCACATGCGGGAAAGCCCGATGCACGGCTCGTAATTTGTCCCCGAACCCATACTCTGGTGCACGACCATATGGGGCCAACTGCTCCTAGCATTGGTATTTTTTCGGTGTCCGTGGACCGTATAAACGCACAGTGATGACTCTTACTAGACCACATTCACGTGTGGCGTTAACGAGCATTCAAAATAACTCGTGACATAGGCGGCCGGAAACGACTCCTACAAGAACGAGTAAATGTTGTGAAAAATTATAAAGGTAAAACAAACATTCAACTAAAATTGTTACGTGTCTTTTAACTAAGGATGAAAATGTGTGATGAATCAATTTTTTTAATGGATAGAAAACCCAATTTAAATGGATGGGAAGTGGGTGGTTGGTGAGAAAATTTTTCATCCACCACTCGTTGAACCAGTAACTCGCCACGCATTTATTGAAATTTACATGCATCTAACCTTAGTTATTTTTTATTATGTGATAAAAACGTTTTATAGCGTATCATAAATTACAATTGATTATTACAATAAAAAATACTAGATTCTCATTCATGTAGCACCTGGTCCACCCGTCGGATGATGGATGAATAGATGGATGTGGGTGGCGGATGTGAGTAATGCTCCACGCACCCTGAATTCGATCTATATTAATCTCCTTTTAACATCAATGATGAAATTTTCTTACATGTCGTATCTTAGGTGATTTTAAGAGGTGAATGGTATTGTTTTGAATTCATTCTTCCTTTTAAAATGTTAAGTATAAATATAAATATCGATATAGAGATAAATTGGGTTGAATTTATTGTTATAGACATTATAATGATGTAACTAAAAAACGGAAGATGAAAGGAAAAACTTTTTTACATGTGAATTTTGACTACAAATGTTATCATTAAGGAAAATTAATAGATTATGAGTTAGAGATATGAAGAGACTAAGCAAGGGAATAAAAAGTGAATTTAGGAGGAATAATCGAAGATGATGTGTCAATGAGAGTGACCATATAAGAGGTCGTATGTCAATTTTGTGTTTGGAGGAGAGTTTTAATATAATAGATATTGATATATTATCAAGGTTGACAACCTTAACGACCCATTTGATTGCTGTTTATAAAACATGGCAATGAGAATAAACTTAAAGCATAGTTTAGTAAGGAATCTCCATGGAAACATATGATCATTCCAAAGTTTAAATTCCTTCACTTTTTCATACCATCCATTACTATTGGAAGGGTGTTATTGGATGAAAATGAATATTTGTGAAGAAAATTAGATAAATTGAAGCCAAGTTGAAACAACTATGAAAATAAATATTTATTTTCCTTTTAAATTTAAATATAAAATTATTTTTCATTACCACATTTATAACTGTTTACTAAACGGACCATAAAATGATTAACCAATCACTCCCCGTGTAATTAGGGCTGTCAGTTTGGTTAGGAATTGTTGGTTCAACTATTAACCTAACGCGAACTGAACTGAATTAACTGTACTGAAATGGATTAAGAACCAAATGACTGATAACTGAAATTCCAACTGAAACAAAATGAACTGCACTTAATTAACGGAAACTGAACTGAATCATGAACTAAAAAAGTTGAATACATAAAGCTGTTTTTAACTGACCAAAACTGAACTGAAATTAACTGTAAGCTGTTTGGTTTTGTTTGTTTATTACTTAATTGAACTGTTTTTAACTGTTGATGTAACACCCAGACTTTTACAACGTATCGAAATACGATATAAAGCCGAAATGCACTCTAACAAAAAAGCTAAATATTAAAAACTTAAAAAAAAACCCTAAATATTATTATTATTACTCCAAAAATATACATGGTCCAAATACTACTACATCCCAAATTATCCAAAGTAACATAACTGCCAAAGTACTAAACTGAAATACTAAACAACATAGAAAACAAATCTAAGTTTAACTACAATCTCGCAGATACACACGCCCAAGCCAAATAGAACAATAACTACTCGACATCGTCACCTGAAAAATATGGAATTCCACCATCAGTGGCGAGTAACTAGACTGTCCCATTCAAATAGGGAATTAAAACATGCAACATAAGATAGAAAAAGCCACGCAAATTAAGACATAGTCACATACCTTGCATCCAATCGCTGCGAAAACAAGCATACCATATCATGTTGTAATACGAAATCTAAATCAAAAATCCTTCAAAACATGCTTTCCAAATCAATGAAATAAAAGACCAACAGAAGTACTAGGTGTCCGCAACCGAAACTGCAAATAACAGAATTTGACCACTTTTGTGTCCTTTCCTCCAAAACCAAATACAAAACCAAAACAGAATTTCGAAAGACCAGACTAACGAAACACATACAACATATCATATCATATCTTAACTTATGATAGTACCGTCTTATGCTTGTTGGTCAACCTTTGCTTCTCCCAACTTCCTAAACAAATGTCGGGTCAACCTTTGCGTCTTCCCGTAGTCCTCCTTTGTAAGAACTATGCCTATGTATGGCCAATACCCCGGGACTAGCTACTCATGTTTCACTAACCAGAAGATAACACATGTTAGGACACTGACTACCCCACGATCGAACACAAGCGGCCTCGACTTAACCGTTCTTAGCTACTCGTGTTTCACTAAGTTAGGCTGCTGACTTTTTGGAAAATAAATTCGACATCTTATCGACACGATCATCAAGGCCGAATAAAAACTTAGAAATAAATCTAAAACCACCTTAACTTGAAAATAAAACAAGAAACCTTCTTAAAACCAAGAACCAACAAGAATCATCAAGAATATTCAAGATTTATCAAGATAAACCAAGAATTGTTTGATCACAAAACAATTGGCAATTAAGCCATATGGAAAAGGGGCTGGTTGGGCTAAAGAGAAATGGCCAAAATAATTGCTAATGGGCCACTTGCACTTGAGCATGATTAGACATGATTAATTTTGGACTTGACCCAAAATTAATTAATTAGGAAATAAAACCCCAAAAATTAAATAAAATACTAAAATAACATTCAAAATTAATATCCTAAATTTTAGGATATTACAGTTGATCAACTGAACCAAAATAACTTAAAAATTCTTTTGTTTTGTTAGTTAACTAAACTATTATTAAGTGTTGATCAATTGAACCAAAATGACTTGATATTGTTATAATTTATAGTTAATTGATAAAAAATGAATTGTTATACTTCCTCCATAAATGAATTCGTTGCAACAAGTGTACTTTTGACACTATTCAAAATTTCCACTTTGATCGTAATTTGTCACTTATATACATAAAGAAAAATATAGTCATGTGGGATCCCGTTGGATTCGTCTCAGATTTTATATTTTATTATTTAGTGATTATAATTTTTTAAAATAAATAATTAGTTATATTAATCTTTAAAGGTTTTTCTCGTCATACGTGAAAAGTCATTTGTTGCAACAATTCATTTACAGGGGTAGTAATTTAAAGTTAACTAGGTTTTTGGTCCGTGCATAATGCACGGATTTTGTACATATTACATTAACAACTGTATGCTTTAATTTTTCATTTATGACGATTTTTGAAGAATGAAACTAAGACTTAATAATTTATAAAAAAATGAAAATTGTATCAAATTTATAATTATTTTAAAGATTATAACATATACATTTTGGAAAAATAATTCATATGGATGATTATAAAATAATGGAAAATCATTTTGTAAATATGAATCGTGACATTACAAAAAAGTCACACAATGATGGCAACTTATCATGATTAAAGAGGGCAATATGAGTATTGTTTTACTTAATGATGCCTACAAGGGCAATTATTTTTGCACTTATTGATATTAACAATGAAGCCAATATGATTATTTTTCCCCCTTTGACTTTTGAAACTTTGCCATATTTGACAATAAATAAAGTGTTTAAATCAAGGAAAGCAAAATTTATTGCCTTTGTTGATGATCAATGAAGGCAATTTTGTTTGCTCTTTTTGAATTGAATCAAAGAGGGCAAAACATCTAAAATTGGCTTTGAAACCTAATACAACGGGGTTACAAGGGCAACATGAGGGCAATACTAAAATTGTCATTATAACCTAAGAAGACAAATTTTGTATCAAATAGGGCAATTTTTATTGTCCTTCTTGAACACATTTTTTGTAGTGATATGAGTTCATTTAAAGAGAATTTCAAATTGGGAAAAAATAATTTAAAATGGGTAACTTAAGAAGGAAGTCTTAGTTTGGAAAGAAAATGACATTATTTGAGAGAAATTGAAAAGTTTTATTAAATGTAAATAAATTATTAATTTAATTGTAATTGGAAAAGAAAAATAATTTGTTACAAAAACAAAAATGAAAAATGAAACACTTTTTATAAAAATGACACATGGTAATTTTTTTTTGGAGATATCAAGTACATGTGTCAAAATTATGTGTGGGGAAGATGACACATGGCAATTTGTTATAAAAAAAATCAAGTACATGTGTCAAAGATATGTGTGGGGTGTGTTTTAACATAATAGGTATAGATTGATAAAAAATGTATTTAATCATACCCATTTCATAAGATAATTATTGTAATCCGATCCATATACACACTTTCTTTAAGTCTATTGGTTTTTAGGTGTCTTCTTCAAATGACTTGGAAGTCCTGAAACAATAAAATTACTCTTGGAGTCTTATTGTCTTAGGAGTATATTTGTAGCAAAGCAAACTAAAAATAAAAACATAGATAAAAACTAATAGTATTCTATCAAACTAATATAATTATATTGCTTTAACAAAAAAATTCAATGGATTTAAGAAAGAAAAACTAATCATAACAACCAAAGCCAAAGCCACAAGTGAGCATCAGCCTTAGTACCCACCTTCTAGGAAGGGTTGTACCTAGGGAAGAGCAGACTACCAGTTGGCAAGAGAACAACAAAACAAGCACCATAAGAGGGTGGATTACAAGCATTTTTTTAAATCATCATAAGCTCTACAAGCTACCCTAAACAAGCACTTTTTACATTTGACTTGAAAAATACAAGTCTTATTTAATTTCTGGAAAAATCTCAGCACAAGACTTGATTATGATCTGCATCGAGCAAGCCTGATTTCTTGTTTTCCAAATGCCATAAATGGTATCAGCCATTGCAACAGTGACTAGTGACATTTTAGCTCATAAGCCTACTTCTTGATATTTTTCTGCAAAGATCTCAGCCACCAAAGCAATCACATAATATTTTTTTCAAAGGATAAATAATATTAAGAAGTTAGGCTCTCAGATAAGTTAGAAAAAATACAAGCTTATAAAGCCAATCATTATTTGCTATGATATTTATCATTATCGAGCACATGGTCTCAAGAAAAGTCTGATTCGTTGTTATTTATGACGCCGCCAATAAGTAAACCATAGGTCATCTCTATCACATGGGTTTCCAAAATTTCCAAATCAAATTTATTCTAAAACTTACCAAAATATACCCACACTTACCAAAATATGCCCAAACTTACCAAAATATACTCAAACTTACCAAAATTATTCATCAAAGGGATTAAGGAAACCATGTGAGAGTTCCACTATGGAAACAAACGAGACAAGCCACAAAACAACAAAAAAAAACATACTATCTTGAGACTTTATTCAAAAAGTCATACCATTATACTAAGCTCAACAACCTACCAACACTAGCCAACAATTCATGACGCCGCCAACAAATGAACATAGGGACAACTCGCATTGGTTTTCATTATTATTCCAAAATATGTGACAACTTACCAACACTTACCCAAATTATTCAAGGATAAAAGAAACCAAGTGAGCATCCACTACAAATATAAGGGTGACGTTATAAAAATCACCAAGCTCAATAGAATTATTCATGTCAATAGCCAACAAAGTACACAACCAAAATGTCCAGAGCAACAATGTAACGACCCGGATTTTTGGGCCATAAAATTTCGTGTAAAATTAAGCTTTAAAGTCCGGATCATCCGATTTGGGCCCAAAGACTTAATTTTGTTTAATTGAACAAGCCCAAAAATCCTTGCTTGTCCTTAGTCCTAGCCGGCCACCCCTTTCCTTTTCTTTTATTAGTAATTTCGCCCTTAAACCCAACCTATTGTTAATTACCTCTGCTCTATATAAACCCCCTAAAGTCTACACCTTTCTATAATACTTTCATAACTCAAAAGCAAACCAAACAAACTCTCCCTTCCTCTCTTTGCATCCTCACGGAAATCCTAAGCCAACCCACAAAAATTTCACCTTTCTTCTCGAATTCAACCCAAGCATCAAAGTTCTTTCAAGCTCCAACCATTCTTGAAGATTGCAACAAAGATTAATTACTGCAAGGAGTGCTCGTAAATTGCCGTGGCCGTGCTTCTGTGAAGCGGTGATCTTGGGCAAAGTTCATGCGTGGTTTTTGTGTGTGTCTTGTCTAATAGGTAATTAGCTATTCTACTTAGGATTAGGATTAGATTACATAGGATAATAGGATTAGATAGTTTGAAGTTGTTGCTCTTGTTTTCGTGAGGATAGCCGAGTGGTATAAGTTGTTTAATTTGATTTCATTCTTTGTTATTGATGAATCTTGATTGATTATTTCATGATACGATAATTATGGGATCTTTGTTGTTAATCTAGTTTGAATCTTGCAAATTGATAAGTTCTTGAAACCTTTCTTTATTCATGTTGCATACGTATAAGTATGAGTACCAAAGTATGGATTTTTTTTGTTATTTAAAGTTCAATCTTAATCTTTTAAGTAAATATTAGTAATGAATCTTGTTTAGTTAATTTTGCGAAAATCTTGGAAACATGTTATTGAATTCTTGAATTCCTTTAGTCTTTGGAATCATGTGTGTATTTTGGTTGTTCAAGGTTTGATATTCCTTTGTTATTTGTTTTGTCTTGTGTAGGTATATTGGTATAGCAAGCATTGGTTTTTATTTGACTTTCATGAATAATTAGATGGTTATTTTGTCCATGGAACTATATATAATATTGCTTTGACTATTTTTCTCTTAGAACTTGCCGTAGAGTATGAGTATTATTGCATTATTAATGAAGCTATTGCTGTAATACCCCAAAATTTTGGGCTATTTTAAAATTTTATTTAATTAATTAATTACTAAATTAATTAATTAAATATTGTAATATCATTAAAATCAAACAACAATTTAACAAATGAGTAAGCCTAATTATTAATATGGACCTAATCCAATTGTTTACCTCACTTAGAACCTAGCCCAAACCCTTAGAAACCACACGCACCACTCAGCTTCCCATATTATTACTTAAATTGATTAATTTTACCAAAATATGAATCTAGCTATCTAATTTGACTCACTCCCAAAAGGTCACACTTTTAATCCTAACTTCCTACTAATTAGGAGGAGCAACAACCTTGTAACACCCACATACCACACGGCTCCCTTAAGTTTAAAAGGGGAAGAATATACAACAATTGGGATATGATCTTTATATCTTAGAAACAATTCACAAAAACCTCAAAAACACCTTCTTCCTATAATTCTCTCCAAAAAGATTAAAGCAAGAGACCAAGAAGCACCAAGAACCGAGTGGAACTCGTGCAAAAAGGCCATCAAACCTCTCGAATTTTGTTCATATTATTAGGTAATTAGTTGCTTTACTTAATTAATAGGATAGATTAATAATATAATCCTTAGAATAAAATTAGAATTATGTAGAATTGTTTAGAATATTATTGTATAATTTTCGAACCATATATTGTGAATAAACTAGGTGTGTCGAGTGATGAACAAACAATTGTGATAATTTTTCGAGTATGTTTGCATGATTAAATCTATATTCCTTGCTTAATCAATGATTCTTGCTGGTTTAAATTGCTAAATAAATCGTTGTGAATGCTTTAAATGTTGCACGAGTGAACTGTGAGCTTTATGCTCTTGTTCGAAAGATTTTTAGATCAAAATATTATCTTTTAGTTATAATCTTGATCTTGTAACAATCCTTGATGTATGTTCTTGAAATAATAATTAATCCAAACCAGTTCTTGAAAGATAAAAAGTTAATCTTGTACTAGTTAAAAATGTCGAATAACTTCAAAGAATAAAAGAAGTATTTTTACTTGTTTTACTATGAACTGATTCTTGAAATTATTCCTAGATTAATTAATCAAAGCTTGTAATTTAAATAAGATAAAAATTGATTTCTTGTTAGCTATTAATCAAGATTGTCGAATGGTCATAAAGAAATAAAAAGGATATTTTTACTTGATTTTATGATAAGAGATTGGATTATAAACTTGTTCTTGAAATTATTTCTAAAGTCTGTAATTTAAGTATATTAATCTAGAATTCTTGGTTATTAGTTCACGAAAATACTGTGTAGAATTATTGGAGAGAAGACTAGATTTTTATGATTTAAATAGATGAAAGACTAGAATTTAATTACGTGCTTGGAATTATTCTAGTAAATTAAAACATGTATTTAATATTACTGATTGAATTGCAATTAAGAAATATTAATGATGTACTATTGTGCTACAATTGTCGTATATGGCGTGTTACGGTAAGTTACTGGTAAGATTTTGACTATTGAGTACTTGTTATTGGTTATATTGTTGAATTATGACGATTGCATGTGTTTACGTGTGAACTTGATGGATGAATTTATATTAATGTATGGAGTACTAGTCGAATGGTTGAATGTTATCATGTCGTGCATTTCGAGTCTAGAACTAGAAAATTGAATCAGTACAGTTGAACTAGAATTGAATAAAAGTCAAGTTGTGTCAAAGAAAGTCTAGATATGAACTGGTAAAGTGAACTTGAAAAGATAATTAATCTATGAAGTGACCGCCCATCTAGTGGCTAAAGAGCCATGAACATGGGTATAGTCGAAGCCACTGTCCCTTCTACGGTTTTGGGACATTTCTGGAACCCAATGCTCGGGAAGTAGATCCTTTGTGGTTGATCCGGCATGAGACAAGGAAAGTTGGGGGAAGTAGATCCTTCGTGGTTGACCCCTTACGAGCATATGATCTGACTGTGTCATGGATTAGCACCTTGAAATGAACTAGAACTTGTTAAATAGTAATTCGGGTCTAGTGTCAAAGATAGGAGAAGTCTAGCTAGGTTGGTCTCGTTGTGATTATTCCATGTTTTATTTTCCGCTGCGCACTTAAATTAATATAGTGTAACTGCTTCCTATGTTGCTTGATTGAATGTGAAGTTATTCTATCTATTATATATTAATTGTGTTCTACTAATTAAGTAGAACAAACTAATTACTCACCACTGACTGTGGACCCCCAAATCCTCTTTTTAGGTACTGATGAAGAATAAGCGGGGACGCTTGGGCTGGGCTTGTGTGGCGAGTTTAGTTTTACTTATTTGAATAATAATGATCCTAGCCATGTAATAAACGACTTATGAACTATCTGTAGTTTTGTTTATTTTGGACATTGGACATTTTAAATTTGGTTTGAACTTATATTATTTTAACTGAATAAATTGAAGTAGTTTAGAGCTTCCGCTATTAATATTGAACTAGAAACTTAAACTTTCACTTAAAATTTGGACTCGTATTGTTGTTTTCTCAGAAAACAACGCTGATAAAATACGGGTCGTTACAATTGCCATGCGTGTATTGGGTTAATTATGGCATGATATTTATTTTCGTATTATATGTATATAGTGAAGCATGAGTTTTTATTTGATATTTTGATGATCTTGTTGATGATATTTGTATGATGAATCGAAGGCATGTGTTGCATGATGAGTTCGTAAATTGTTATTGAATGACGTCCTTTGTGTCTTTGTCGAGTCTAGTTGAGCCTATCGGTTCATCAGTGATGAACTGAGCGGGTGTAGGGGTCGTTTCCGTCCGCCTACGTCTCACGAGTTGTTTTGAATGCTCGTTAACGCCGTATGTGAATACAGACTAGTAGGAGTCACCACCGTGTGTTTTATACGGTCCACGGACACCGAAGAAGTACCAATTCCAGGAGCAATTGGCCCCATATGGTCGTGCACCAGAGTATGGGTTCGGGGACAGGTTACGGGCCAATCGTGCATTGGGCCCGCCCGCCTGTGAGCGGTCTCTACTAGGTCTCTTTTTGTGGTCAAATTATTATCAATCCCGAATACATAAATATCTCAATATTATACCTTAAAGAACGCGTATTACTAAGCGGGTTTAATTTATATACAAATCAAGACTAACTTTTGTGACCACTTTAAATTAAGTCAGTATTAAAAATCCTAAAAATTGAAAACAAATAAAACATGAACGAAAAACAGAAATAAAAGCAATAAATACATAACAAAATAAATATGTGCAGGTTCAAAGTGTGTTCCAGGAGAAGTGGTTTGATGTGCTGTTCGACTACACTAAATATAATAAATGCTAAAAGAGAGCACGATTTAAATGATGATTAAGGTACAAAATTCTGATGTGATTTGGACACTTCAATCGAAATATTTAAATTGATAATTTTAATCGTCATTTATTATCATTTAACCAGATCGGGCTTTTATGTATGACTCTTGAATTTATGAATAAAATAATAAATCATATTTTACACAACATTATTTAATGATCCGAAAATACAGATAAAATATAGCGGTTATTTGGTAATATGAAATTTAGTTAATAAATTCATTTTACCATGACCGCATAAAAAATCAAGATCCGACTATTTAAAGTGATAAAATTAAAAGATAAAAATATAGCGACCTTTTATGACACGAGATCTAATAAAAGAAATCATGTAATATAGATCGCATAAAAAAAATAAATTTTATAATAATTATTATTATTCCTTGTCAGATCTATAAAATATAAAAGCAGATCTAAAAAAAATAAAAGCATAAGAGTCAATGTTAATGTATGATCTGTCAAATTACGTCAATGAATTAATAATCACCACGCGTATAAATTGCAAGATCGGAATAAAAATCGGTTAAATTATTAAAAGAAATGAATGACGATTAAAATAATATTTGTATCATTATTAATTTTATCAAAATCAATGCTATTGTCGATTAAAATGTCCAAATTCACATGTACACGATCTTAGTCTTTATTAATTATTTACATCATTTGTTGTCAATAATTTATACCAATAATCATCATTTCAATCGATCTCACTATGAATAAAAAAAAACTAAAAATAAAGAAGATAGAGACTTCAGAATTCGTACCTCAAGAACTCAATTAATAGATTTAGCAACCGAAAATACAATTATTTATTATATATATTTTTGAATTTTGTATGAAAATATTATTTAGGAGAGTATAAGTGTAGTGTAATAGTAATGAGTGGATAATATGCTCAGAATGTGTTGGAAAAGCTCGTATAAGCTCTCGTATTTATAGGCCAAAAGGGCCAGCAAAGTGCCACGTCATGTTACAAGGCTGCGTCTAGGCGCAATTATTGTACTACGTCCTGCGTCTAGACGCAGGAGCTTGTAATATGCTCTGCGTCTATGCGCAGGTGTTATACAATGTCCTGCGTCTGGATGCAGGTCTTGCTCAATGATCTGGCAAGCTGAGTCAGCCACGCGTTTGTACGAGATTCGAGATTTTGCAAAATAAGTCAAGCTTTTGATCTTATCCATGATCCGGATCCCTAGACTACCCTAGGCTATTCCGGAGTGTTCCGGAATTTTCCCGAGCGTCTTAGTATACCCAGCGCTGTTCTAAAATATTCCAAAAGCTTTTAAAATATTAATAAATAGAGAAAAATGCTAAAATACAGAAAATATAAAAATACTATTTTATGCTGTTAAAATATTTTTATTAATTTTTAATTTTTATTTTTATAAGGCACTAAAAAAAATATTATTATGAGTATGAAAAATATAAAAAATGCATGGAAAACTCAAAGATATTTAAAAATAAAGAATAAATCTCGTAAAAGCTGTGAATACTATTGGTGGCCTCCTAAATGGTTTGAGCAAGGTTTAAATAATTGTTTGAGACATTTTCTTGCATTTTCATCTCCAATTCTACTTAATTGGACTTCTTGGTGTTTTCATAGTTTCATCATTAGTCTCTATATCGGGGAGACATATTTGGGTGTCTACAATGGGGCAAGTTTTGTGTGATTGTTTGAGAGTCAGAGTCGTGTCGTGTCTATCGGTTGAAGACTGAGCGGGTCGTGTCTATCGGTTGAAGACCGAGCGGGTCATGTCTATCGGTTGAAGACCGAGCGAGTTGTGTCTATCGGTTTATCGGTGATAAGCTGAGTGGGTCTATCGGTTCATCGGTGATGAACTGAGCGGGGCAAGTCTGTTATTTGATGGTCATGTTATCGGTTGTAGACCGAGCGGAGTCTTGTTATCGTGTATGTAATGTATTTGAGCAAGGTGCGTGTTGTTCCTTGAAGTGAATACGTTGGCCTGATTTGATTGGTAATGTTGATTATGATTATGTTGTTTTCAGTGCGTAACTTGATGATGTTATTGTATATTTGCTATGAACGTTGTCATTATGCATTGTTTCCTGTATTTCTAACCTGCTATTTTATGTAATGTGGTCCTACTTCTAAGTAGGAAAGTCTAGTTACTCGCCACTGACGGTGGACCCCCCATTTTCATTTTGCAGGTGAGCAGAATGAAGTCTAGAGTTGGTGTAACGACCCGACTTTTATAGGTTGTCGATTTACGAAGGAAATCGACAAACGGATCATTACCAAACAAAATTTAAAGAACATGATTTATATTAAGGTTCATTATTCCATTATTTAACTATTAATTAAATAAAAAGTCTCAAAAGTCCTTAAATAAGTCCAAAATACAACTTAAACTGTCTTTCCCAACACTGGGCAAAACTAAATAATAAAGAAAGTATATAACATAAGATAGACTTCGGGTTCTCTTTATAAAACTCAACCAAGCACACAACCCGAACCAAACGTAAGCCCACTTATGCGTCTGCATCATCACCTGAAATGGGGGGGTCCACCGTCAGTGGCGAGTAACTAGGCTGTCCCGCTTAAATGAGGGACCATTAACCATATAATATCATAGAATTATTCCAAGAAAAACATACAAAAATACATGAAAATACGTATAGTAATACATACGAAATACATACGAAATACGTATAAAAATACATACGAAATACGTATAAAAATTACATACAAAAATACGTATAAAAATACATACTAAATACGTATAAAAATACATACGAGATACGTATAAGAATACGTACGAAATACACCTGGAATACGTATAAAATACGTATACAGTACCTGCAGAAATACGTATAGAAATACATACGTGTACGTACAAAATACGTATAGATGTGTATAGATATACCTGTAGAATACATATAAAGATACATACATACATATACATATACTCGTACCTAAATACATACATGAATACATACTTAAAGACTTGCTCATTACATACTTATCAGACGTACGCAGCGGAAGACTTAACATACCATACTTATACAATACGTAGAATTATACATATAATTATATTGACATATACATATTCGTATCCAACCTGTAAAATACTTATCCTTCATATTATTACCCTAAACCCTTCCTTTAACCATCTTCTTAACTTTATGGACCGATCATTATAGCTCGTAAGGATGCCCGTGTACATCCCAACTTTCCTAAAACGCGCCGGGAAGAACCCGTGTATTCTACCCGTAGCTCTCCTTTGCAAGAACTAAGCCTAAGCTATGGCCATAACTCCTAAATAGTAGCCCGTGTACTACTACTTAGACGACTACGCATCTTAAGATCCAGAACTGCCCAGTGACCGCAGTAGGGCAGTGGCTTCGACTTAACCTAATCTGGTGACCCGTGTATCACCAAACAGGCGTCCGTTTCTTATCTTATCTTATCTTATCGACATGGCCATCGTGAGACCAATACTTATCATTATCTTATAACTTTATCCTTATTATTATATTATTCCTTTCCTTCATATTGTGACTTATCTTATCAGTTCCTTTTAATTCCTTTAATTATAATAATTCCTAAACTCATAATCTAAATTATTATAATCCAAAAATTAAACTAAAATTGATCAAAACTTATTATAGCCACTCGACATTTTCATCTATAAACAATAATTAATCTAACTCCTTAAATAATCATATAAACAATTTAATAAATCCTTAAATAAAAAATTAATCATATAAATTATCAATCATCAATTAGTATTACATAAAACAAGATAAAAAATCCTCTTTTTCATATTTGGAACCACTCGACATTTTCGTGTAAAACAACCAAAATTGATACTTTAATTTAATTAAATACAATTATCAATTGTAAATCATGTAAACTTAATAACAGGAAATAAAATCATGCTTTAAACATTAAATCATCCAATTTAAACCATAACAAGATCAAAACCAATATTTTACTATGCATGAATCACACGGCCTTCATGGGACAAATATACTATCAAGAATTATTTCAAGAATTAAATATTATCATGCTTATATTAAAGATTAATTAAAGACTACTAATAATAATTCAATAATGAACAAGATTCAATTATAAAAATCAGATTTTTAATTCCCTTCACTTCTTTATATCACTCGACTTTTTTTTATAATATGAACAAAATATTAACTTTAATTTTAAGGCTTCAATTAAACAATTAAATAATCAAGATTATCAACTTTATTCAAGAAAAAATATCATGAAATTATCATCATAGTTATTTTATACCAATCGACATGCATACAAAAATTCAAGAACATGGTTCAACAAATTATCATGCAATTATTCAATATAGATATATAATTTCAGAGATTATTTTATGCATAGAATTATTTAAACAATTAAAGGTTCATAAAGATTCATGAAATATCAAGAAAAACATCATGAACATCATATCATATGGTTCGAACTATACTAACCTAGCATGACACTAATTCTATTAATTTTTCCTAGTTAAGTCCTAATTAAACAGGATAGTCTAGTTACCTGAATTAGGAAGGAAAACAAGAAAAATTCACCTATGGAGTTTGAAAACCACACGGCCAAGAGGGGAGTTTAGTGTTCTTTTGAGAGTTTAGAATTGTATTGAAGTTAGGTAAAAAGGTTAGAATATTGTTCCCTATTTAATTATAAGGAACCAAAGAGAAAATAAATTAAAAGAAATAATTAAGGGGGTCGTGAGATTAGAGGGGAAATAGGGGTTGTTGAGCAACTTGGGGGGACTTGGTAAAATAGTTAGTAATAGGATTTTAATTAGGTAATTAGATATGGGCTTACCTAAATAAGAATAACCAAAAATAAAAAGAAATAATCCTTGGCCATCATAAGTAGGGGCAGGCCAAGGGAGGGAGGAAATTGGGTCATGGGCCCAATTTCAGGATAAGTTAGTGAAATAAAAATAAACAGTCCAATTATTCGGGCCCTTTGGACTTAGAATGATAAAATAATATTAATAAACCGCGAAATTTTCTGGCCCAAATTCCAGGTTATTACAGTTGGGATGAGAGTTGGTCGAGCGATCTAGGCACCAGTTTTTCTTTCCTGTTTTAGTAGCAGTAGTTTATTTTCAAGTCATAGGATTATGTTCTTTTGGGATTAATTAGTATTTGTTCTTTTGAACTTAGGGATCCATTAATAATAAGTATGAATTTCCTTGTAATCCATGAGTTTATTTAGAATTTCTTATTGTATCGTTTAGTAATTGCCTGTTTACGACGTTATCACCGTTAACGTCGTTGCGTAAAAATGCGGGTCATTACAAACAACGAACCTTCAAACAACAACATCTACCAAAAAAATGTAGCATTTATTACAAGGGGAAATTTTTTATTCATATAAAAAGCAACTATTGTATTTAACAGCTATAAAAAAAATAAAAAATTACCAAATATTTGAAGCAACATCACCACCAACAACTTCTTCTTCACGAACATCATTCTCATTGAGACAACCCTCTAACTCCTCCTCTTGAAAATACCCAAACAACCAATTTTGAGTGGTAACAAATGCCTCAACATTTTTAGGAAGAAGAGAAGTTTGGAATTTTGTCAAAACCCTCCCGCCCATCTTAAAAAAAGGACTAAAATGCAACTGAAGTGATGGGAATGGCCAAAATATCCTTAGCCATTCGACTAAGAATTGGAAATTGTGATTTTTGGGACTTCCAATAAGTAAGTCCATCAAACCCAGCCCCATTCACAGCTAGAGGAAGACTCAAATAATCATCAAGTTTAGAAGAATCACTTACAGTACCAGAAGAATTAAAGGATAGAAATTCATTAAAAAAAAGTAGATGCGGAAAATTGCTGAGAAGAATAAGATGAAACAGTTGACAATCGATGAGAATGGGATTGAGAAGTTGAAGGGGTAGTTTCATAAGAAGAGAAAGATGAGCGATAAAATTCATAGAGGTCAATAATGGCATCATAGACATTTTTGACCTTAACCTCAATCTCAGAAGGAACATAAAGCATATGATACATTTAAAACGAGGATCAAGTACTACAACAATAGATAAGATAATACTATGATCATACCAATACTTTTCATATTTCTCCATCATAGACCGACACATCAATCGGATGCTAAGCACAATATGATTATGAGCTAGAACCAACCATTTCTCAATGGAAACCACATGAAGTAAATATAAGTTTGTAGTAGGGTATTCAGAACCAGAAGACAGTTGTTATCATCTCATTAAGGGCTCTAGAAAATTGCTAACAAACTCAATGACATCCCACTCCTCAGGAGACAAACCATAATCAAAGTCAAGTTCAGGGACAGTATACATATCTATAGTTTTCCTAGCCTCTAAACACCTTCTACGCATTTTATAGGTGGAATTCCACCTTGTGCAAACATCATATTGAAGGTGTCTAACAAACTTAGGACACATTATCTTCAAACATTCATCAAACTTACATTTCCTAGAATCTGAAGCACCAATATAAAGCACAGCCTGCCTAAGCTTAACAACACTCTCATCAACAGTTTCCAAATTAAACCACATTGCACAATCAAATTCAAGATATAAGCACAACATCTAACATGAAAATACTTACCATCGCATAACAATGAAGTAGTTGAGTGCAAGTCAGACTTTAACAAATTAATCATAGCATCATTAGATGATGCGTTGTTTATGGTCAAATAAAAGGCTTTACCCTCCAAACCCCATTCCTTAAGCAAACCTAACACAAAAACATAAATATTATGACCTCTATGAGGTGGGGGAAAGTACCTAAAGTTAAAAATACATGACCTAAGCACCCAATCATTGTCATCATAATGTGCAGTAAGCGTTAGATAACCGTGCTTAGTAATGGCAGACCAACAGTCACAAGTAAAATAAATGCGGCTATCAAAAGAAGCAGTTTTAGAACACAGAGTAGCTTTTAAATTCTCATGCTCTTCAACATAGTATTTCAAAATGGTATTTCGAGAAACATGTTGCAATAGATTATAAATAAGAAAGCAAAATCATATGCTTCAATTCTCATGTTCAACTATTCTCAAAGAATACGAATGAAACATAATAGCTTCAGCAAAAAAAAGATAAAAACTTTCTGATCAAAAGGTGCACCAACATAAGGATTATTACCAGCAAGTGATTTCAAATATGCAACACAATTTTTAAGATGAGAAGAGGCATTAAAAGTACCATACCTTGATAGAGCCTTATACTTGTGCTTATGACAATATTTACATAATGCATATTTAGTGTCCGGTCATTCTAGATTACCATCCTCACCCTTGAGAAGCCAAAACTCATAGTGTGCCTAAATCGGGGCCCTTCTGTTCTCTTCAATCTTAACCCATTCACCTTTTTTCCACTTGTGTGTTGATTCAAGATCAACAACAACATTGGACCCGATTATATCTACACCAACAACTGTGAATTAAATATAAGTTATAATTAGTACATTTCAAACCTAATTTTATATTTATTAAATTGTACAAAAAATGAAAAAAAAAACAGAAAAAATATTAAATTTACCACATTCATTAGTAGGGGGCGCGTTCCAGACTGAGAAGAGAATCGAGAGATGGAGTCCTCCATTTTTTTCGAGGGTTGAAATTTCAAAATGAACAACAACAAATTTCGTAGTTAGCATGAATAATATGTATGTTTATTTGAGTAACACAGAAACTAAAACATACAACATATAGTTATACAGAAACTCAAACATACATTTGATTTTTTTATTTGAGGACAAAAATTGATTTCATGTCCTCTAATACAGAAGAATTATATGACAACAAGGTAAAAACTATGAAAATCAAAATTAAAATATGAACAGAAAATAAAAAACAAGAAAATAAAATAAAACAAAAAAATTGAAATACAATCCAAAAAAACACCAAAACACGAAAAAAATTAAAAAAAATCAAGAAAAAACCCTACAAAAACTAATCTATATAAATTAAAATACAAATAGAAAATAAAATACAAAAAAAAAAGGAAAAAAAATCACATATCTGAAAATGAAGAACAACAAAACACGGAAAAAATAAAAAAGAATTCTAGACAAAACCTATAAAAATAACCTATACAAATAAAATACAAATAGAAATTAACATACAAAAAAAAACACGAAAAAAATGAAAAAAAAAAAACACAGATCTGAAAATGAAGAACACCAAAACACGAATATTTTTTTTTAAAAAAAACTAGAAAAAAAAACACTATAAAAAATATTCTATACAAATTAACATAAAAATAAAAGAGCATTTAGATTGAGTGGTACATACACATCAACTAATAGGCCTTTAGGACTTTACATAATTAATAAAAAGCTTCCATCAATTAGAGTGGTACATATACATAATAGGCCAGATTGGACAATAATGATTAATGATATTAAATATTTGGTAGGTGAAGTATTTAACATGTTGAAGTTCTTAATTTAATTTCATATCATACGTGTTAATTGAATTGGGGAGTGATTGAGCAACTCTAAGAGTTGTCAACCCTCTCACATATATCTGATTTTTTTATTGATTGAAAATGCATTAAAATATTAGTTTTATTACATTCCTCTTTCTAATTTATGAAAATTTTATTAATATTTTTATTTTTATATATCTAGATAGTTGGTAACCTTAAGAGTCACCAAAGTATTTTCGGTGTTAATTATGCCCTACTACCCTACTAAGCATACATACTCTCCCTTGTTCTTCTTAGTTATATTTTTATAAACTCTCCCTTGTTCTTCTTAGTTATATTTTTTTATTATAAGTGTAATGTAACCATCATTATTTCAGAACTGAAGTATAACCTTTAAAAGCCACACATTTTAAAATAAAATAAAATCTAAAAATCTAAAAATGGAATTAAATACAATGTAACGTATTAAAAACCTTTAAAGCAAAAGTCACAAATATTAGAATAAGGCTATACGTTCAATTCAATTCATCTGATGTTAACTAAATTTTTTATCTGGTACCTGAAATTTTCTGATCTACTTAAAATTTTGACGTACTAAATTGATAAGAACAAAAAAAAAAAAAATCAAATGAGGTTTTATTATGTTCATATTGATGATTATTTTTCAACAGTTTAATCTTCATTAATTATTTTAATACGATATTAAAGATATTTAATAAAAAAAATCAAATGAGGTATCATTATATTCATATTGATGATTAGATAATCTTCATTAGTTATTTTAATACAAAATTAAATATTTTTAGTAAGAAACAAAAACAAATAAGAAGATTTGATCTAATTTTTTTTCAGATCTAATCTGTTTATTTTTAATAAACAAAAGAGTACTTAAATAAGCAAAAGATCAAAAAATGTATATGTCCTACATGAAAATTTTCAAAACTCACATTTAAAACTCTAGGGTAACCTAATGAATATGCAAAATACACAAATTAGACGTGTAATAATCATGAAGGTCATGAATGGTGGTAGGACATAAGTGTTACATACTAAATTAAATGCATCCTATTTTATTATGAATATAAAATCGTGGATCGTTCACAACCTATACACTTACTCTTGCTTGTATTGCTCACTTGCCACACAACACATTACATATATACACTTTTTCTTCTTTTCTTTTCTTCCAATAATAATCCAAGTAATATACTCTTCTCTTTAGTTATTTGATCAAAATTGAAAATAACATGAAAATATCAAGTAATCGTTTGATCAAAAATGAGATTTATTTGAGATTATTTGCTCTATTGTCACTTTTGGCTGCTGCTATACTTTTGCTTACTGATAACCAAACAAGGCTTTACTTTGGAGTTTATCAAAAGAAGGTCAACTATAAGTCAACTGTTATATTTCAGTAAGTTTTCTTAATGTTTTCCATCCCCTTTTTTCAATTATTATATATATTCGATATAAACATCTACTCGTATTACTTCATCTGTTTCTTTTTATTTTGAAAATAAATATTACGTATTCTATATTGGTATTCCTTTTTATTTGTTTCGTTTGAAATCTTTCCATTTATATATATAGTAATCTTATTGGTTTCCAACTGATAGTATTTATGATTGCATTATCATGATCAAATTTACATTAATTGTGATTGGCTGGCTCAAATCAAATAAATAAAAAGTTGCGTTAAATAATCACAAGCAGTGATTGAATTTTGAAATCAAAGTTTTTCCAGTTCAAATATTACATATATAGTATATCAACTCCATTATCTATTTACTGATTGAGGAAGTAAACAAAAAGAAACAAATGAAATATGTGTATTAACACTCATGATATAGGGCACAGGCTGCTAGTGCCCTACTAATAATGGCCCAACCTAGTCCGTCTCATTATCCATTTCTTGAGGGGGTCCGAAAACTCTCACAAGATGAGCACACTAGGATTTTACCTCAGGTCTTTTACCTACGGTTTAAGAAATTTTGTCAATAAAATATATCTTTTCAACATTTAGTAACAATTACTATAATATAACGTACAAAGAAAATAAAGAATATGTAAATTATTTTTTATTTTATGTTTCTAAAGATTTGTTTTTTTATTTTCTTATTTATTTATTTATTTTATTTATTTATTTGCAACGAAATTTGGTAGAGTGTCAGTGTACGTTTATGCAATTGGAGCTGGGTACAACTTAATGCAGCTAGTTCGATGTTTGGCATTCACTAAAGGTGGGGGAGATAAATTAAGTTGGTCAGGCCATGTCCTAAAATGGACTCATTTCTTAATTGATCAGGTATGTTCCAAGTACCACTATATGATTCTAGTTTTCTTTATACTAGCTAAATAATCCGTATCATAATATTTGTAACAAAAGGGAACTATTTAATTTGCGAGTATAAAAAAAATTAGTTCGTTTCAAATATTATGATACGGACGTAGTATATATTATTAAAGTTTTCCTGCATATTACTTTAATGAAAAAACTGTCGCTTGTAGCCAAATAAATAGAAATTTTTTAACTTACATTCATCTTGTTTCTTTCTTCAATATAAACAACTAAATTTCATCATTTATCATTTACTTACCTTAGTAACCAAAATTGGCACATGTCAAATTTGGTTCAAAATGCCTTTTTCCATTTTAATATTTTTTTTCTTTTAATTAATTATTTTTTATTCAAGCTAAGCTTCAAAAATCTTCAAAGATCTTAACAAAACCTACACTAATTATAATGTACTGAAACTTTTGTATTAAAAAATAATAATACTATACTATTGGAAAAAGATATATTTTCGTGATATTTATCATTTACTAAGATTTTCAAATTTATTTTAAATCTTTTTAGTGGGTTTAAAATAAATTTCATACTTTGCAATATTTTTAAGTAATTAAAACTTAATTAGTTAAAAATATTGCAAATTACAAAATTTATTTAAAACTACTATTGCAAACTCGTCATAATAATTGATAAATATAATTCAAACAAACTCTCCATAAAAAAAGTTAAACAAAGTGTTACATCATTATTTTATTATTTTTTAAAAAAAAATTAAAGCATCACACTTCGCTTAATATTGTTTAAATTGGCTGGAAAGATGAGATATATTTGTAATTCAGTTAAGTAATGGAATTAATGTAAATTGTAAAAACAAACATATTAAGTGATTACTTAAGTGATTGTAAGTCGTAAAATGTTAGATGTATGTGTCTGTATGTGACAACTTTTCCTTCTTTGAATTTTCATTTTTTTTCCCTCCTGGTAGTATTTCTTTAAAATTTTATGTTTTTATTTCTGTAGTCAAATTTCGAATTTTAAGCATATTGTACTAGAAAATATTAAGATTATAAGCTATGATGCCGATTATAACTATTAAATTTGTTTAATTTGTATCTTCAAAAGTACTATATTTATTTTTTTTTATCTTGAAAATAAAAAATTGTCACGAATGCGTACGGTGAGTTTAGAACTTATGACATAAAATTTGAAATTTAAAGATGCTTATCAGTTATCATAGGTTCTGTTCCTGCTCTAAAACTTCTCGTGAATAGTCAACGATCTTTTGGTGTATGATGTGTACTCTGGATGATCCTCAATGAATGCTGTGACCTACAAAACAGTCAGAGATTGCTAACTTGGGGGGTGGAACCCGGGAACGCCCCTCCGATGCTTAAGTCAGATATCGGAAAATAAGGATTCAGAGTATTTGGTGAGTTTGTGGACTGTGAATTGTGTACCTTTGGAATTATCGGACTGATCCTTATATAGGGATTAGGTTCCCTGGTTAGGGTTCTTGCAGAACTAGCAGGGCCTGTGTGTGGGCTTGGCCCACGACACATAGTGATAACCTGGTCAAGGTTATACCAGGTCAGATGACACATGGCATGATCCTACTCGTAATCGAATATCTGGTGTTGACCTAGCCTTATTTGAACTGGGCCTAGGATTTGGGCCCACTAGCACGAATTTGAACACTTAGGTGGGCCCCGAACAGGTCCATTGGGGCAAGCTTTCGACCTCAAAATAAAACAAAAAAAAGTTAAATATATATGGTCATATACTCATATGACTCATAAGGAGAACAGTAAAGGGATAGAGGATATAGTTTATGATTTTTTAGGGTGTGAATGTGTGATGAATATCATGTTTGTAATTTTTTGTTTTCATTTATTATTTGTATAAAACTAAAAATAAGAATGTGTTTTTTCCAAAATAAAAATATGATTAATACTTCTATAAGAATAACTAATTGAGGGCAAGCAAACTAAGAAATATATTGTAAGTGTACACGTAAATCAACCTTTACCTCCTAAATTTAGTGTACCTAACTGATTTAGTAGTCCCCTTTTTGGAAGCTATATTTTTACAAACAAAAATTATATAGTTATTTTAACACTAAAGTTTATTACTCCGTAAAACTTATGTTTGTACATTAAAAAAATAATAATAAAAACTAAAAAAAGGACTACTAAATCATTTTTGATCCACTTAAAAAAAATTAGGGTAAAAATTAGATTACGACATAATAATCCAAATGTAAGATAATAAAACAAAATCAAAAAGAAAAAAAAGTTTCCTCCTTTCATGAAAAGTACCTTAACGGCCCGTTTGGTTGTTAGTAATGAATTGTGGCAATTGTTATGGATTTAAAATGTAATTTGTTAAGAAATAAACTTCAAAATCCCATGGAAAACATATTTTTTATTCCCAAACTTGACATTTCTTCTTATTTCTCATTACCATTCATTACCATGTGAAAGGCCAAGGTGGTATTAGATAGGAAAGGATATTTGTGAAGAAAGTTAGATAAATTAGAGTTAAAGTAGCACCACCATGGGAATGAATTTTGATTTTCCTTCCAAATCTAGTTATAAATTCATTCTCATTACCTCCATTTATGACCGACTACCAAACGGGCTGTAAATGCTTGTTGTCAGTTTTGTGTAGCTTTTCAATTTAATACTCCCTCTGTCCCAATTTACTTGCTACACTCTATTTTTCACACCTCCCGAGATACAACTTTAAATAAAAATATCTTTAACCATATAAATAAAAAATTATATATTTGAAAAATACATGTTGAGACGATTACATATATTAAATTAAATAAAATCAAAGTTCACATGTGAACAGTGCTCAAAGTCAAATTGAGACAAGTAAATTGGGACAAAGAGAGTATCAACAAACTTTAATGTTTCAAAAAGTTGTTGATTTTCTTTTCGCGAAATGGACAATCTACGTACTCTACAAGTCATTTGACTTTTCAAGTTTTCAATCGCTTTCTAATCAAAGATATTAGTAGATTGCCATTCAAAAAATAAATAAAAAAATTAGTAGATTGACTTCGTCATTTTCATTTATATACTATAAAGAGGTGATGATTTTGGCACCCTCATAATTGATTTTGACACCTTTTCCCCTTTCACATAAATAGTAACCATGATTAATATTTATGTGAGTGAGAGGGTGCCAAAATTATTTTCCCACTGCATGCTTTTTAACATGGGGGTGAGTGGCATTTGCATCATGACCAATTGCATAGGGCCTCTTGTGCCTAAGGACCCTACAACTATGTATATGTATTTATTCTTACTGTCATAAATCATGAAAATTATAAGAAATTAGTGGTAAGTTTTTTGAACTCATAACCCTTAGATCTCATAATCAAAACTTAACATAATGTTTTAGTAATTTTCAAAAAAAAATTCCAAGTGGGTCCGCAAGCTTTTATGTCTCACATTTGTATCTCACAGCAGTATTATACAAGCCTATATTCTTCAAGCTCCAATTTCATTATTTATGGTCAAATGTTCTATTTTAATACACCATCTTACCTTCATTTCCAAAATTTTATATATACCCATTAACATTCACCCCTTAAAAAAATGGAAAAATTGCTAAGAATAGGCCAACCTTTGGGCGATCTTCCACAAATAAGCCAACCTTTTAAAAATCCAGAAATAAGCCAACCTTCTTATCATTTAATCCAAAAATAGGTCAAATGATTATTTAACATGTTATTTTCTATTGTTTTTTATCACTATTTTATAATCATTCAACCTATTTTTTGCTTTAAATGATAACAGTAACTTAAAACAACCGATAACTAATAGATTAAATAATCGTTTAACCTATTTTTGGCTTAAATGATAACAAGGTAAGCTTATTTCTGGATTTTCAAAAGTTTGGCTTAAATGTGGAAGATCGGCCAAAGGTTGGCTTATTCTTGGCAATTTTTCCTAAAAAAATTTCCAAATTCATTATTTAAGCTCTTAAATAATATTTTTCTCATAATATCAAGTTAATGGAAGTTAATCTTTTTTTACAAAAATTTCATCTACAAAATTTGCATAAGGTTCTTAACAACCTAGCCACGGCCCTGCTTTTTAAAAGGTTGTGACATTTTATTAAATCGTGTCATTCATTGATTCATATAAAACATCTTAACTCATATAAAAATTCATTTTATTTAATTAAACTGTTGATGCAAGCCCATTAAATAAGGTAAAATACACAATAATGTTCAATGGTAAAGAAATGTTTAGTTCTAAAGTTGGCAATTTCCACCTACATTTTGAACATCTATATTACCCAATTTCGCCTTTTATCTTCTTAATATTTACTCCATAGGAATTTGTGCATTGCATGAAATCAAAACTAGTTTTTTTTTTTAAAAAAAAATAAAATAATAAAGTAGGTTTAAATTATCAAATCTTAAAAAAAATATCATCTTAATTTTGTTTGTCTTTGTTTTATATGAAGATGGCAGCATACGTGGTTTTTGCAATAGTATGTGCTACAATTCAAGTAGCATTCTTCGCACTTGTTGGTGTAAAAAATGTGGAGTGGATGACATTATGCAACAAATATGTACGATTCTGTTCTCAAATTGGTGGGTCCTTATTATGCGGCTTCGTGGCAACTATTGTAATGGTTATGATTTCAAGCATCTCAACTTTTAATTTGTTTACATTGTATTCTCCTAACTTCTTGTGCCTAAAACCTAAGAAGATTGGTATTGTGACTACTACCAACTAAACCATTTCAAGAAGGCTATCGGATAATCGGATCGGTTTGGGGTCCAATTCTTATAGAGGCATGTATGTTATTTTTTGACATTAGAATGACCCAGTTCACCTTACCGTATAAAAATCAATCTTTTGGTTTGGGTTTGTATCTCATTGTATATCATGTATGCTTTTATATTCATGAATTTGAATGTTATGTTGTATTTATGAATTAGGTTGAGGTCTTAATCTATGTAATTATTAGCTTTAAGTCTTTAGCCTATAATTTAGATAAGTAATAAATGTAGTATGTTATTATTGTTATCAAAATTATTTGTTGCATAGGCAAGTGTATGTTCTTGGTGACTACCTCTATACAAAATAGTAAATGAATGAAGTTAATATTATATGAAGATTTTGCTTTGATTCTTTAGGATTTTAACTGTTTTGGTGTACTCCGGCCCCTTCGGAAAAAGAAAAAAAAATCTTTTTGTGTACTCCGTAGGTATAAACACCATGTGCAAAAATATATTATGGTTTTTTATTATGAATATTATTTATTCCATTTATGATTTATTGTGATTGATATCTAGTAGCAAGATATGATTGTTACTATTTTTTTTAGAAATTTAAAATTTAGTGATCGATATATGGTATCAATTTCGATATTGATTTCGATAATGTATATATAATAACTAATACTAAAACAAGTTATTGATGAAGTCATCTATGGCCACATCTCAGATTCTAGAAAATTTTCGTCCAAAATTAATGATGGTGTCATTTTTTTATTCTCATTTCTTAATTCTTTATATTTCAAAGTTTTAATCTATAACTAATGCAAAAATAAGCCATTGATGATGTCAACTATGGTCATATATATGTCAAATTCTCATGAGAATTTTCCCTCCAAAATTAATGATGGTGTCATTTTTTCCTTCTCATTTCTTAATTCTTTATCTTTCCATGTTTTAAAACTAAAAATAATAAATGCTTCATGGGAAAAGGGAAAATTGAAATTTATAGCCAAATAAAGTAATGAAATTTTCAAATTACTTACGCTTATTTTTCTCTTGGCAATTTATTATATTATGACTACTACGCTTATATTTTTAGAATTTACAGTCATTTTGATTTTACCTTAACTTAATTAAATTGTAGTCCTATGTTTTTCAACTTTTTTTTGGGAAGATCTTTAAGAAAAAAAAAAAATCCATATGGCTGCTATTATATTAAACTCTAAAAGGCTATAAATTGCACACACAAATAAAAAAAAAAAAAAACCCTTAATTGGTTGTAATTTGAAATTTAAATGTATTTTATTTGATTGAAGTTTGTAATTTTTTTTTATAAAAAAAGAACTATGTTAAAAAAAAGCAAACTAGATAAATCATGCAACTCACGGGGCTGATCTAGTTTACCATAATGTGAAAGGAAAAAAAAACATTTAACCATCACATAACATGATCAATATTAAAAAAAAAATCAATACATCAATACCAAATTACGTATGACAATGTATACCTTGTAGCCAAAAAAAGTTAAATAATTTTATACCAATATTTTTTATAGTAATTTCTTGCAAAAAAAAAAAAAAGTTACTTTATACCAATTACTTTTTATGGATTTGGTTGATTGATGCCCCAACCAAAATTAAACATTTCTTTTGGAAAATCTATGCGGACGCTCTCCCAACCACACAAAGGCTGGCTAATAGTAATGTTGTAGTCTCTTTATACTTCCAATTTTGCAACCACTGTAGCTATGAGTCCACTAAACCCCTACTATTCGACTGTCCTTACACCAAAGACTGTTTTTGTTATTCCAAAATAATTGTTCATATCAGGACTTCCAATATGACCCTAATTTGTCCCTAGTAGACAATATATGTTTACTCGAACAAACTATTGGTCTTACCTTCTTTACTACTATTGCAACCACTTGGTGGTTTATTTGATTCGCCCATACTTCCCTAGTATTTCGTAATAACAGCACCTCTATCGGACATTGCTACAACTTTTCTGTGGGTAGACTACCAACTACTAATTGAGATATTAAAATATTATTAATTATATGAGTTGGATTCCACTATCAACATCAACCTCGCTCAATACATTATTAATGGCGAATAGTCTACCCAGTGGGTAGTAAGATTCTAGATGAAGATAATAATCTTCGAGCCCCTATAAAAGGCCATAACTCTTCTTCAAACCGCCTCCACTCCTACTAGACCCCCTCCAAGACACTACTTTTAACTTATCTTTGATGGTTCGAAATATTCCAACATTAGTTCAACGATAGATAGGTTTCATTATCAGAAACCATAACGAAGATATTTATAACTCAGGAGCAATGAAAATTCGTAGATCTAATTCTATCTTATTTGTAGAAGATCTCTATTATATAAATCAAGGGAGAACCATGGTGACCCTCTATAATTGTCTTCTTTACCCTAGCAAATTATAGAAATTTAAATAATATTACCATTAAAACTGGTGATATTAATAAGGAAAACTTTAAAAAGAAAATGAATTTTAAAAATGATAATATTATTAAATCTATTATTAAAAAAAAATTAAAAAAAATAAAATTTATATTTTTGAATTCTCTATCTACGAATAGACATCCATATTGATACAGATTTCTTACCAAATTTTTAGGGTTTTCTTCCATCGCAAATAGATGCATGTCAACTTATAAAAACTTTTGATTTTGATTTGTTTGACTACACTTTGATATTTCAAACAAAATTGTCATGCACGCATAGCGTGCACAAAATGCTAGTTTAGTACTAAGGGAGGGTTTAAAGAATGCTCTTTCTCTAGGTATCAGAAACATCGAAATAGAAGGAGACAACCTCACTGTTGTCATTGCAGTTAATAGACTTTTGCATATTCCTTTGGAAATTTATAACATGGTGGAAGATACAATAAAAGATCTCACCAAATTCGACAATGTTTGAATTAAACACATTTTCCGAAATCTAACTTAGTAACAGATTATTTGGCTAATAAAAGCCATTCCTACCCTAATATGACCTTTTGATACTTGCTATTGACCATCCTCCTTCTATATTGGTAGATACATTTCCTAATAAAAAAATTAAAAAAAACTTTTTATGGTATATTTTTTCTTGCAAATAAAAAATGTTAGTGTAATAAACATTACTCCCAAAAAAATCTTCATTTTTAATTTGAAGATCAAGTCCTTTCCACTTAACCTTCTTACATCCATATGTACTAGCTAGTGTAATTGTTTTTTTTTTTTTTTTATTTTTTTTTTATTTTTTATTTTTTATTGGTGATCGAGTAACACATGCATTAAGAAAGTTTCACTCTTGATGATCTTTTATAGCAGTGATTTACGGTCCTTAAATACCCCATCGTAGTATGAACATATATGGGTGTTATCGAACACAGGAAGATACATACATCGCACTAATTGGCATAGAGTACTGATGCACAAACTAAGTTGGGTGTTATCAAACACAGGGAAGATACATACATCGTACTAATTGGCATAGGAATGGTTGAAACAGGGGCGGAATTAGGATTATAGAGACTATGTGTAAATTCTTAAAATTGGATCTTTAGATCACAATTTACAAAAAAAAAATTAAAAATTAAAAAAAATATCAATTTTTTTTATTATATTTCAATGTAAACTGATACAACTAGTTGTAGTCTAGGTAAAAGAATAAATCATTGTGGTGTACATGTGTTAGAAAAGTTTTTTCCAAATAGTTAGCAAAGACAGGCCCGGCCCTTAGTAGATGCTCCATGGGCAACCGCACAAGGTTCCCTTTTTGTGGGGCCCAAATATTTAAAAAACAATTGCTTTATGTAAAAAAAAATACAAGCTGACAACCTTATCACTACTATCTTGCACGCATCATCATTCATTCAAGAGGCATTTATTCCATTCAACTTATTCAATGGAAGAAACTTTCTGACTTCTTCTTTCATTCTTTAGTTTTCATTTTATTTTCTCAATTCTCACCATCGGGTTTTAATTTTGATTTTTTTTGGTAATTTTCTTTGAGTATAATTATTTATATTCTGGTATTATTATTTGTTAAATTAATAAATTATGAAGCATAAGAGAAAATATGAATCAGGTTATGAAAAGTGTTTTTAATATGAAATTTATATAACAATATCAACGTATTATTTATGGAATGCAATTTTATTTTTGTTTGGGAAACAGGGCCCCCATTTTATATTGCGCACTGGGCCTCATAAACGGCCGAGACGACACTGAGCAAAGAGATTTGAATCTATAGCTTCGAACATGTGATGCATTCCCTTTACCACTACGAATGTGCATAATTTTCGCCTGAATCTGTATTTCTTTGAAAAAATCATCGTCCCGATCCAAAAAAATGAATATGTGATATGTTGTTTGAATCTATAGGTTCAAATCGATACGGTTCCAATGATGCAAGTTTACAAATATAAAACAGGATATCCAAAAATAAAAATGGATTATCCAAATTTAAAATAGGATTATTCAAATGTAAAATCAGATTATCTTATTTTCTTATCAGGCTCTTCGATAAATAAAAGTCCTATTTATTTTCTGATTCCATTTTGCAATTAAAATTTTTACAAAATCTGGATTCAGATATCTGGTCCTCCTCCCGAATTTTCGGAGATCTGGTATAAATACGGGACCATAACTAGGTCACAAAATCCATGAATCAAAATTTTTGATATCTGGATTCTTTGGTCGGGCATGATCCGGTATCTGAAAATGCATACCCCTTACTTACCACTAGTCTATTCAATTTTGGAATAATTACATTAATAGGTACCAACTATTGCACTTTTAATTTTATAGGTACCAACTTTTGATTATTTACTAGCAGCACGAACTATTACATAAAGTTGCAATGATAGGTATATGACTAAATATTGTTGCAACTTATAGGTCATCAATACCTATTTATAGGTCATCCATACCTATCGTTGCAACTTTATGTAATAGTTCGTGCTGCTGGTGAATAATCAAAAGTTGGTGCCTATAAAATAAAAAGTGCAATAGTTGGTACCTATTAATGTAATTATTCCTTCAATTTTTTGTTTATGTTGAAATCAAGGCCCTTAATTTGGTTCATAGGTCCTATGTTGTCACCTAGTGGTGGCCACTGGGCCGGGCCGACCCAGACCCAGTTTGGCTAGGGGTGGCTAGGGGTGGAGCGGGTCATGGTTCTCAAACCCAACCCTTAACCTAACCCATTTGCCTAAACCGCTTAACCTAGCTCAATTCGTTGACCCAACTAGTAGTGTGAGCTGAAAATACAAATACAACTTATTCTCATGGTGTAAGCACAAAATAGGCTAGTATAACACTACACAGAAACTAGTAATGTCCCTTGAACAAACCACATATTCTCATAATATTTTAATCAATCGAACAAGGAGAGTCCTTACTCAACTTCATGTCTAATTTCGATCCTTAATTGAGGGACCTAACACAACATCAATGGTAATTAAGCATAAATGTGTAAACAAGCACCTCTTATTACGACTCTAGTCTAGTCACCCACAAACCAATATGCTTGCAAAAACACTAATACATGAAAGTAAGTGAGGGTTGATCGGTTCGTGTTGAACCATGTTTGATTTGATTGATGACAAACCAGTTCTCTATACTTGATTGTTATGCATGTTTGTATTTGAACAGGTTAATTCAAGTGAGAACCCTTCAAGGCAAATTTGAAGACCTTGAGCTACTTGAAGATCAGAAGTCCAGATCTTGAAGCCTTTTTAATTTTTGTATTTCTAGGATCTTCTTGTAAAATAGACTTAGGAAGATATACCTTGTGTTTCTAAGTAAAGAGCAAAAAAGCACTAAAGTTTATGTCTAGTAAAGAGAACAAGCTAAGAATAGGCAAAGAACAAGCTTGGAACAATTCTCTTCGCCAGATGTAGACTTTGTAGTACTGAGACCACTGTGGGAACAGACCTCAGTATTACGCACGTGCACTTAAGTGATCAGTATCGATTTTTGTGTTCAAAATTATTTTTGAAAATTTATTTGAAAAATATTGATCACTTATGTTTTGGAAATCTGCCAAATTGATACACAAAATCAGCTTTGCAATGTACTTGTTTGGACTCTTTTTTTTTATGTAAAAGAGCATAAATAAAAACTACGAAATGTTATGGGTTATCAAATCCTTACAAAAATCAGGAGCTACTAATATTTCAATACAATCATTAACTAAATAGGGTCCTGATCTTCCATCCTTAGCCAAAAGGTCTACTACTTTGTTCTCAATCCTGACTCTGTGAACCAAAGTCCCCCGTTCCAGATTCTTTAAGTACTCCCTACATTTGAAAACAAGATTAAAGCAATATATATTGTACATACTCTTGGAGTTGATCAAATTAACTGCCTCCTTGGAGTCTGACACAATAGTAAAGTCATGTTGAGGAAGTCTGACGCCAAAATCAATCCTTGTTTAATTACAAGTAGCTATGCACAAAGAATGTTAGGAGCAAAAATTTTCTTTACAAAACCCTTTCTTCAGGTGCCCTGAACATCACTACACCACCCCCTATTCCTGCTGAGCATGCAAAATCAATAAAGGACGCATCCACACTAATCTGAAGCTCTCCCTGGTGGACAGGTTCATACAAGAGACCTCTTCCTAAGTTGGGTTTCGATGGGCACCTCATGGCAACAAATTCAATAGACGTATCCAAGGCCAACTTAATGACGTTCGAAGGTGAATCATAATCCACTTTCTGAAAAATTACCTTATTCCTAGTCTTCCAAATTTGGAAACAAAGAAAAGAAAAGAAGGAAGGCCAGGGGATTCCATTGAACTCAATTTTGTTATGCAAATTGTCAAATAGCCAGGCTTGAATATCATCACAATGGAAACTATTAGGCAGGAGATCCCAAATTTGTCTTGCTTTAAAACAAGTAACCAAAATATGATTAGCATCTTCAAGAGCATGGTTACAAATTCCACAATTGCTACAAGGAAGAATTTTCCTAAACATGAAGGGTTAGATTATGAGGAAGTCTGTTCCACCAGACCAACCAAAGAAAGAAATAAATTTTTGGAGGAGTAGAATTTCCCCAAATCACCTTTTGGGCAAGATTGGAAGGGCCTTGGGTTAGTCTCCAAATTAACTTGGAAATACAAGCTTGGTTAAGAAGGATAAGATTTTTGATACCCAAACACCCCTGCACCTTGTTTCTACAAGAAATATCCTTTCCTACTAGATGTAACTTCTGCTTCCCATCAGCCTTAAACCCCCACAAGAAATTGAAAGGATTCTATGAAGATCCTCAACAAAGGTTTTAGGAAATAGGGAATGTTGCATAAAGTACATAGGGATTGCTGAAAGAGTAGACTTAATCAGACATAACTTACCAGCTCTGCTTAAAAAGGAGGACTTCCAATTAGCCAATCTGACTCTAAGCTTATCAAGGATGAAAGAAAGATCCCTTTTGGTTGGTGGGGACCCTGAGATTGGAAAACCTAAATAGAAGCCTAGATCAAAGGATTCAGAAACTTGGGTAATGGATTGAAACAAAGCCTTCCCCTAATCAGGAGTATTGGGGGAGAAGATCAATTAGTCTTAGTTTCATTTACTTTTTGACTAGACATGGAACAAAACAGGGAAAGAGTCTGAGCAACTGCTTGAGCTGTGGAGGAATCAACTCTTCCAAATAAAAGAAGGTCATCTGCAAACAGAACATGAGATACTGGAACTTTGTTGCCCCCCCTCCCAAAAAAGAAAGGTTTCCAAGAATTGTTAAAGCAAGAGTTATTGATAAGGGAGGTAAGTGATTCCAAACAAATATTGAAAAGGTACGGGGATAATGGATCCCCTTGCCTTAACCCCCTTGAATGATGAATAGTTTCCCCTTTCCTCCCATTGATAAGAATAGAAGAGGCAGCTCCTGAAACACAACTTAAAATAAATGCAATAGAATTATTATCCACATTCAGAGAAGAAAGGCACTCCCTTAGGAAGCTCCACTCCATTTTATCATAAGCCTTTTCAAGATCAATTTAACCACAAACCAACCAAACTTATCTTTTTTCTTATTCATAGAGTGAAGAACTTCAGATGCCACCACAAGATTAATGTCAGTACCTCTACATTGAATGAAACTATTCTGGTTTTCTGAAACCCAATCTGGCATTAAGTTCTTCATTCTATTAACAATTATTTTGGTGGTCAACTTATAAATTGAATTACAAAGGCTTATGGGTCTGAAGTGTTTTATATTCTCTGGATTTTCATGTTTAGGAATGAAACAGATTAGGGCTTCACTAATGACAGAAGGAATCTTTTTTGTCCTAAACCAAGATTGTATATGCTCACAGACAGAAAGACCTACAGTAGACCACTGATTTTGGAAGAAAAAAGAGTGAAACCCATCAGGTCCTGGGGATTTCAAAGGATTAAGCTCCATGAGGGTATTTCTGATTTCAGAGAAGGTAGGCACATAGGAAAGGTCTACACAAGAAGCACTGGAAGAAGCAGGGGTGGGAGAAATATTCAGGGGAACAGACGCAAAAGAAGAAGAGTATAAAGAGGAGTAGAACTCATGGACATGAGTATAAATATCCCTAGGATTAAGAAAAGACTCTCCTGCACCATTAGAAAGAGAGAAAATTCTATTGTGATTCCTAGACAAAAGCACACTTTTGTGAAAGAAACAAGTATTTCTATCACCATCTTGAATCCAATCCCCTCTATATTTTGCAACCCACAACCATTCCTCTTGTTCAAGAATATCATTAAAATCATTTAATAGTTGTTGTTCCAAGTTATTGAGGAAATTTGAGGATGGTTGGTCTTGAATGGCTTTTTGAGTCCCTTCAAGCCGAGCCAAAATTTTCTTTTTCTTTTTAAAAACATTTCCAAAAACATTATTATTCCAAGCAATAAAATTCGCTTGTAAATTAGAAATAGAAGCAGTCAGATCCCCCTTTCTAACATTCCAAGAATCCTCAACCACCTGATTAAAAGAAGAGTGGAGAGTCCACATTGGTTCAAACCGAAATGGTTTTTCATCACAAGATTGATTATCTGGATACAACTGGATGGATAAAGGGCAATGATCAGAACAGGTCCTGGGAAGATGAGTAATAGTTGCATTTGGAAACAATGAAATCCAATTAAGATTACCACACCCTCGATCAAGTCTCTCATAAATAGGCCTATTTCTACTTCTATTGAACCAGGTAAAAGTTTGCCCAATGAAACCCAAATCTATCAAGTCACAGGAATTCATAATATTTGCATACAGATTAGATCTGGATAAATTAATAGGTCGACCTCCCAATTTCTCTTCTTGATAAATAACCTCATTAAAATCTCCTACCACAAACCAAGGATGCTCAGCAGAATTGAAAATAGCAGAAAGATTTTCGTAAATGTCACATAGATCATTCCACAAAAATTTTCTAAACTCAAATTTTGGCATAGCATAAATAGCAGATAATAAAAAGCTAATTTTTGAAGACTATACCTCAACCACGCCATGGATTCCCAGAGTATTTTCTCTAATTAAATTAAAGGAAATTGTCCTTGAATTCCATAGGAGAAGGATACCCCCCGCGAAGCCAACAGGTTCAACAAGTTTCCAACTATTATAGGGTAAACGTTTCACAATGTACTCCGTATTTCGCTTACAACATCTAGTCTCAGAAATGATCATGAATTCAGGATGATTCACATTTATTAAAGCTCTCAGATTCTGGGAGAAAGCAAGCCTTCCTTTTCCCCTACTATTCCAGTATAAAAGTTTCATATTAGGCTCAAGATATGCCCTCCGTTTCAGCTCGCTCAGCTCTGCGCTTTCTTCTGCTGTCCATGAGTCCAGGTCTAAGCTCTTTGGATGTGACCACCAGCGAATTTTTGGAAACAAAGATATTTCCGTCATCCGCTTCTTGCTTTCTCCTGGAAGCACTCTTCTTACGTTGACCTCTTTCCATTTCATATGGACAATAAATTGCTTTAGCCTCTGTATTATTCGCACCCCCAGAATTGCATTTGAGTAATTTAGAGCATGTATTAGAATCGGATCCAGAAGGAGCCTGGCTTCTTGAATTGCCTTTGGAAGGATCATAGGAGGATCTAGCCATCTTTCTAGAAGAGATAGTAGATTGAAACTTTCTTTGCATGATGCGTCCCCTTGTCTGAGGACCCACAACAATAGCACCCTGACTAAAGGAGGAAGGAAGCTTGCGTCTTCGATCTGGGGAAAGTGAGCTGGACCGAAAGTTTTCCCTGGGACATACATAGTGAGTTCTCTGTCGAAAACTGGAGGAGCCTTCGAATTTAGGATAATCTCGCTCACTTGGTTCCGGTTCAACTGATAAACCTCTGTCTCTGAGTTGTCCACAAGAAGATAATCTACCTCTAATTGAGAGAAATATGGACTGAGAAGGGGATGGAGTGGTTGAGTGAACTGAAACCCCACCCTCCGAGTTTGGAAAATTCTTATGGGAGATGGAGTGGAGATCGGGGACAGTGGTGATTCTGGGGTTGGAGGAGATGGAGAGAGGTTGAGAGAGGCATCCTCCATTTGAGAGATCTGGAGCAACAGGAATTGAATCTAGAGAAGTAGAGAGAGAATGGTTTAGGGTATTAGGGTTTGAATGATTTGAAGAAGACGCTTGAGGGGGTTTGGCTGGGGTAGAGATTGAATGGATAATGGGACAAGGTTCTGGACGAGAAGATTGGGTTTGGGGGATATTAGGAATAAGAGAATCTGAATCAGATTGATGGATTGGGCTGGAAGGGCCAATTGGATCTTTAGGGGTAAAATGGACTATGGTGGTGGAAATAGAAGGTAAATGGGTTTTAGGGGGAAATGATTGATTAGAAGTACCATCACCCATGTTTTGAATTGGGCTTGAGTTATGGGTTGGGCTTGAGGGCAAATTACCTCCTTCTGAAATTAATTCGTTTTCCAACTGAAGTAGATCAAATTGATTTGGGACCACATTAATGGGATTATCACTCAAAATTGAATTTGAATTTGAAACTTGACTATTTTTTGGTGCCCAAACCTGTGCCTGCTTTCTCTGTTTGCGGTTGCCAACAACCTCCCACCCTTCTTGAGATTTATTCTCCCCCATAACCAAATCCTTGATTGTTGAGTCTTCAGTTGAATCCTTCTTCTGGCTTGGATTAAATGGACAGTTTTTGGACCCATGTCCACATTTTTTACATTGAGGACAAAACCATAATCCCTCCTTTGTGACCAAGATCTGCCGAATCTTCCCAATCCTAAGATTTGCAGGAGGAGTAACATCCTTTTTTATCACTACACACAAGCGAGCACATTTTTTCGTCCCCAAGGAGATCGAACTGAAATCAATTTTCACAAGAGTACCCAAACAATTACCTATTTTTGATAGGATATCTTTTTGGAAAAATTCAACTGGTAGTTCAGGGAGGCTAAACAAAATAGGACCCTCTTTAAAGGAAGTAGAAGACGGTTTAAACCCTGGTTGCCAAGCTTGGATCCAGACCAAATTTCCCATAATTTCTTTTGGGGGAGATAAAAGGAAAGATTCTTTTTCCACGGTAGACAATTTTTGGACTAGATAGAATCCTCTCCCCAAACCCACAAGTGGTTTAGGAGTTTGCCACTTCCAGAGTTTTTGAAGTTCTTTGATTAGAAAATCTTTTGAAAAAGATCTCCCAATAATTTTGACAATCAGAGCATCAAACCATGGTTGACATAGATCAGAATATTCCTTTTCAGAAATGGGAATGAAGAAATCTGATGGGAGAAGGTCTGAAGGTGGTTTAGTAGCAAAGGGAGGTGAAGGATGAGGAAAAGAAAAGGAGTGGGTTTCAGAAACTAAGTTATTAGCAGTAATGGAAGAAAAAGAAAGAGGTTGGACGGAAGGAGTAGGAAGTTTACCCTGAAGAGAAACTTGTTGAGACTGTTGCGATGCCGGAATAGGGCCATGGGGCTGAGTTCTTTGTGCCGTGAGGGCGGGTAAGGGAGGTTTCAGAGTATTTGCAGAGTTTTCTCTCTCTAACATTTTTTGGAGTAGTCTAATTTGGTAACTCAGCTACTTGTTTGGACTCTAGTGTACTTTCCCACTACATGTAGTGGAAGGAGACAAAGGTCTGAAATAGGTACCTTTGCACTTGTGTCAGCTGAGCTTGTTTGCACAATTTAGGCAAGTCTCCAAGCACACTTCTAGGGGACGGTTTTTCCTTGCAATATAAATACAATATTTTGGAAAACCCTAGTAAGACTTTTGCTCTCCAAAGAAAACCAAGTCATATTTTCTGAGAGTTTATCCATAGAGCTAAATCATCTGCATATCCATCTTTAAGAGAAAACTTACGAAGACTTAAGATTGTAATCTTTGAGCCACTTAGAGGGAAGTGGTTGGGGAGTGTTCTGTGAACACTGAGGCTCCGTTTGTTTTGATGGAAAAACATTTTCCCGTAATGATTTTCCTCCCATTTTCCATTTTCCTTTGTTTGTTTTGGAAAGGGATGGAAAACAATTTTCCTTGAGATGGAAAATGTCACTTTGGCAAAGGAAAACCATTTTCCTTTTGTGGAGAAGGAATGCCACATTTTCCTTCCTACTCCTTACGTCTCCCGTATTAACTCTTCCCATCTTTTCTTCATTTCTATTTCATTTTTTCTTTCCTTCAAAAGTTTTCCTCTAATGAAACAAAAAAAGGAAAACCTTATTTACAATATATGTTTTCCATTGAAAATTGTTTTCCTTAGAAAATGATTTTCCATGAAAATTGTTTTCCTTCAAAGCAAACAGAGCCTGAGTGAACTGTTAGAGTTAACAGTTGAGGAATTAAGTGTTACAGAGTTGTAGCATTTAATTGAGTGTGTAACCTTGTTATTATTCAGAGTGGATTAATAATATTATTGAGAGAGTGGAGGACGTAGGCTTGTTTAGAAGCGGAACCTCGTTAAATCCTTGTGTCCCTACTCTTTATTATTTACTGTTCTATCGTTGTTCTCACAAAAAGATAAAAAACTTTGAAAACGATTGAAAAAACACACATACTCAATTCAACCCCCCCTCCCCTTCTTGAGTATACATTGAACTTACAATTGGTATCAGAGCCTCACTTCTCAAAGGGTTAACTACATAGAGGAGCAAGAAGATGTCTACTCAAGAATCAAACAATTCCAGACTCCCCAAGTTCAATGGCACTAACTACTCCTGGTGGAAGAACTGCATGACAAATCTTATCATTGGGATAGATTATGAATGCTGGATGATTGTTAAAAATGGACCCACGTTTATTCACAAGAAGAATCAGGAAGGGCTCATTGTTCCAAAGTCAGAAGAAGAATATACAAGTGAGGATTACAAGAAGCTAGAGAAGAATGCAAAGGCAATGTCACTTGTTCAACAAGGAATTGCAGAATGTGAGGTAAATCGAATTCTAGCTTGTTCTTCTGCAAAAGAAATATGGGATACACTAGAGCTTGCATATGAAGGCAACTCTGAAGTGAGAAGGTCAAAAATTGACATGCTCATGTCAAAGTATGAGGTCTTTGAGATGACTAGAGAATAAAACATAAAGTATATGTTTACAAGGTTCATGACCATTGTAAATGAACTTAAGTCATCAGGGTAGACCTTCTCAAGTGAAGAGTTGGTGAGGAAAATGTTAAGAAGCCTGTCAGGGAAGTGGATGCCCAAGGTTACAACCATACAAGAAGCAAAGGCTCTTACCAAACTATCTCTAGAACAACTTATTGATTCTTTGATGACTCATGAGATGTTGGTAGATTCAAAAGCAAAATCTAGTTCGAAAAACAAGGAGATGGTTCTCAAAGCAGAGGAATATGAGGAAGGTGAAGATGATATCAGTCTTATAGCTAGAAGATTTGAAAAATACCTTAGGATAAAGTCCAAGGGTAAGTTTGCAAAAGGAAGAAACAATTCTGGACAGTTCAGGAAAACCAGTTCCACTGCTGGTTGCTTTAAATGTGGTGAAGTGGGGCACAAAATCAAGGAGTGTCCAACATGGAAAAATCCCAAGGGAAATCCTGGCCTGGAGTCCAGGCTGAGAAGAAGGTTTTCAAAAGAGCTATGCTTGCTGCAGTTTGGGAAGATTCAGAATCAGAGAATGAGGAAGATGAAGAAGAAGCAAATCTCTACCTTACTGCTTTCACATGCACAGACCAGTCTGAGGTCTGTTCGGAAGAAGAAGATGTTCTCTGTCTCATGGCTGGTGGGAGCACTTCAGATGATAGCCAGGTATGTTTTAATGATATAAAGGCAAACATGCATAATCTAGATAGAGATGAATTACTTGACTATCTTGAATTCACTATTGATCAATGCATTAGTGTTGGGTCTGCTTACCAGAACAACAAAAAGAAACTTAAAGAAACAGTTCGAGATTATGAAATATGTGGAGCTAGATCTGCTGAACTTGAGCTTATATGTGAGGAACTTAAGAAAAAATTTCTGAACTTGAGATAACAGCAGATCAACAGAAAATAGAGCTTGAGACATTAAACTCCAAATCAATTCCCAAAGAGGATGAGTTTTTTGAAAACATTGAAATGGGGTTTAATGAGCTCAAGAAACTGCTTACACATAATTCAAACTTTGAACTGTAAAAGACGCATATACCTTTGGTAAATCTGATGTCATACTTGCATATGACCACCTAATTGAAAAACTTGAAGATTTACACAAGGAACATGGTGATCTTAAGGTTTCTGAAGAAACTGGTTCTCCCACTGCCTTTGATGAGGTTTTGGATGTTTTACATGATGAGTGCATAGCTAAGATCTGTGATCTTGAGGCTGAACTCATCCTGTTAAAACAAGAAAACATCAAGAAGACCAGTGATGAGCCAGATCCCTCCTTGGTTTCAAGACTACAAGATGAACTTCAGAAAACTAGACTTGATCTAAAATCATTTGAAAAACAAAATAAAGTTCAACTTAAGAGGCTTGAAAACAAGGAGAATGAGCTAACAGATTGTATGAACCAATTAAACAAAATGTTAGATGCTCAGAAAACCCTAAACACCCTCACATCCCAATCTGGAAATTCTCAAAAGTTTGGTTTAGAGTATTCTGGATCTAGTTCTACAACTGTTCTAGGCAGAGACAACACATGGTTGGATGAATTCAAGAAGGGCAAGTATATATTTGCCAAAGATATGCATGTTTTTACCTACTGTGGTAAAAGTGGTCATGTTACTAACAAATGTTTCACCAAAAGGAAACATGACAAGCAGAACAAAGCCTACACCCAGCAAGTGTGGATTAGAAAGGTCAAGATTGAGGATGTTTCAAAGAACAAGGAACCTAAGCTGGTTTGGGTTCCTAAAACTAAACTTTAATTTGCTTGTGCAGGTACGAGTTAAAGGAAAGCCATATTGGTATTTGGACAGTGGTTGCTCAAGACACATGTCCGGGGATAAAGAACAATTCCTTTCACTCACTGCATTCGAGGGAGGGCACGTGACATTTGGTGACAATAGCAAAGGACTTATCAAAGGAGTAGGTAAGTTGGTAAGTCACTCTCCCAAGCAATTACAATGTTTACTATGTAGAAGGTTTGAAACATAACCTTTTGAGCATATTTCAACTATGTGACAAGGGAAATAAAGTGAATTTTGAATCAAACACTTGTCACATAGTGAACCCTAAGATAGGGGAACTGGTCTGTGAAGGAACAAGGCATAACAATGTGTATATTACATACTTAAGTCAAATTCCACAGAACAGTGCCCTCTGCCTTAGTGTTGTAGAGGATGACCAATGGCTTTGGCATAAAAGATTAGGACATGTTAGTTTCACTTTGCTCAACTAGTTGAGATCACAAGATTTGGTGATAGGTTTACCTAACATCAAATATGTGGCAGACTAGCTCTGTCAAGAATGTACAAAGTGCAAACATGCCAAATCATCCTTTAAACCAAAGAAAGTGGTTAGTTCCTCTAGACCATTTGAACTTGTACACATGGATTTATGTGGACCAATGCGTGTACAAAGTAGAAATGGCTCTAGTTATGTATTTGTCTTAGTTGATGATTACTCTCGTTTCACTTGGACCATATTCTTGAAATCCAAAGATGAAACTTTTGATGAATTTGAAATTTTAGTGAAACAGGTCCAGAAAGAGATCAATCATCAGTTGGCATCTATCAGATTTGATCATGGATCAGAGTTTGATAATGCTAGCTTCATAACTTATTGTATGGAGCATGGTGTTTCTCACAAATTTTCAACCCCCAGAACTCCACAACAAAATGGAGTAGTTGAAAGAAAGAATCGCACTATAGAAGAAATGGCTAGAACCATGCTTCTAGAGAGTGGTCTGTCAAAGAAATTTTGGGCTGATGCTGTGAGTACATCATGCTACATACTTGTTATTCCCGTAGGAACACTGCAAGAGGGGGGGTGAATTGCTGTGTGGAACTTATAGCACAGATTTTCGTCAGAATTGAAAACCTAAAGGAACTTTGAGAAAAACGAAATGTAAAGAGTCAAATTTCAACGAGAAAAACTTCCTGGCCCACGGAAGAAAAACTCCACTTTTATATAAAGGCCTTGTAAACTATTACAACCCTAATTTCTCTCTGGACCTCGTGAGTTCCTGTAGGAACTTACGATTCTATTCTCTTTCTCTCTTTCTTTTTCTTTCTCTTTCTCACGACTCTTTCTTCTCTGTTCTCTCTAAGTTCTCACACACTTCTCTTCTCTTTTCTCTCAATTACAACTCAAATAATAACTCTAGTATATTGAAATGCAAGTAAGACTGGATTGGAACTTTGGAACTTTTGACACAAACTCTAAGTAATATAAATCTGAAAGTGTGCTCTCTTGTTGTGTGTTTTTCGAATCAGAATTATGTGTGTATAAATAGAAAGAATGATTATGTAAATGCTTGGAGAAGAAGCCTTAATAACCACCCATAACCCCATATACACGTCCACCACTCTCACTCACACACCACTAACTTTGACTAACTTAAACAACCCACTAACTTAATTAATAACCTAAAAAATCAGAAATAATAAATTAAGTAAATTACCTAAAAAATAAAATAAAAACTAAAAATCGGTTTTTTCTTTTTTTAATTTTTCCGTAAAAAAAAAATCTTTTCTTTCTTTTTTTTTTAATTCTAAAACTTTAAATTAATTTTTTAAAACCAGAAATAAATTAATAAATTAAAAGGAAATCAGAATTAAGAACAACTAACCTAATCCTAAAATTAAGGACACCAAATTGACCACTAACTAATTCAAACAATAGCTACCCACTAATCCTAAAAATGGGCTGCACTAATCCAGTCAGTTTTTGACTGTTTTAAACTGATTAAAACAGTCAAGAAGTGATCTAAACAGTCCCTAAAAAATAGCAACTGCCGTGGACTAAGTGATTGACTGATTCGACACAAGTTCCTCTGAGAACATGACCCTAAGTTCCTCTGACAGACATAACTAAGTTCCAACCAGACTTAAATGCATTAATATACTTACATTTACCCTAGAACATTATATTATAACATTCATGGATGATTCTCTTCTCTTCAACAAGTAATTCGTTGGAATACTTGAAGTTCTTCTCATGTTCCTTGCTGAATTCTCTCCAGGAACTTCTCTGATTTCTCTGTAGAAACTTGACAGCAACAACCTTGATTCATGAGTCGAACCTTTACTTGAATCACCATCTAGTTTCTTCTAATGATTGAATCTTCATACTTGAATCTTCAATGCTTATTCATCTTCAAGCTCTAAAATTCTCCAAGAACTCAAAGATATTTATTAGTAATTAAGTTTGAGGTTTATGTCATCATCAAAACATAAAAGGAATATGTCAACAATTTCCCCCTTTTTGATGATGACAAACCAAGGCAAACTTAATTGACAACTAAAACAAATATACTCGTTGAAAAAAGGATTTTTTAATTTTTTTTGATTTTTCAATTTTATAAAACATAAAAACATTAAACTAGATATTTTGGAATTTTCAATTTCTAATTTTTTTGTCAAAAAAATAAAAGCAAATTATACTAATTAAGAACTAAAGTATACTACCAAAGATATATACATCTTAACTCCACATGGAATCAAGAAAGTTAGATAACTATTCACAAGTTAGTAAATTATTCACAAGTTAGGAACTGCATTTCATATGAGAATAAGATGAAAAATAAGATGAAAAATAAGATGAAAAAGAATAAAGTTAGTTTGCCAATTATTCTTCCCCCTTTTGGCATCATCAAAATCAAAATCATCATTCCCCAAAAATTTTTCATCACAGCTCCATTAAACCAGTAATGGCAGATACCTGATCTCTAGAATAAGAAAACAACTCAAGTAGCAATCTAGCAATATTAGTCATCATAATAGCATCAAGGATGAAATTAGCAAAATATAGCATATATATATGTTCCAAGGACAAAAGAAAAATAGAAAGTAGCGACTACCCGACTACTAAGACTCAAAAGAAAGAAATGAAAATGTCAAAGAAGAAAATAAAAGAAAACCTAAACCATGTTTAAAATAGTACAACCATATCGAAAATGTTTGAATGAAAGAGAAAAGAACAAGATCAATCGCTGTCCTGAGGAGCATCACTATAAAAGCCAGCAATGTTTCCCAGAGAAGTTCCTTTAGGAACAACAGAGGAAGTTCCAGCAGGTTTAGGGGCACGAGTTCTGACAGGAATCCCCGTAGGAACAGATGCTGAGCTCTAAAGAGACGCAAGCCGTGACATAACCTCGACATGATTCTGATCAGTAGATGCCCGTAGCTCAGCGACCTCGTGTCGAGAGGCGGTGGCTCGTTCTTCCAAGACTTCGATTCTTTCCCTAAAATGTTGAATCTCCTTCAAAATGTGAAGAAGAATGTTTTCCGTGTTAGCATCCATGTTCTCAGTCCCATCATCCTTGAGCTCCTCATCATCAACCAAATTTACATGTGGAACTTCACCCGGAACCTTAGGTTTGGATGAAATTCGCCTACTTTTACGCACCGGCTCTTTCACTCCAACTGTGTTTTTCCCTTCAACCATGACCGCCGCCGCCTTGGCTTTCCTCTTAGCCTCATTTGCTTGTTTAATTTCCAACAGAGTTGCAGTACGACCATCTAATACCCCCACATGCCAACCCGCAAGTGTAGTTCCTTGAATGAATTGTTCTTTCTTTAATCTTAACTTCCCATATCCCTCAAGTGGCACTTTAAAGTACTTAAAGATTTTAGTCATGAAATTTCCATATCCCACTTTCTTGCCACTTGGGATAGTATCAAGCATATGAGAAATCATCAAACTAGGGAAGTTGATAGGGATATCATTTGACAAGCAATAGATCAAAGAACAATCATGCAAGTTGGCCTCATTTCTTTTAGATGACCGTGGCACTAAAGTCCTCCAAACAAGATTAAACAACACTTTATGAAATGGCATAAGAGAGTTAAGCTCAATCTTGTTTTTCTTAGATTCACCATTTAAACTCAACAATATGTCCAATTTATCTACCCCATTAATCTTCAAATTGTAAGGTCCCTTAAAATATTTATCAAAACCATCATTTGGAACCTCAAAGACATTAGCCAAGACATCAACATCAAATTCAATATCAACCCCATTCACATGACTCTTGATTACCCTTTGTTGTGAGTCAAAATTCTCACAAAATTCTTTCATTGCTTCTGGATACATAAACTCTATATAATCACTAAGCATTTTATCCCAATTTTGAAATTGAAAAACATGCAAAAGTTGGTCATACCCATTTTTAGAACACCATTCACGGTTGAGAACGAGTACGGGAACGAAGTGACTAGCCAATTGGTCGAGTTCCTTGGGGATATCATTGCTAACTTCTCCCATCTCCAAGCTTTCAAGAAAGGAAGGTCCTTCGTCCTCTTTTCGTGGTCTTTTTTTCGAAGTTAGGGTTTGGGATTGTGGAATTTTGGGAGGAGATTGGTGAGTGGGGGATGCATTTGAGTCTTTGGTTGATTGGGTGTTGGAAGTATGAGAAGCCATTGTTGAAGAGGAGTGGAGATTGGAAATGTAGAAGAAGAAATTTTGGGAAGAAGAAGGAGGGGGTGCCGTGTTTGAGGAGAGAGGAAAGGGAGTTGGGTGTAATTGGGAAGTTTGAAATTGGTAGAGGTATGTTGAGTGGGTTAGTGGGTAGAAACCCACGTGTGGAGTTCCCCCTTTTTTTTTTTTTATTTATTTTTTTTTTTATTTTTTTTTTATTTGAAATATGGATATATACATAAACATGGTGACACTCTAATTGGACTTACTTAATGGGTAGTTCTCTTTGGCTACAAAAGAAAAATAATTTGTGGAAAATAAAATTAATTTGTGGAAAATAAAATGAAAATAAATTAATTTGAGGAATAAATTAATTTATATAAAAAAGAAGAAAGAAACCATAGGAACATATTGATGCACACATTTAATTCATCATCCAAATAGCAATCATGAAAATAAGAGTAATATTGATAGACATTTACGAGTATAAATCTCAAATTCCATCAGGAACATGCTTTCGCACCATAATTGCAATGAAAATTGTTCTAGGAACTTTAATCATTGAGTTGACGTACCTGGAGGAACTTCTTAGCAAATTATTTTAATTTGATCATCCCAAGTTCCATCCGCAATTTCTCATATCTTTCTCTATTCAATGGCTTAGTTAATATGTCAGCAATTTGATCTTCAGTTTGACAAAATTCAAGTTTTATCAGACCTTTTTCTACATTGTCCTTTAGAAAATGATGACGTATGTGAATGTGTTTCACACGTGAATGGTGAACTGGATCCTTTGATATACAAATGGCACTAGTATTATCACAATATATAGGAATACAATTATAATTAATACCAAAGTCCCTTAGTTGTTGTTTTATCCAAAGCAGTTGTGAACAACATGCAGCGGCTGCTACATATTCGGCTTCTGCAGTGGATAGAGCAACTGTGTTTTGCTTCTTGGAACTCCAAGAAACTAGACACGTTCCAAGGAACTGAACCATACCTGAAGTGCTTTTCCTATTCACCAAATCACCGGCATAATCCGCATCAGCAAATCCCTTGAGTTCAAACGTGTCATTGTGAGGATGGAACAATGTTAGATCATCTGTTCCTTTCAAGTATCTCAAAATCCTCTTGACTGCAGTGAGATGTGACTCCTTTGGATTTGCTTGGAACCTAGCACATACACCAACACTAAAAGAAATATCTGGTCTACTAGCTGTTAAATATAATAAGGAACCTATCATGCCTCTATATAGCTTTTCGCTCACACTAGTTCCTTTGGGATCTTCATCCAATCTGGTGTTAGTTCCCATAGGAGTGTGATTTATTTTGGATGTTTCCATCCCAAATTTCTTTAGAAGTTCCTTTATGTATTTTTGTTGATGAATATAAATTCCCTTTTCAGTTTGCTTTATTTGCAAACCAAGAAAGAAATTTAACTCACCCATCATGCTCATCTCGAATTCCTTGCTCATTAAATTTGCAAATTCCTGACACAAAGATTCGTTAGTAGCACCAAATATTATATCATCTACATAAATTTGGACAATGAGAAGATCAGTTCCTTTAGATTTTAGAAATAAAGTTTTATCAACTTTTCCTCTTTTAAATTCATTTTCCAAAAGGAACTTGGACAACCTCTCATACCATGCTCTAGGAGCTTGCTTCAACCCATAAAGAGCCTTGTCAAGCTTATAGATATGGTTAGGAAATTTAGAGTTTTCAAAACCAGGAGGTTGTTCCACATAAACTTCCTCATTTAAAAATCCATTTAAAAAAGCACATTTAACATCCATTTGATACAATTTAAAACCCATGAACGAAGCAATAGCAATTAAAATTCTAATAGCTTCTAACCTTGCTACCGGAGCAAATGTTTCTTCATAATCTATTCCCTCTTGTTGATTGTATCCTTTTACAACTAACCTGGCCTTGTTCCTGACGATTGTGCCATGTTCATCTAGCTTGTTCCTGAACACCCACTTCAATCCAATTACCTTTTGGTGTTCCGGCTTTGGTTCAAGGTGCCATACCTTGTTCCTTTCAAACTGATTGAGTTCATCCTGCATGGCTAGTATCCAATCTGCATCCTCAAGTGCTTCTATGTGATTTCGAGGCTCAATGATGGATAGGAACACACTATGGGCACAGAAGTTCCTGATCTGAGTTCTGGTCTGAGTTCCTTTCCCTATATCACTTATGATAAGATCAAGAGGGTGGTACTTCTGATATTTCCAAGGTTTTGGTTCAAAGTCTCTGATTGGAACTGGTCTTTCTACAGTCTCTTCAGGAACTCTGATCTCTTCTTCTAAGTTCCCCTCAGTCTCTGGAACTTCCCCCTGAGTTCCTTCAGGAACTGGCTCTTCTTGTCTTTCAACATGAGGTTGTTCTTCTGGGATATTTGCTCTTTCTTTATTATTGGATGTTAACTCTTCTTCATCTGGATCCTTTCTGACCAAGCCTATTTCTAAATCCTCAAGTTCCTGCAAAATGTTAGTATCACTATTTACATAAGGGTTAGTTTCATCAAATAAAATATGTACACTTTCCTCGACACTTAATGTCCTCTTGTTATAGACTCTATATGCTTTACTATCAGTGGCATATCCTAGGAACACGGCTTCATCACTTCTCTCATCAAACTTCCCTAAGTTCCTTTTACCATTATTGTGCACGAAGCACTTACAACCAAAAGATCTCAAGTGAGAAATGTTAGGTTTCCTTCCTTTCATTAGTTCATAGGGAGTTTTGTTTGTGATGGGTCTTAACATGATTCTATTGATTATATAACATGCCGTATTAACGGCTTCAGCCCAGAAGTTCCTAGGTAATCCACTTGCAATGAGCATTGTTCTTGCCATGTCTTCTAAAGTCCTGTTTTTCCTCTCCACAACACCATTTTGTTGTGGTGTCCTAGGAGCAGAAAAGTTATGATCCATGCCATGTTCCCTGCAAAACTCATCAAACTTTTGATTTTCAAATTCAGTACCATGGTCAGATCGTAAGTGAATTAGTTGATAACCACTCGACTTTTGTATCTTCTTAGCGAAGAAAATAAATTCTTCAAAAGTCTCATCTTTGCTATGAAGGAACATTGTCCAAGTAAATCTAGAGTAATCATCAACTATGACTAAGACATACAATTTTCCACTTCTACTTTGGACTCTCATGGGCCCACACAAATCCATGTGAATAAGTTCTAATGGTTTTGTGGTGCTCACGAACTTTTTACTTTTAAAGGAACTTCTAACATGCTTGCCTTTGGCACATGCATCACACATTTTATCGCATTGGAACTTGATGTTTGGTAAACCAACAACTAGTTCCTTTGTTCTTAATTTATCCAGTAGAGAAAGGCTAGCATGTCCCATTCGTTTATGCCAAAGTAATGGATCATCCTCAATGACACTTAAACAAGTAAGAGTAGTTTTGGGAATTGCTTCAAGGTTCACAGTGTATGTGTTCCCATTGCGTTTCCCTTCAAGAATAATTTTATTAGTGTCATTGTTGATGATTCTACAACACTCATTAGTAAAATGTACAGAGTTTCCTTTATCACAGAATTGCGAAATACTAAACAAGTTGTGCTTCAAACCATCTACAAGAAAGACATTATCTATGCTATGGGAACTTGACTTACCTACCTTACCTACGGCAATAATATTACCTTTCTGATTGTCACCGAACGTCACAGTTCCCCCTGAGTAGGCTACTAGTGAGAGAAAGTTAGATTTATCTCCAGTCATGTGCTTGGAACATCCACTGTCGAGGTACCATGTGGTGTTCCCCCTCACTAGTTCCTGCAATAATATTAATGGTTAGGTTGAGGAACCCAGGTTTCCTTGGGTTCCTTTGTAGACATATCATCATAAGTTTTTTAATCCATTTAACATGTCTATTATTCTGATTCAAGCTGTTGTTCCTCTTGGAACACTGGTCTTTCAGATGACCTGAGTTCCCGCAGAACAGACAGACTTTGCTGCTTGGAAGTTCCACATACTTTTTCTGATTGCTCCCTTTTTGTTTATAATTAAAACCTAGACCTTCGGTCCTCTTTGCTTGGGCATTCAGAATCCATTGTGGAACTTCTCGTTGATTATCTTTATCCCTTTTTATTTCAGTAAGTTCCTCTGTTAATTTCTTATTATCAGATTTTACTTTTTCCAGATCAGTCTTGAGTTCCTTCAGATCAGAAACCCTAGAGGAACTTTCAGTCGCATTTTCAGATTTCAAACTAAGATTAATCAACTTATAGCAGTTAAGTTCCATTGTTGTTTGGCTTAATTCTTTTTCAAGATTTTTAACCTTAGTCCTTAAAACATTGTTTTTATCAAATAGGTCAAAGAATCTATTTTCAGTTTCAACTTTATTACCCTTAAACCAATCACTATGTTCCCTACTTACTTTAAGTGCGTTTTCACACTCATTCTTTTCTTTCTTAACATTCATCCAGTTTTTATGAAATTCAATAACTAAATCAACAAGTTTTTGTTTAGGCAGAGAATTTAAATAATAAGGATTTAGGCTTACCTTCTCGTCGAGTTCCTGTGGGAACTCTGGCACATCAGATCTTGCCATTAAACACAATTGGGCCGTTTCCTCTTCAGGCTGTTCCTCCACCTCTTCTTCTGATTCAGAATCACCCCATGCTGCTATCATCGCTTTTCGAACATCATTTTTGGAAAACGAAGGCTTGTAGTATTTTTCTTTGTTGTAATCCTTCTTCTCCTTAAGTGATTCCTTCCCTTTGGACTTTGTTTTCTCATTTTCCCATTGTGGACATTCCTTGATGAAGTGATCAGTGGAGCCGCACTTGTGACATCCAAAGTCCTTTTTGGAACTCGTCAGTTTCTTTCCAGAGTTCCTGAAGGAATTTCGGTTTCTGTTGAAGGCTCTTTTGAATTTTCTAACGAGCATAGCAGTCTCATCATCTTCTTCGGTATCACTCTCTTCTGCCTTCAATGCTAACCCCTTGTTCTTGGAACCTTCTCCGCTGGTTCCCAGATGTAGTTCATGGGTTAGCAAAGAACCCGCTAATTGTTCGATGTTGAACTTCGTCATGTCCTTTGATTCCATAAGTGCTGTTACTTTAGATCTCCATCTATCGTCTTGTGGTAGACTCCTTAAGATCTTTCTAACCTGTTCATCAATGGGTATTTCTCTTCCAAGGGAAACAAGCTCATTTATGATGTTAGTGAAACGAGTAAGCATATCTTGAATAGATTCCTTAGGCATCATCTCGAACCTTTCATATTTAGAGATCAATAAATCAATTTTAGACCTTTTAACTTCATTAGTACCTTCGTGAGTTATCTGTAGTAAATCCCAAATTTGTTTTGCGCTCTTGCACCCCATAATACGATTATGTTCATGGGGTCCAAGACCACAATGAAGCAATTTTATGGCTTTTGCATTAATTTCCATTTTTTCAAAGTCTTCACGTTCATATTCAGAAATTTCCTTAGGGACTATTTCATTATTAGCATTAGTTTTGGTTACCTGATAGTCACCGACTTCCACGACTCTCCATACCTGATAATTTTCAGCTTTGATGTAGATCTCCATGCGATTTTTCCAGTATGCATAAAATTTCCCATTAAACATGGGAGGTCTCTGAGATGAGTACCCTTCTTCCAATTTCTCGCAAGTGTTCATACTGCCCGGATCTCTCGTCAAGGTGTCTTGAACGGTCTGAGTTCCTGCTCTGATACCAATTGTTATTCCCGTAGGAACACTGCAAGAGGGGGGGTGAATTGCTGTGTGGAACTTATAGCACAGATTTTCGTCAGAATTGAAAACCTAAAGGAACTTTGAGAAAAACGAAATGTAAAGAGTCAAATTTCAACGAGAAAAACTTCCTGGCCCACGGAAGAAAAACTCCACTTTTATATAAAGGCCTTGTAAACTATTACAACCCTAATTTCTCTCTGGACCTCGTGAGTTCCTGTAGGAACTTACGATTCTATTCTCTTTCTCTCTTTCTTTTTCTTTCTCTTTCTCACGACTCTTTCTTCTCTGTTCTCTCTAAGTTCTCACACACTTCTCTTCTCTTTTCTCTCAATTACAACTCAAATAATAACTCTAGTATATTGAAATGCAAGTAAGACTGGATTGGAACTTTGGAACTTTTGACACAAACTCTAAGTAATATAAATCTGAAAGTGTGCTCTCTTGTTGTGTGTTTTTCGAATCAGAATTATGTGTGTATAAATAGAAAGAATGATTATGTAAATGCTTGGAGAAGAAGCCTTAATAACCACCCATAACCCCATATACACGTCCACCACTCTCACTCACACACCACTAACTTTGACTAACTTAAACAACCCACTAACTTAATTAATAACCTAAAAAATCAGAAATAATAAATTAAGTAAATTACCTAAAAAATAAAATAAAAACTAAAAATCGGTTTTTTCTTTTTTTAATTTTTCCGTAAAAAAAAAATCTTTTCTTTCTTTTTTTTTTAATTCTAAAACTTTAAATTAATTTTTTAAAACCAGAAATAAATTAATAAATTAAAAGGAAATCAGAATTAAGAACAACTAACCTAATCCTAAAATTAAGGACACCAAATTGACCACTAACTAATTCAAACAATAGCTACCCACTAATCCTAAAAATGGGCTGCACTAATCCAGTCAGTTTTTGACTGTTTTAAACTGATTAAAACAGTCAAGAAGTGATCTAAACAGTCCCTAAAAAATAGCAACTGCCGTGGACTAAGTGATTGACTGATTCGACACAAGTTCCTCTGAGAACATGACCCTAAGTTCCTCTGACAGACATAACTAAGTTCCAACCAGACTTAAATGCATTAATATACTTACATTTACCCTAGAACATTATATTATAACATTCATGGATGATTCTCTTCTCTTCAACAAGTAATTCGTTGGAATACTTGAAGTTCTTCTCATGTTCCTTGCTGAATTCTCTCCTGGAACTTCTCTGATTTCTCTGTAGAAACTTGACAGCAACAACCTTGATTCATGAGTCGAACCTTTACTTGAATCACCATCTAGTTTCTTCTAATGATTGAATCTTCATACTTGAATCTTCAATGCTTATTCATCTTCAAGCTCTAAAATTCTCCAAGAACTCAAAGATATTTATTAGTAATTAAGTTTGAGGTTTATGTCATCATCAAAACATAAAAGGAATATGTCAACAATACTCAATAGAGTTATGCTAAGACCAATACTGAGAAAAACACCTTATGAACTTCTAAGGGGTCGAAAACCAAACATTGAACATTTAAAAATATTTTGTTGTAAGTGTTTTGTACACAACAATGGTAAGAGCAGTTTGGACAAGTTCGACCCCATGAGTGATGAAGCTATTTTTATTGGGTATTCTCCTCATAGCAAGGCATATAAAGTTTTCAACAAAAGAACCTTGTGTGTTGAAGAGAGTATCCATGTGCTATTTGATGAAACTTGTGACGACCCGACTCGCTTAAATCGGCGCGGAAGAAACCGACGAGTCGAATAGTTATAACTACAACTCGAAAAATTTAAGAATTAAAACTAATTCCTCAAATTATTATTATTGAACCTCAAAAGTACAAATACCCACAAGTTTGTACATTACTAATCCAAAAGTCAACTAGAAATACTAAAATACGAGTAACTCCAACCACACGTCAGAGTCCAAATACAACGTATAAAAGTCCATACAATAATCCATAACTATCTAAAAACAACAACAATATAAAAGTACAACCAAAACATAAACAAACGCCACTCGCCCAACCCAAAGCTAAGCAAGTACTTCGTCATCAGAATTACCTGTAAAACAAACAACAGTCCACCATCAGTGGCGAGTAACATAACTGACTCACCCTAATGAGAATACACATGAACATAGCATAAATCAAATAATCCAATCAACAATCCAAAATATGCGAGAACCACCAAAAATACCGAACTCGACTCAATATCCTAATTAAACTATCTTTGGCGCAATCATTCATATACTAGACCGGACTATGCTCGTACGAACGCATCTTACGCATTCGAACTTTCTACTATGTTAGGATTGAGAATCTTACTCCCAAACCCCATGAAACCAATCTTACTGGAAATTCAAAGGATAACATAGTAAGACTCCAACTATCCCAATACCGCGGATGGAATAGGGGCAACGTCTTAACCCAAAAACAATGAATCTTACTCAATGTATTAGGCGTCTAGCAACGAAATCAAGCTAATCTTTAATTAATCATTTTATCAATTTAATCAACTTAATCATAACATAATTATATTCAAGAATTGCCTTTGCGCCTTGATTCTCGAAAATAATCAGTTAAACACGAAGTTATTCTCAAGATTGCCTTTGCGCCTTGATCTTGAGTCTAACCAACATTAATTCATCACATTAAAATCCATTCTTTAACCAATATTAACTCAATCTTTAACTTTCTTTAACTATTAAACCACTTTCTTTAATTATCAAGACTCAACCAAGAACCCATCAAGACTTATCAAGAACTCAAGGAACTCATCAAGAACTCATAAAGAACTCATAAAGAACTCATTCAAGATTCAAGAACTTCAATCAAGAACTCAATCAAGATTCAAGAACTTCAATCAAGAACTCATCCAACAAACTAGCATCACACGCATATCATCATCTAACCATTCGAAAATTCCAACTTAAACTTATCCAAAATTCATCAAACTTTAACACATTTTTCATGGTCATAAAATAACATATTCAATCACAAAATTCATCATATCCATCATCAAAATATCATTAAAACAACATAAAAATCAGATTAGAAACCATACACAAAATCATGATCAAACTTCACCAATTAACTCATACATGCATTTAATTTATACTATAATCATAGTATACCAACAAGGTTGAGAAAGTATGTTACCTTATTGAAGATAACACACAAAATAATCAACACAAATTGCAGCCCGAAATCACGAACCACACGATCAAACAACAGGGCACGACCACGCTGCACCACGGCCTTCAACACGGCACCACCACGAGCACTTGCACTGCACCACCTTCACGGTTGCACCACCACGAGCACCACGAACACACGAGCCACTGCTGCCACTGCACGGCCTTCACACTCGGCCACCACACGAGACACCACCCTTGACCCCGCACACGAACCAAGCCAAAAACCAACAAAACTTATGATCTTGAATGAAATTGTTGGGGTTTAACTTGTGTTTTAGTACTTAAAGATCAATAGGGGTTGAATCTTTAAGTTTGGGATTAGAAAGATGGATGATCAATTTGATGGTGAATGTAGCCAAAAATGGCGTGAAGCAAGAGAGCAATTGAGAGGGAGTTTTGTGATTGAACTTTGATGGCAAGTGTGATTAAAGGCAAATGAGCAAATGGTCTCATGGCTCACTAACTACTTCTATTTATAGAAGTTAGTTAAGTGTGAAAACAAAGCAAGTGGCAAGCCTTGCCATGCCACTAGAAAACCGGCCAAAGGAAGATCACGGGCCTAAATTGGGCTAATTTGCATAAACTACATGATTAATCATGTATAAATCGATTTAGCCCAAAATATTAAATAATTAATTAGAAAAATTAAATAATAAAAATTCTAATTAATTAAATAATAATTAACATAAATAATAAAAACTGCAAATAAGATAATTCGAATTAAATCGGAATTATTCACATAAAAATAAAATAAATAGTTCAAAAATAAATTTGAACTATACATAAATACACATAGATTATCGGCAAAAATACCAATAAAATCAGGGTCATTACAACCTCCCCTCCTTAAAGAAATTTCGTCCCGAAATTTCAAGGTGCAGGAGATTGCTCCCCTTCGAACAGCTCCGGGTACTTCTGCCGCATGGACGCTTCCGTCTCCTAAGTCGCTTCTTCATGGTGTTGATTTCTCCACAACACCTTGACAAGCGGTACCTGCTTACGCCGCAGGGTCCTCACTTCCCGATCCAAGATCTGGACGGGTCGCTCCTCGTAGGTCAGATTCGGCTCAATCATGGCCGGGTCCGCTGTAATCACGTGAGTAGGATCATGTACATATTTCCTTAGCTGGGAAACATGGAATACATCATGTACATTAGCATATCCTCCAAAGTCTGGATGGTCCTCTCAGTCTGACCATCAGTCGCCGCATGAAAAGCGGTGCTCAACTTCAGCTTCGTCCCAAAGGCTTCCTGAACTGATTTCCAGAAACGAGATAGAAACATCGGATCCCGATCAGAAACAATCTCCCTCGGAACTCCATGAAGTCGGATTATGTCCTGAGTGTACGCCTCAGCTAGGCGCTCCATCGACCAGGTCATCTTCATCGGAATGAATCTAGCGACCTTAGTTAACCTATCCACTATGACCCAAATAGCATTCAAGCCATTACAAGTGGGTAAGCTCACTACGAAGTCCATAGATACCGACTCAAATTTCCAGGTCGGAATAGGTAGTGGCTGCAACAGACCTCCTGGTCTCTGATGCTCAATCTTGACCTTCTGACAGGTCAAACACCGAGCTAGAAACTCCGCTACATCCCTCTTCATCTTAGGCCACCAGAACTGGCCCTTAAGATCCTGGTAAAGCTTATTACCACCGGAATGAACAGAGTAGGGCGAGTTATGTGCCTCGGACATGATTCTGTTCCTAAGATCAGAACAGTCCGGTACACACCACCTCCCTCGAAAGCGCATACCACCATCAGAAGGGATCTCGAAACCTACGGCTTTGCCTTGCCGCAGAGCCTCTCGAATCCTAGCAAGCTGCGGGTCGTTCTGCTGACCCTCGCGCAGTTCCTGAATTAAATCAGGTTCGGCACTCATCGATGTCAGACGAAGTCTGACGGAACCACGGCTTCTACTAAAGCTCAAGCGATGCTTGCGACTCAGCGCATCTGCAACCAAGTTCGCCTTGCCCTCGCAATAGTTGAGCGTCAGGTCGTAGTCCTTGATCAGCTCAAGCCACCGCCTCTGCCTCATATTGAGGTCTTTTTGAGTGAAGATGTACTTGAGGCTCTTGTGATCCGTGAATACTCTACACGAACCGCCATAGAGATAGTGCCTCCAAATCTTGAGCGCGAACACTACAGCCGCTAACTCCAAGTCATGCGTAGGATAGTTACGCTCGTGCACCTTCAGTTGTCTCGATGCGTAAGCGATGACCTTCCCACCCTGCATGAGCACACAGCCTAGGCCACTCTTCGAAACATCACTGTAGACCTCGAAGCCCTCCTCATCGTTCGGAAGAGTAAGAATTGGAGCAGAGACTAATCTCTGTTTCAACTGCTGAAATGCTTGCTCGCAAGCCTCCGTCCAAACGAATCGGACCTCCTTCTGTAGGAGACTAGACATCGGCCTAGCAATCTTGGAGAAGTCCTGGAAGAATCGTCGGTAGTATCCGGCCAAACCCAGACAACTACGAACCTCCGCCACGTTCCTCGGGGTACTCCAATCCACAACAGCCTTAATCTTAGCTGGGTCTACCTTAATGCCCTCTTTACTAATTACGTGACCTAGAAAGGCTACTTCGCGAAGCCAGAACTCACACTTGGAGAGTTTCGCGAACCACTTATGACTCCTTAATATCTCGAGTACCATCCGGAGATGTTCCATATGCTCAGACTCATCTCTCGAATAGACTAAGATATCGTCTATAAATACTACGACACATTTATCGAGTAAGTGGTGAAACGTCCGGTTCATCTGGTCCATGAACACGGCTGGCGCATTAGTGAGGCCAAAGGGCATCACCTCAAACTCGTAGTGGCCGTATCGGGTACGAAAAGCAGTTTTCGGAATGTCTTCTTTCTTGACTGGAATCTGATGATATCCAGACCGAAGATCTATCTTCGAAAACACTCCTGCTCCTCGCAACTGATCGAACAGGTCCTCAATCCTAGGCAACGGGTACTTATTCTTGATAGTTACCCGATTCAACTCTCGGTAGTCTATGCACAGGCGCATACTACCATCTTTCTTCTTCACGAAGAGCACTTGTGCTCCCCACGGAGAAACGCTTGGCCTAATGAAGCCCTTATCGATCAATTCCTGGAGTTGCGTCTTTAACTCCAGCAACTCAGATGGTGCCATCCGGTACGGTGCCTTCGAAATCGGCGTTGTCCCGGGTACTAAGTCGATATGAAACTCGACATCACGCTCAGGTGGGACGCCTGGTAGCTCATCAGGAAATACGTCTCTGAAATCCCTCGCTACAGGTATATCGTCCAACAGATGCTCCTCAGTCAAGTCTCGTACCTGACATAGATACACCATATCGCCCTTCTGGCGATGCTTCCTCATCTTCAAGGCAAAGATTACCTTTACTCTTTTCTTAAGGACGAACCCAGAGTAGGTAACTCGGTTGCCCTGAAATCCTCGGAATGTTACTGACTGATCTCGGCAATGAATAATCGCTCGATACTTCGACAGCCAGTCCATACCAAGTATAACATCAAACTCCATCAGCGGGAACTCCTTCAGATCGGCCTTCGCTTGCTCCCCAGCTATCACGATAGGCACTCCTCGGAACTCACGCTGACAAACAAAATCCTCTCCGGAAGGGAGAGTAATAACTGAACTAACAGGAAGGCTGCCTCGAAGATTAGACCTCGAGACAAAACTACTAGCCACAAAAGAAACAGTAGCACCAGAATCAAATAGAACTAAGGCTAACATACCAGAAACAAGAAATCTACCTGATACGACATCAGGCTGAACCTCGGCCTCCGCCTCGGTCATACAGTAGAATCGGTTCTTCACCGGAGTCTTCGTCGGTGCTGGAAGCTGCTTAATCTCAGAATCTGGCTTCCTCTCGGGGCATGTCGACGCCTTATGTCCTTCCTTTCCGCAAATAAAGCATGTAATGGGCGAACCATCGCACCGCTTCCCTGGATGGAAGTCTCGGCCGCATCCTCTACATTTCGAGCCATCACCACCCTTACGCGAACTCGTGGTCGGAGGGGTACTGCTAGGTGCACTGAAACGGGGCTTCTTAAACGAAGCTGTAGTCGTCTGAACCGGAGCTCTCTTCTTGATTGAATCCTCCTCAGTCATCGATGCCTGAATCTCGAGTGCCACCTCGTAGGCCTGCTGGAACGTCGTCGCTCCACTACTGATCACGTGAACGCGAATCCTCGGATCTAGCTTTTTGATGTAGCGCTTGACCCGATCCTTCTCCGACGGAACCACAGACGTAGCGAACCTCGACAACTCCGTGAATCTATCGGTGTACGCCTGGACAGTCATCTTACCCTGTGTAAGAGTAAGAAACTCCTCCTGTTTCTGCCACCGCAACTCGTCGGGGTAGAAACGCTCCTGGACCTTATCGATAAACTCGGTCCAAGACGTCGAGTGCAACGGCTGGTACGCGTCCTTAGCTAACGTCCACCAGTTATCGGCCTCTCCACGTAAGTAATATGCGGCGATCTGCACCTTCTCGTGCTCGGGACAAAACGTCGCATCGAAGAGCTTCCCCATCTCGTGGATCCAGCTCTCCAAAGTAGTGGGGTCGGCAACCCCGTCGTAAGTAGGAGGTCGATGACGTGCGATACGATCGAACGTCGACTGCGTACTCGGCGTATGACGACTATGGTGCGCCAACATAAGGATCGCCTCCTCGAGTGCCCGCAACCTCTGTCGTCCAGTACTCAACCGGCGAGGTGTAGACATGCTGCAACGCATCACAACAAAAGACATAACAAGGATACAATGTTAGTCAAATACCCCACCAAAGTCAAGTAATCAAGATAAGGAAAGAAAAGAAATAGAAAGAATCCTATCCCGGTCTTTCTACCCAACTCTTCTCCCTTCACGTAACCTAGAATTTGGTTTAATCACTCGGGAATAGTAAAGCTCTCAACTCCCGGGTTTAGCTCAAATCCTAAAACTTCACTTAAAACCTATTCGGCTCTGATACCAACTGTAACGACCCGACTCGCTTAAATCGGCGCGGAAGAAACCGACGAGTCGAATAGTTATAACTACAACTCGAAAAACTTAAGAATTAAAACTAATTCCTCAAATTATTATTATTGAACCTCAAAAGTACAAATACCCACAAGTTTGTACATTATTAATCCAAAAGTCAACTAGAAATACTAAAATACGAGTAACTCCAACCACACGTCAGAGTCCAAATACAACGTATAAAAGTCCATACAATAATCCATAACTATCTAAAAATAACAACAATATAAAAGTACAACCAAAACATAAACAAACACCACTCGCCCAACCCAAAGCTAAGCAAGTACTTCGTCATCAGAATTACCTGTAAAACAAACAACAGTCCACCATCAGTGGCGAGTAACATAACTGACTCACCCTAATGGGAATACACATGAACATAGCATAAATCAAATAATCCAATCAACAATCCAAAATATGCGAGAACCACCAAAAATACCGAACTCGACTCAATATCCTAATTAAACTATCTTTGGCGCAATCATTCATATACTAGACCGGACTATGCTCGTACGAACGCATCTTACGCATTCGAACTTTCTACTATGTTAGGATTGAGAATCTTACTCCCAAACCCCATGAAACCAATCTTACTGGAAATTCAAAGGATAACATAGTAAGACTCCAACTATCCCAATACCGCGGATGGAATAGAGGCAACGTCTTAACCCAAAAACAATGAATCTTACTCAATGTATTAGGCGTCTAGCAACGAAATCAAGCTAATCTTTAATTAATCATTTTATCAATTTAATCAACTTAATCATAACATAATTATATTCAAGAATTGCCTTTGCGCCTTGATTCTCGAAAATAATCAGTTAAACACGAAGTTATTCTCAAGATTGCCTTTGCGCCTTGATCTTGAGTCTAACCAACATTAATTCATCACATTAAAATCCATTCTTTAACCAATATTAACTCAATCTTTAACTTTCTTTAACTATTAAACCACTTTCTTTAATTATCAAGACTCAACCAAGAACCCATCAAGACTTATCAAGAACTCAAAGAACTCATCAAGAACTCATAAAGAACTCATTCAAGATTCAAGAACTTCAATCAAGAACTCAATCAAGATTCAAGAACTCATCCAACAAACTAGCATCACACGCATATCATCATCTAACCATTCGAAAATTCCAACTTAAACTTATCCAAAATTCATCAAACTTTAACACATTTATCATGGTCATAAAATAACATATTCAATCACAAAGTTCATCATATCCATCATCAAAATATCATTAAAACAACATAAAAATCAGATTAGAAACCATACACAAAATCATGATCAAACTTCACCAATTAACTCATACATGCATTTAATTTATACTATAATCATAGTATACCAACAAGGTTGAGAAAGTATGTTACCTTATTGAAGATAACACACAAAATAATCAACACAAATTGCAGCCCGAAATCACGAACCACACGATCAAACAACACAGCACGACCACGCTGCACCACGGCCTTCAACACGGCCCCACCACGAGTACTTGCACTGCACCACCTCCACGGTTGCACCACCACGAGCACCACGAACACACGAGCCACTGCTGCCACTGCACGGCCTTCACACTCGGCCACCACACGAGACACCACCCTTGACCCCGCACACGAACCAAGCCAAGAACCAACCCAAACTTATGATCTTGAACGAAATTGTTGGGGTTTAACTTGTGTTTTAGTACTTAAAGATCAATAGGGGTTGAATCTTTAAGTTTGGGATTAGAAAGATGGATGATCAATTTGATGGTGAATGTAGCCAAAAATGGCGTGACGCAAGAGAGCAATTGAGAGGGAGTTTTGTGATTGAACTTTGATGGCAAGTGTGATTAAAGGCAAATGAGCAAATGGTCTCATGGCTCACTAAATACTTCTATTTATAGAAGTTAGTTAAGTGTGAAAACAAAGCAAGTGGCAAGCCTTGCCATGCCACTAGAAAACCGGCCAAAGGAAGATCACGGGCCTAAATTGGGCTTTCGTGATCAATTGGGCTAATTTGCATAAACTACATGATTAATCATGTATAAATCGATTTAGCCCAAAATATTAAATAATTAATTAGAAAAATTAAATAATAAAAATTCTAATTAATTAAATAATAATTAACATAAATAATAAAAACTGCAAATAAGATAATTCGAATTAAATCTGAATTATTCACATAAAAATAAAATAAATAGTTCAAAAATAAATTTGAACTATACATAAATACACATAAATACACATAGATTATCGGCAAAAATACCAATAAAATCAGGGTCATTACAAAACTAAAATGTTCAACAAGCTTGTGCAGGTAGATTATGATGATGGTTTTTATATTGGGATGACAAATTTCACTAGAGCTGAACCAGAGAACACTGCTGAACCAGACCCTCCAACTCCTCCTGAATACAACAATGGGTCTAGTGCAGCAGAGGTAAATGCTAAACAGGTTTTTGAACTCAGTTACTCTCCTGCTCATCCAACTGAAGATGAAGTGGTAGAGAACAATGAAGAAACTGGTCCATCCTCTCAAAATGAAAATGAAATAGGGGGAACCAGTACAGACATTGGTTCTAACGTAGGTGACTCAACTGCTGTAAGAAAGAGTATGTTTAAGCAAAGAAACTCTCACCCTTCTAATCAAATCATTAGTGATTTATCAAAAGGAGTCCAAACTAGAAATTCTGTTTGAAAGAATTTCTGTGCTTACTTCTCTTTCTTATCTCACATAGAACCAACTGACTATAAGATTGCACTAACTGATCCTGATTGGATCTTGGCCATGCAAGATGAGTTAAACCAGTTTGAGAGAAATCAGGTTTGGCATCTTGAACCAAGAACCAATGAGATGTTAGTTATTGGAACCAAATGGGTCTTTAGAAACAAAATGGATGACTCAGGTACTATAGTCAGAAACAAGGCCAGGCTAGTGGTTCAAGGGTTTAACCGACAAGAGGGAATAGATTATGATGAAACCATTTTTCCAGTAGCTAGGCTTGAGGTAATAAGAATCTTAATTGCCTTTGCTGCCCACATGAACTTCAAACTCTTTCTAATGGATGTTAAAACTGCTTTTCTAAATGGCTATTTGAAAGAAAATGTGTATGTGGAACAACCCCCTGGCTTTGAGGATAGAGACTGTCCTGATCATGTCTACAAGTTAGACAAAGCTCTTTATGGCCTCAAACAAGCCCCTCGTGCTTGGTATGAGAGACTCTCTAGTTTTCTAATTGAAAATCATTATGGGAGAGGTTCAGTGGACAAAACTCTATTCTTAAAGAAAAGGGGAACAGATCTGTTAGTGGTCTAGGTATATGTTGATGATATTTTATTTGGGGCTACTAATTATGTTTTATGTGATGAGTTTGCAGACCTATTGAAAAGTGAATTTGAGATGAGTATGATGGGAGAACTTGGATTCTTCCTAGGGCTCCAAATCAAGCAAGTGGATGATGGAATCATGATCCACCAACATAAGTATCTCAAGGAGCTACTCAAAAGATATGGTTTGCAAGATAGCAAGTCCTATGACACACCTATTCCTACCTCTTCTAAACTGAGCCTAAATGAGAAAGGAAAGGATGTTGAGGATAATCTATACAGAGGTATGATTGGCTCACTTCTCTACTTAACAACTAGTAGACCAGACATAGTGTTCTCAGTTGGGTTGTGTGCTAGATTTCAAAGCAACCCAAAAGAGTCTCATCTAAAAGCTATCAAGAGAATTTTTAGGTACTTGAGTGGTACAGAGGACATGTTCTTGTGGTATCCAAAGGGAAGCAATTTTGATCTTTTAGGATGCACTGATGCTGACTATGCTGGTTTTAGTGTTGACAGGAAGAGCACTTCAGGAATGACTCACTTCTTAGGTTCTTGTCTCATCTCATGGGGATCTAAGAAAAAAAATTCAGTGGCCTTATCCACAACAGAGTCAGAGTACATAGCTGCTGCTTTGTGCTTTGCTCAATTGCTTTGGATAAAGACACAACTAAAGGATTTTGGAGTCTGTTCCGGAAGTATTCCCATACTCTGTGATAACACCAGTGCCTAAACATCTCTAAAAATCATGTCCAGCATTCTAAAACCAAGCATATTGAGATCAGACATCATTTTCTCAGAGACAATGTTAAAAAAGGAATTGTGGATCTTGAATTTTGCAGATCTGAAGAGCAAGTGGCTGATATTTTCACTAACCCCCTAAGCAGGGAAGTGTTTGTCAAACTTCGCACATTACTTGGTATGGTAAGGATTAGATCCTAGGTCCTTAGGACTTATCTTTCCCTTTTTGGTTATGTTTGACAATTTTGATCCTTAGTGTACATAAGCAGGGTTGGTTAACTTTTAGATGTCATATATGCATGTGGTCTCAAAGTTCTTATGTTGATGTTGTTCAGTGTGTGGTATCTTTAAGTTGCCTAACTAAAGGGTGCCTCAAGTTTTTAATGAATACAGATCAGAGTCAGACCATCGTTAGACCAGTCCCTTACAACGGTTATATCAGTTTATTATTGAACCTTCAATTTTGAAATTGAGAATTTAATTGTTCTGACATGTGACCGTTGTGGGACGGATGAACAGTGTAAAGTAACCTCCTCTCTATATCACTTAATAAATGCCAATTTTCTTCAGTTTTATTTCATTCTTTCACATTGATATCTCTCTCTAACTGTCTCTCTCTCTCTAATTTGCTCTTCCCTCTCAAAATCCTAAGCATCATCAAAAGAATATCTCTACAAGAATTGTCAAACACTTTCTCTCTCTCTCATCAATCTACCGAATCAATTGAAAATGGGAAGAAAGAAGAACAAAGGATCAAAGAAAAGAAGAAAGGGACCAATCCAATCACCTAGTTTCACACCTTCTAAGATCGAGAAGGAATCAAGTACTGCAGTGGTTGCTGAACACCACAAAGCAGAAGAGAAGCAGAAAGAGGTTAAGAACCAAGCTACTGAAGAAACGATTGTGGAATCCAAGGATGCCTATAAGCCTAAGGAGAAAGCTACACCACCACCAAGTCCTGAATCATCACCACCATCTTCACCAAAATCTCCACCACCTCAACCTCAGAAAACTTCATCCCCATCTAAGCCATCACCCTCCACATCAAAGAAATCACCCTCTCCATCACCTAAACAACCCTCTCCACAGCCTACTACTTCATCACCTCCACAGAAATCACCATCACCCTCAAAGGCCAAAACTCCTCCTCCACCTTCACCACCTAAGTCCAAAACTCCACCACCCTCTTCACCACAAAAAGAAAAAACCCCATCACCTTCTCCACAACCACAAAAGACACCTTAACTAACCTCACAGACCACAGAGAATCCAGTGCCAAGCACTAAGGGGGAAGATGTAGAGAAGGAAGAACCAGAAGAGAAGGCTAGAAACACACATGGGGATGATATGGATGTTGAAATTACTGGAGTGGTACAGGGGGAAAAGGAAACTGGGAAGAGAACAAGGCCTTTAAGGTCAAGTATCTATAGGATGAGATTAAGAAGGAGCTTGCTGAGGAGGCTCCAGTGGGAAAGAAGGAGGAAAAGAAGAAACGAATGAAATGTGTAGCAAAGAAGGGCAAAGCTTTTGAGAGCCCAAAATCTGCAACAAAGTTACCAACTGAAAAGAAGAAGAAGGCTGACTCTGCACCTGAGAAGGCCTCAACCAAGAAGAAATTTAAGACCATTTCTGAACTGTAATAACCCGAAATTATGGGCCAGAAAATTTCGTGGTTAATCGTTATTATTCTAATATTCTTAAGTCCAAAAAGGCCCAGTAATTGGACTGTGTTATCTTATTTTCTCCCTTATCACAAAATTAGGCCTAATGACCCAATGATCATCACCTTGGCCGGCCCCTCCTTGTATATGGCCAAGGATTATTTTCTTCTAATTATTGTTATTATTTAGATAATTTAATTTCTAAATATCTAGTTTTTATTTTGATCATCTTAAACAATCTAAAAACCCTATTTTTCTCAACAAACTAGCAAACCTCCTAAAATTACTCAACTCCCTCCTATTACCCCCTCTTGCTTTAAATTAAATGATTATTTCTTTTGTTCTTTATAACTATATATATAGAACAATACTCATAATCTTCTTATCCTAATTTCTAAACTCTCAAAATAAACCCACAAAATATTCCCAAGTGTGCCGTGTGAAATTTTCGAACAATACAAAGATTTTTCTTTGTTCTTCTTGTCTTCTGATTAAGGTAACTATACTATCCCCCTTGAATTTGGTATTAGTTTATCATATAGTTAATTAGGATTAAATTAGGAAATTAATTGAACTACTATCATGATAGGGTTATGTTGTTTGAAATTTTTTATGTTTAATGTTCATGATGTTTCTTGATATGTTAACATGATCTTTTTGAATCTTTAATGTTTTATTTAGATCCTTGCATGTTTTAACACCTTAATTTACATGTTTTGATTAAAGTAATTGCAAGAAATTTTCGAACTTGATTCTTGATTTATGCGTGTAATTGTCGAACTTCATGCTTAGTTTTATGATGATTTTAGGATGTTTTCTTGATCTAAAAAGCATGTTCATTATTTATTTTAATTGTATAATTTAAGTCTTGAATTAAAATTATAATCTTGTTTTTTTTCTTTAAAATTTTCGAGTAGTCAAGAATATGAAAAAGAATTAAAGATTCAATTTTTCTTGTAAAATTATATTCCTAACCTTAGTTTATTAATTAATCTTTAATTTAAAAGTAATTTAATTATAATATATTAGGTTCTTGAAATTATTCTTGACCTTGTTTTATTCCATGTTGGCCGAGTATTTTTAGGAATATAAAGGTTTGATTTTTGATCCATGTTTAGTTATAAACTCATGATTTATTGGTTTGTTCATGAACTTATAATTTATATAACTTATTTAATAATTAAAAACATGATAATAAAATATGGAATTAATTTATAAATTTTTTGAGTAACACTTGTTGTGATGGTAGAGTGTTGAAATATTTAAAAAGGATGAATTATGATCTTGTTTTGACTACTGTTTTGGTAATTTTAAGTTAATCCATAATCTTTTTATTTATCTAATAGGTTTTAATGATTTATCCTTGATATTGTGACTAATACTTTAAAGTTACTAATTTTATTATTTGACTTGAGTTGTTCGAATGGTGCAGGGATAGGAAAAGGATACTTGTACCATGTATTATGATAATTGTTGAATATTATATTGATATGATGGTTTATTTGATTTATTGAATTATTTGTGTAATTATTTAAAAAGAATTGATTTAATTATTTATGTTGCTTTTGTTCGAAAATGTCGAGTGAAGTGAAAAAGGATATAATCAATTTAATTTTTGGCTCATAATAATTTTAGTTTATGATTTAGGGGTTTAATATAATTAAAGGAATAAAAGGAAATAAGAAGATAAGTTGTAATAATAAGGAGAAGGATTGACTTTGTTAAGAATAAGGTTATGATGATAAGATGTTATTGGTCTCACGTGGCCATGTCGATAAGATAAGATAAGATAAGATAAGAAGTGGACGCTTGTTTGGTGATACACGGGTCACCAGATTAGGTTAAGTCGAAGCCACTGCCCTACTGCGGTCTCTGGGCAGTTCTGGATTCTAAGATGTTTAGTCGTCTAAGTAGTAGTACACGAGCTACTATTTAGGGGTTATGGCCATAGCTTAGGCTTAGTTCTTGCAAAGGAGAGCTACGGATAGAATACACGGGTTCTCCCGGCGCATTTTAGGAAAGTTGGGATGTACACGGGCATCCTTACGAGCTATAATGACTGGTCCATGAACTTAAGAAGAAGGTTAAAAGATGGGATTCGGGTAATAATATGATAAGATAAGTATTCTACGGGTTGGTATATTATTCATGTACTACTATGTTACTTATGCATGTATTTATGTATTTATTATAGTAACTATGTATTTAACCATGTATTTTTATATGTATGAAATGTTAAGTCTTCCGCTGCGTACGTCTGATATGTATGTATTTTTATACGTATATGTATGTATTTTTATACGTCTATGTATGTATTTTTATACGTTTATGTATGTATTTTCATACGTATATGTATGTATTTTTATAAATTTATGTATGTATTTTTATACGTTTATTCATGTATCCTTGTACGTTTATCTTAGTTGATTCTCTGATATTATATGGTTTATGGTTCCACATTTAAGTGGGACAGCCTAGTTACTCGCCACTGACGGTGGAACCCCCCCCCCCCATTTCAGGTGAAGATGCTGAAGAATGAGTGGGCTTTCGTATGGATCGGGTTGAGTGTTTTGGCAAGATTTATAGAGGAAACCCGAAGTCTACTTTACTTCTAGTTTATTATTTCTTTGATTTTACCCAGCTTGTTGGGAATAAACAGTTTTAGTTGTAGTTTATTGAATAATATGGATTTATGGACCTTCTATCCTTTCATTAGTTAATTAATTAATAAAGAGTTACCCTAATTTAAGTTTAAAGGTTTCAATTTAATAATATTCTAGCATGTTTTGTTGAGTAATGATCCCTTTGTCGATTCCCTTCGTAAATCGACAGCTTATAAAAGTCGGGTCGTTACTGCAATGGCCCAGATTTTTCCGGTATTTTTGCCGTTGATATATTTGTTATTTATGATTATTTTATGTATGGTCTAAAATTTATTTGGACTATTTATTTTTATATTATGTGAATAATTTCGATTAATTTCGATTATTTTTATTTTTGGTTGATTATTATTTATTTTATTATTATTTAATTAATTGGAATTTTATTATTTAATTTTCTAATTAGTTAATTAATATTTTTGGGCCAAATGCGATTTAATCATGATTAATCATGCATGAGTGCAATTAGCCCAATTGATCCACAAAGCCCATTTAAGCCTTATGGTAGCCCCCCCCCCCCTTGTGATTAATGGCTTAATTTTGCCACTTGCTTCATGTTCACACCTTAACCACTTCTATAAATAGAAGGGTTAGTAAGGCTTTTGAACCCATTTGCCATCATTTGCATCATTGCTCATCATTTTGCCACAATTAAAAAGCCAAACACTCTCCCTTCCATAATAGTCCTCACGCCATTTTTGATGATTGAACACCCAACCATTGTTCATCATCCAATCTCTTCCAAAACTTGGAGGTTTCATTACTATTGATCTTTAAGTAACTTTTAACACCATAATCTCAATAATTTCCAATCAAGATTTCTAGTTCGGGTTTGGATTTCGGGGTTGTTCGTTTGGGTCGAGTTCGTGATAGGGCCCGTGTGGTTCGTGTGAAAGGACTGTGTGGTTCGAGTGGTGGTGCCGTGTTGAAGACGCCGATTTCTAAGGCACCTTACATGATGGCCCTATCACGAACCACCACCACGAACCACCGTCTTCAACATGGCACTACCACTCGAACCACACTGTCCTTTCACACGAACCACACGGCCCTATCACGAACTCGACCCAAACGAACAACCCCGAAATCAAAACCCAAACTAGAAATCTTGATTGAAAATTATTGAGATTATGTTGGTAAAAGTTACTTAAAGATCAATAGTAATTAAACCTCTACGTTTTGGAAGAGATTGGATGATGACCAATGGTTGGGTGTTCAATCATCAAAAATGGCATGAGGACTATTATGGCAAGGGAGAGTGTTTGGCTTTTTAATTGTGGCAAAATGATGAGCAAGGATGCAAATGATGGCAAATGGGTTCAAAAGCCTTACTAACCCTTTTATTTATAGAAGTGGTTAAGGTGTGAACATGAAGCAAGTGGCAAAATTAAGCCACTAATCACAAGGGGGGGCCGGCTACCATAAGGCTTAAATGGGCTTTGTGGATCAATTGGGCTAATTGCACTCATGCATGATTAATCATGCTTAAATCGTATTTGGCCCAAAAATATTAATTAACTAATTAGAAAATTAAATAATAAAATTCCAATTAATTAAATAATAATAAAATAAATAATAATCAACCAAAAATAAAAATAATCGAAATTATTCACATAATATAAAAATAAATAATCCAAATAAATTTTGGACCATACATAAAATAATCATAAATAACAAATAAATCAACGGCAAAAATACCGAAAAATCTGGGCCATTACAACCTCCCCTCCTTAAAGAAATTTCGTCCCAAAATTTAAGGCAAAGGAGATTGCTCATCCTCAAACAGCTCCGGGTACTTCTGCCTCATGGACGCCTTTGTTTCCCAAGTCGCCTCCTCATGGTGCTGATTTCTCCACAACACCTTGACTAGCCGGACTTGCTTATGCCGGAGGGTCCTCACTTCGCGATCCAAGATTTGAACTGGTCGCTCCTCGAAAGTCAGATTCGGCTCAAACGTGGCCGATTCCACAGGGATGATGTGGGTAGGATCATGTAAAAATTTCCTTAGCTGGGAAACATGGAACACATCGTGAAAATTAGACAAACTAGGTGGTAATGCCAACCGATATGCCACCTCCCCAACTCGTTCTAGTATATCGTAAGGTCCCACGAATTTCGGTCGGAGTTTCCCCTTTTGACCAAAGCGTGCCACTCCTTTGAATGGTGAAACCTTAAGCAAGACTCTGTCACCTACCTCAAAAGTCAGTGGTCTACGTCGATTATCAGCGTAGGATTTCTGACGACTCTGCGCGGCCTGCATCTTCAACCGAATGACTCGGACCTTCTCTACGGTATCTCGTACCATCTCAGGTCCCAAAGCCACAGTATCACTGATATCATTCCAACAAATCAGACTCCGACATTTCCTGCCATACAGGGCCTCGTACGGAGCCATATTGATGCTGGAGTGATAACTGTTATTATAGGAAAACTCTACCAAGCAAAGCATACGTACCCAAGTCTGATGATACTCCAGAGTGCATGCTCATAACATATCCTCCAGAGTCTGGATTGTAACGCCCCAGATTTTGGGCTATTTTCGTGTTTGTTTGCTTGTAATTATTTTGCTCGGTGCATGGTCTAAATTTGCTTAAACTATTTTTATTGCTTGAGTGTAACCATTTTTTTTTGGAAAAATCACTTTAAAAGGTTCCAACTATTGACTTTTCCATTACAAAGGTATCAACTTTAGATTATTTTCTATCAGCTTCAACTATGATATAAATTTACAAAGAATGGGTTGTGACCAGAAGAAGACCTGATCTACAGGTTAACAATCACACATGTCATGCTCTTATTGGTCACCCATTACATGATTTAATTTAACCTTAAATAATCAATTTTAACCTTAATTTTTTTTTTTTGTAAAAAAAAAGCAGAAAAGGAAAAAAATAAAAACAAAAAACTACTCTCACTACATCTACGCTCAATTAAACACCAGAAAATCCAGAATTCCACCCATCATCTCTCGATCACCGACGACTACCACCACTAGGTCGCCACCCACCACCATACAATTATAATTTGACCAAAACTCGAGCTCAACCACCGCACGGAACAGTGCCAAATTCCCACCCTGGCGGTCGATTTTATGGTTTTACTGGCCAATTTGCTCGACTATGTTGTCAAAAAATGCTCGATTTTGGTCCATTTTCATTTTCTAGATTAGGATTAGGTTCGATTTTCTTGTTTTTGTTGAATATTGTTTGTTCCTTTATGGTGAATTGGTGATTATAGGTTTGGGTTTGAATGTTCTTGAGTTTTTGGTTTAATTCTTCTAGTAATTGGTATCAATTTTTTGGGTTTTCGATGGTTGATTTCTGGGTTTTGGGTTGGTTTTCGACGGTGGAGAAATGTTGGTCGATGACGGTAAGATGCTTGGTGTTGGGTTTTATGGTGTTTTTTGGAAATGGATAGCCTGGTTCTTGGTGTGGTACAGGGCGATGGATATTGGCGGTTGTCATGGTGGTTGAGGACAGACGTGGTGACGGGTGATTTGCATGTTGATGTTGTTGTTGATGATGAGATGGAGGGATTGAAATACGAAGAATGAGACAAGAGGAAGGATGTTACGGGGTCAAAAGTTGATGATTTTTTGTTTTATTTATGTTTTAATGATTTTATAACTCTAATTTTGTTTTATATTTTTTTTTAAAAAAAAAACTCTAAGTTTACCTATATAGCCGGTCATAGGTCATACGAACCTATTAATGAAAAAGAGTATAGTAGTTTATGCTGTTAGTGAATAATCAAAAGTTGATACCTATAAAATGAAAATGTCAATAGTTGGAACCTATTAAAGTAATTTTTCCTTTTTTTTTAATGGTTTATTATTTCTTAATTTTATTCTATTTTAATTAATTAGAATTTTATTATTTAATCTTCTAATTAATTAATTATTCGGGTGTTGTTTGGGGTTTTGGTTCGTGCTTCAAGAAGTGGCTCGTATGGGGTGTCCGTGCAGCCGTGGGGCAGCCGTGCAGGGGCAGTGGGGCAGCCGTGCAGGGGCAGTGGGCCGTGTGGCAGCCGTGCAGGTGCAGCTGTGCACACCGTGTGTGCAGTGGGCAGTGGTGTCGTGAGGCAGCCGTGCCAAGGTGGTCTGTGGTGGTGCAGGCCGTGTGTTCGTGTGGTGAGCCGTGTTGTTTGGCAGTGTGGGTTGTTCCGGGCAGCGAGTTTTTAATTGCTATCTTGTTAATCTTTCACAAGGTAACATACTATCTCAATCTAATTGGTATACTATGATTCATAGTATAGATTAAATGACTTGGTTTGGTTTTTATGAAGTTTTAATCATGTTTTTAAGTATGATTTATAATCTGATTTTGAAGTGGTTTAATGATGATTTTAAGGTTTTAAAATGATGATTTCATGATTGAAAGTTTATTATTAAGTTTTATGTTAATCTTGTTCAAGTTTGGTGAATGTTTGAATGATAGTAAGTTGATAATTCATGTGTTGTTTCATGCGTGATGATGATGATGATTATGGGATTAGTTCTTGATTGAAGATCTTGAATCTTGATTGAGTTCTTGATTGAAGATCTTGAATCTTGATGAGTTCTTAATGAATCTTGATGAGTTCTTTATGGTCTCTTGATGAGTTCTTAATGAATCTTGATGAGTTCTTTATGGTCTCTTGATGAGTTCTTTATGAGTTCTTGATCGAGTCTTGAAAGTTAAAGGAAGTAGTATTAATTAAAGAAAGTGTCAAAGAAAGTTAAAGAATGGATGAAATAAAGTTGATTAATGTTGGTTAGACTCAAGAATAAGGCGCAAAGGCAATCTTGAGGATAACTTCGTGATTTAACTGGTTATTTTCAAGAATAAGGCGCAAAGGCAATCTTGAAATTAACTAAGTTATGGTGAAAGTTTAAAAGTGTTAAAAGTTAAAGATTAGCTTGATTTCACTATTAGACGCCTAACTCGTAGAGTAAGATTCTATGTTTTGGGTTAAGACGTTGCCCCTATCCTGTCCGCGATACTGGGATAGTTGGAGTTCTTACTATGTCGTCACTTGGACATGGATTTCCAGTAAGATTGGTTTCATAGGGTTGGGAGTAAGATTCTCAATCCTGGCATAGTAGAAAGTTCGATCGCGTAAGAAGCGTTTGTACGTGCATAGTCCGGTCTGGTATGTGAATGATTGCACCAAAGATTAAGTTTGTTGGTTAATGGTCAAGTTAGTCGAGTCGGCATGATTAGTGGTTGTTATTCATTGTTGGTATTATTGCTTGATTCGCAGGTTGTTGTATGTTTCGTATGGTATGATGTGTTGGTTTGTTTGATTTATTCTATGACCTTGTGTATCCCCGTTAGGGTGGGACAGTTATGTTACTCGCCACTGACGGTGGAGTGTTGTTTATTTTTCAGGTAATTCTGATGATGAGGCCCTTGCTTAGTTTTGGGTTGGGCGAGCGCCGATGTTGTTTTATGGTTTTTGTATTGTTGTCGTTACTTTATTTAGCTTTGGACTATAGATCCAGTATTAGTGTATTTTTCTACACTTTAGTATGATTTTGGAGTTGCATTTAACAGTAGTAGTAATATTGATTTTTGGTTTAGTTATGTACAAACTTGTGGGTATTTGTACTTTTGGTTTAATAATATGATCCTTTGAGGATTTGTTTTTAATTTTAAGTAATTTGATTTGTTAGTTCTGACTATTCGACTCGTCGGTTTCTTCCGCGCCGGTTTAAGCGAGTCGGGTCGTCACATGGATGGTCCTCTCAGTCTGCCCATCTGTCACCGCGTGAAAAGCGGTGCTCAGCTTCAACTTCGTCCCAAAGGCTTCCTGAACTGACTTCCTGAAACGAGATAAGAATCTCGGATCACGATCAGAAACTATCTCCCTCGGAACTCCGTGAAGTCGGACAATGTCCTGGGTATAAGCCTCTGCTAGGCGCTCCATCGACCAGGTCATCTTCATCGGTATGAATCTAGCGACCTTGGTCAACCTATCCACTATTACCCAAATGGCATTCATACCATTACAGGTAGGAAGGCTAACCACGAAATCCATAGATACCGACTCGAATTTCCAGGTCGGAATCGGTAGTGGCTGCAAAAGACCTCCAGGTCTCTGATGCTCGATCTTAACCTTCTGACAGACTAAACATCGAGCTACAAACTCTGCTACATCCTCTTCATCTTAGGCCACCAGAATTGGCCCTTAAGGTCCTGGTACAGCTTGTTACCTCCAGGATGAACAGAGTAGGGCGAGTTATGTGCCTCAGACATGATTTTATTCCTAAGATCAGAACTATCCGGTACACACCACCTCCCTCGAAATCGCAGACTACCATCGGAAGAGATCTCGAAACCTACGGCTTTTCCTTGCCGTAAAGCCTCTCGAATCCTAGCCAACTGCGGATCATTCTGCTGACCCTCGAGCAACTCCTGAAATAATTCAGGTTCAGCACTCATAGATGTCAGACGAAATCAGACGGAACTACGGCTTCTACTGAAGCTCAATCGATTCTTGCGACTCAGTGCGTCAGCGACTAAGTTCGCCTTGCCCTCGCAATAATTAAGCGTCAGCTCGTAGTCCTTAATAAGTTCAAGCAATCGTCTCTGCCTCATATTGAGGTCTTTCTGAGTAAAGATGTACTTGAGGCTCTTATGGTCCGTGAATACCTTACACGAACCACCATAGACATAGTGCCTCCAGATCTTAAGCGCGAATACTACAGCTGCTAGCTCCAAGTCATGCGTGGGGTAGTTACGCTCGTGCACCTTCAGCTGCCTCGATGCGTAAGCGATGACCTTCCCACCTTGCAATAGCACACAGCCTAGGCCACTCTTAGATGCATCACTATAGACCTCGAAATCCTCCTCATCGTTCGGAAGGGTAAGAATAGGAGCAGAGACTAATCTCTGTTTCAACTGCTGAAACGCTTGCTCGCAGGGCTCCATCTAAACGAATCGGATCTCCTTCTGTAGGAGACTAGTCATCGGCCTAGCAATCTTGGAGAAGTCCTGGACGAATCGTCGATATTATCCGGCCAAACCCAGAAAACTACGAACCTCCGCCACATTTCTCGGGCTACTCCATTCAACTACAGCCTTAAGTTTTTCCAGGTCTACCTTAATGCCTTCTTTACTAATTACATGAACCAGAAATGCTACTTCGCGAAGCCAGAACTCACATTTGGAGAGTTTCGCGAACCACTTATTGCTCCGTAATATCTCTAGTACCATCCGGAGATGCTTCGTATGCTCAGACTCATCTCTTGAATAGACTAAGATATCTTCTATAAATACTACGACGCACATATCGAGTAAGTGATGGAAAGTCCGGTTCATTTGATCCATGAACACAGCTGCTGCGTTAGTGAGGCCAAAAGGCATCACCTCGAACTCGTAGTGTCCGTATCTCGTACGAAAAGCGGTCTTCGGGATGTCTTTATTCTTGACTGGAATCGGGATGATATCCAGATCGAAGATCTATCTTCGAAAACACTTCCGCTCCTCGTAACTGATCGAACAGGTCCTCAATCCTAGGCAACTGGTACTTATTCTTGATAGTTACTCGATTCAACTCTCGGTAGTCTATGCACAGGCACATACTACTGTCTTTCTTCTTCACAAAGAGCACAGGTGCTCCCCATAGAGAAACGCTTGGCCTAATGAAGCCCTTATCGATCAAATCCTGGAGTTAAGTTTTTAACTCCTGCAACTCCGATGGTGCCATCCGGTAAGGTGCCTTAGAAATTGGCGTTATCGCGGGTGCTAAGTCGATATTAAACTTGACATCTCGCTCGGGTGGAACTCCCGGTAGCTCATCAGGAAATACGTCTCTGAAATCCCTCACTACAGGTATATCGTCCAATAGACTATCCTCAGTCAAATCCCTTACCTGACATAGGAACACCATATCGCCCTTCTGGCGATGTTTTCTCATTTTCAAGGCTGAGATTACCTTAACACCCTTCTTCAGAACGATCCCAGAATAGGTGATACGATTGCCTTGCGATCCTCGGAATGTCACTAACTGGTCTTGGCAACGAATAGTTGCTCGATACCTCGATAGCCAGTCCATGCCAAGAATGACATCGAACTCCATCAGCGGGAACTCCTTCAGATCAGCCGTCGCCTGCTCTCCAGCTATAACGATGGGCACTCCTCGGAACTCGCGCTGACAAACAAAATCCTCTCTAGAAGGGAGAGTTATGATCGAACTAACAGGGGAACTGTCTCGAAGATTAGACCTCGAGACAAAACTACTAGCCACGAAAGAACTGTGACACCAGAATCAAATAATACAAAAGCTAAAATACCAGAGACAAGAAATCTGCCTGAGACTACATCTGGCTGGACCTCTGCCTCTGCCTCAGTCATACAGTAGACTCGATTCTTCACTGGAGTCTTAGTCGGTGCTGGAAGTTGCTTGGTCTCGGTGCCTGGCTTCTTCTCGGGGCAAACTGACGCCTTGTGGCCTTCCTTCCCACAGATAAAACATGTAATGGGCGTCCCGTCGCATCGCTTCCCTGGATGGAAGTCCTTGCCACATCCTCTGCATCTCGAACTCCCTGATCCCTGAGATGAACTAGTGGTCGGAGGGGTACTGCTAGGAGCACTGAACTGGGGCTTCTTAAATGATGGCGACGTCACCGGGGTCGGGGTCCTCTTCTTGCTCGTATCCTCCTCGATGATAGACGTCTGGATCTCGAGTGCTACCTCGTAAGCTCGCTATAACGTCTTCGCTCCACTACTGATCACATGGCCGCGAATCCTCGGATCTAGCTTTTTGATGTAGCGTTTGACCCGCTCCTCCTCAGATGGTACTACCGATGTAGAAAACCTCGATAGCTCGGCAAACTTATCGGTGTAGGCCTGAACCGTCATCTTACCCTGAGCGAGAGTAAGTGCCACTGTAACTTGTCGGGATAGAACCTCTCCTGAACCTTAGCTATGAACTCGGCCCAAGACATCAGATGCAGGGGCATACACGCGTTCTTCGCTACGCTCCACCAGTTATCGGCCTCTCCACGTAAGTAGTAAGCGGCGATATAGACCTTCTCGTGCTCGGAGCAAAACGTCGCGTCGAAGAACTTCCCCATCTCGCGGATCCAACTCTCCAATATCGTAGGGTCGGCAACCCCATCGTAAGTAGGTGGTCGATGACGAGCGATACGATCGAACGTCGACTGCGATCCTGATGGTGGACGACTATGCTGCGCAAGCGTAAGAATCGCCTCCTCGAGCGCTCGTAACCTCTGTCGACCCGAACTTGTCCGGCGAGGTGGTGTGGACATGCTGAAATCATCGCAGCAACAGACAAAAGAAAAGAGACAATGTCAGTCAAAATCCACACTCCAGTCAAGTATACACACAAAAGAAAAGAAGGAGAAAGAGTCTTATCCCGGATTCTTCTACCCGACACTCTTCTCCCTTAACTTATTCTAAATTGGGTTTAACACTCGGGAATGGTAAAGCTCTCAACTCCCGGGTTTTTACTCAAATCCTAAAACTTCACTTAAAACCTATTCGGCTCTGATACCAATTGTGACGACCCGACTCGCTTAAACAGGCGCGGAAAAAACCGACGAGTCGAATTGTCGATCTAACAAACAAACTTAACTAAAAATTAAAACAAAACCTCGAAAATATTATTACTATATCCCAAAACGTACAATACCCACAAGTTTGTACAACACTAAATCCCAAATGTATCAATACTAGCAAATAACTCCAAATATTGTCAAAGTCAAAATACACTAAAGATAAAACTAAACATCCAAACCAACAACATAACGTAAGCTAGTACAAAAGAAATACTATAACGGCAGTCGCCCAACCCATAGCTAAGCAGCACAATCATCATCAGAATTACCTGAAAAATAACAACAATCCACTGTCAGTGGCGAGCAACATAACAGTCCACCATAACATGGATATACATAATCATAGAATAAATCAAACAACACACATCAGACTACCAAACAACATGTGATAAAAACGTCCAAAACATCAAAACCGTAAAACTGATCAATCTTAAATAATTCCAACTTAAAAACCATAAAAACACCTTTGTTGCTACCATCTACATTTTAGACTGGACTATGCACGTACAAACGCTTCTTACGCGAATGAACTTTCCTACTATGCCAGGAATGAGAATCTTACTCCTAAAAACCCATGAACCCCATCTTACGGAAATTCATATCAAACAGACAACATAGCAAGTATACACTATCCCAATACCGCGGTCAGGATAGGGGCAACGTCTTAACCCAAAACTCAGAATCTTACTCCAAGATTAGGCGTCTAAAAGTAAACTTGAGCTAATCTTACTTACAAACATCGAAGTTATACTCAAGATCGCTTCTTTCGCCTTTTCTTGAGTTTAACCATAATCAATCCTACTTCATAATCAATCTTTATTGAATCTTTAACAAATCTTTAAACCTTTCTTTAAATTCTTTAAACCTTCTTTCAAAATCTTTATAAATCTTTACTTATCTTTAAACAATACTTTGAAAACATCAATAATCTTGCACTTTAAAAGAACATAAAACTAACTTCAAGATTTTCAAGACTCAACCAAGAACTCATAAAGAACTCAAAGAACTCATGAAGAACCCTTCAAGAACTCATCAAGAACTCAACAAGAACTTGAAAACCATACGAAAAACAACACGAAAATTCCATCAAAACATGCATGAAAACTTAAGTAAATCATCATAAAAACATCACCCAAATCCTTACTTAAAATCACGCAAATCATGATAAACAAACATCGGAAATTCATCTAACATGCATATTTAACCCACCCTATAATCATAGTATCCATACTAAGGTAAGAAGGTATGTTACCTTTTTGAAGAACAAACACACAAACTTGCAGCCCGGAATAACCCAAATACACGGCCAAAACCACGCACCCACACGACACTAACGGCTTGCACAAACTTGGGCACGGCTATGCACGAACCACCACCACGGCCTGCACGAACCACCACCACGGCTTGCACGAACCACCACCACGAACCACCATCTTCAACACGGCACCACCACTCGAAGCACACGGTCCTTTCACACGAACCACACAGCCCTATCACGAACTTGACCCAAACGAACAACCCCGAAATCCAAACCCGAACTAGAAATATTGATTGGAAATTATTGAGATTATGGTGTTAAAAGTTACTTAAAGATCAATAGTAATTAAACCTCTAAGTTTTGGAAGAGATTGGATGATGAACAATGGTTGGGTGTTCAATCATCAAAAATGGCGTGAGGACTATTATGGCAAGGGAGAGTGTTTGGCTTTTTAATTGTGGCAAAATGATGAGCAAGGATACAAATGATGGCAAATGGGTTCAAAAGCCTTACTAACCCTTCTATTTATAGAAGTGGTTAAGGTGTGAACATGAAGCAAGTGGCAAAATTAAGCCACTAATCACAAGGGGGGGCCGGCTACCATAAGGCTTAAATGGGCTTTGTGGATCAATTGGGCTGATTGTACTCATGCATGATTAATCATGCTTAAATCGCATTTGGCCCAAAAATATTAATTAACTAATTAGAAAATTAAATAATAAAATTCCAATTAATTAAATAATAATAAAATAAATAATAATCAACCAAAAATAAAAATAATCGAAATTATTCAGATAATATAAAAATAAATAGTCCAAATAAATTTTGGACCATACATAAAATAATCATAAATAACAAATAAATCAACGGCAAAAATACCGGAAAATCTGGGCCATTACACAAGCCCACTAAAATCGTGTGACTTGATGACCAAATAAAAATTCAGAATTTTTAATTGTTAAATCCTAATATTAAGTCCCACTCCTAACTTAGTCAACACAACTAACACCTAAAAATTCCATACGTTCATTTTAGTTAAGGAGGATTAGAAATTTGACTTTCAAATTTTAAATCCCCACTAACAAATTAACTACTTTTACCACAAAGATAGTATTTTTTATTTTCATAAAATTAATTCCACTAACAACTTAAACTTATGACTCCTAATTCTCTAACTACACACATAAAGTAATTATAATAGGAATCTTTAATTTTCAAAAATTAAACCTACTAACAAACACCTAAAAACTCTATAACCTAATTTGACTCTAAAAACACGATTTTTATTTATTCAAAAAAGCTAATTAACTACTACTACTAATCCTAAATAATAGGTCAAAAGGAAACACACATAAATTAATTAAAACCTAAATTAATTTATGCATATTATTCGAACTATACGAGTAACATTTCATAATAAACTAGACTTATACTAGTGGACTAAACAAGATACCTACACCAAACACCAACATTAGTAATTCAACACATAAATAAATTAACATGAAGAAAGAGTTAGGAATATTTAATAAAAGATATTTAACCAAAATTAGATACTCCTCTAATTTTGTTTCCAATAAATATATTCTAAAAAATACAAACATATTTCAAATGAAATATATTTAATAAAATTAGACACTCATCAAATTTATTCTCTAAAAATATATTGCATAAAATATATCAGTTATAAAATAAATTTAATTTTAACTAAAAATACTTTTATTCAATTCTCTATAAATTTATTTTATTCACCCATATTAAATTATATTGTCACCATCAAAACTAAGGTTCAACACCTGTAAATAAGATTAACTTCTATAATAGTAGTAAAAAATTAATTGAATCAATCAGAACATCTCTATTACATTACACAAATCATACTTGATGGCAGATTCAAAACTATAAATTGAACCATTATAACCAATATACTATAAAAAAATAACATCTGTAAACAGTCTGAAATTTCATTATGAATTTTGGGAAGAAGAATGATCTGCTTTGAAACAAAATCTGCAATAGGCGTACAAAAGAAATGCAAAACCGGTCCTCAACAAAACTCCCACAACAATAATTTAAATCAAAATAACAAATCTTAAACAAAATTATAAGAAATTTGTAATTATAAAAATGGAAATACGCTAAAGATAGGGAAATACTAAAAAATTGCAAATGAAGAAAATAAGATTTTTTTTAATTGAAATTCTTAATCAAAATGGTACAGTAATTGAAATTCTTCTAAATTGTGAGAGAAATTTTTTTTTTTAAAATTGAAATACTATAAAATTGCAAATGAAGAACAAGGAAAGTTAAAAAGAGGGAGATTGAGAAGAAGTAATACCTGAGTTGAAGAAAAAACCACAAATTGCTTATTTGAAGATGAGTGGTGTGCTACTGTGCTTGATTGTTTTATACTCCATGTGAGTAATGGTTTTTTTTCTTGGAAGATGAATCACTGTATAGATGGAATGCTTTTCTTGGAATCAAGCAAATTCTTTTCCTTCGTATAATTATAGTCAACTATATTAATGGTTGGGCTGATGGATAATGTTACATATTATCCTTTATTGAAAATATAAGAGAATATAAGATATAATCAATGCTTATCTTTAGCCCTTAGGGCTAATGTTAGCATTTGCCTATTATAATTATCTTGAGAAAAAAGGGAAAAAAAGAGGTCATTAAGCTTAGACATGACACATGGTAGAGCTGAAGCAAAGATTAGCAAATGGATGACACGTGGCACTTAAAACTTCATGTTTTAAATATGGAAAATTTGCTAGAAACCACCTTATAAAATAACATTTTTGTCAAAAACCATATTAATTTTTTTTTGTAAGAACCACCTTTTTCGGAAATTTTTTTGCGAGGAACCACCTTTGGTTGAATTTCTGGTTTCGCTTTTGGGTTATTTTTGGCGTGGTGGTTCAGAGGAGGAAAAGAGACAGAGATGGCTTGGAGAGGTACGAAGGGGGTTAGCCGAAACTAGGCTAAAGGTGGTTCTTTACAAAAAAAATATATATATTCAATAAGGTGGCTTCTTGCGAAAAAAAAAATTTAAGGTGATTTTTGACCAAAAAAAATGTTTTATAAGGTGGTTTTTAACAAATTTTCCTTTAAGTATTCAACTAGTTTTAACCCCGTGGCATCTACGGGTTTCGATTGTTTAAATGATGTGTGTATAGATTTAGTGTCGGTGGTGTTTTTGCGGAGTTTATTTTTGTATTTTTAATTTGAAGCATGTGATGTAGTATCAATCATTATGTTATTTGGCTATCTTGTAATAAAGTTTCTTGCAAAGATTGTATTGTTTTTTTGTTTCTTTTAGTCTCAACGTATCGTTTAGCTATCAATGTAGGGTGACACATGTAACATAAAACTGCTTAAATCCAATTTTAGCCGGAGGCAAATTAAGGTTGTGGAAATATTGTTTGTAGGATAAAATTACAAGTCTTAATAAGAAATGAAAGTCTTGTAAACATTATTGTCATAGTGTCCGGAGCACATAGGAATGTGTTGCGACTTTATTTTTTAGTTGTGTTGAGAGGTGTTAACTTGTTGTTTTCATTTTCTTATGGGATTCTTGTAATTGAAGCGGTTCTTTTGTTTTGCTTGAACATGGTATTTCTTCGTTGGATCGCTTATTTCCGCTTTCTTGATCATGTATATCGAAGTGGGTTAGTATTTATGTTGGTAAAATTGTGTACTACTTGACTATTGTATTGTTCAATTATAAACACTTGACAGCTATTAGCTCTTGTAAGTACCCTCTTTCGTTAGTAGTTTTTGGTTATGTTGATATTGATTATTGTTTTCCTCAGTGGGTATGTCAAAAACCTTGACAGCTATTAGCTCTTGTAAGTACCCTCTTTTGTTAAGTTGAACCTTGAAAATGTAAGAACTCCCACACATTTTGCAAACTTTTTATAAATCTTTTTCTGTCCATTTACTTGCATAAATGGTTACTTTAAATTAGTAGCTATGTTTGAAAAGTTTAACGCATAATTTGGATATTAAGGTAACTTTCAAATCAAGCTAAAGGTCACCCCTTTTCATTGCCATCAAAAGATCCTTAATAGGGTAACTAATATTAATTAAGGAAATAAAAAAAATAAAAAAAAAAACTTTATGAGTTTATAAATCTGGATACAAGAATCCTTCACAAACAATTTACTCTACTAAGCTCACATTACACATATACCTATTAGCAGAGCAACATACTATGGGCTTCCATAGCCTAATAGGTACTTGCACCCTTTCACTAATCAATGTCCTTTATGATGTAAACTCTTCATTTGATTTTTTTTTTTTAAAAACTAATTTTGTGTCTTATACATTTCTCAGTTATTGATTCTTCATTACATAGCAGCATGTCACCAGAATTTTTATAAAAATTGTTCAAACCTTAACCTTTTTCTGATTATTCCATAACAACCTGGCGATTCAGATCAACTCTGAAAGAAATGGAGCTCAATCATCAAGAAACACTAACAGAAAACCTACCAGGGTGTAATGCTATAATGAAAAATATAAACATAGATGGATATAACCACAAGGACATACAATGAGATGCAACATAGTAATGCATACGACAGTATATAATAGTGGAGGAAATAGAATAATGTTGCTTACAGAATATGACTTGGATCAACTTAATTAAATGGACATTATGTGAAATTTAGCAGCATTCTAATTAAATGGCCATAGAATCATAAGAAAGCAGATAAAATCAACAACATTTACTAAGAAGAAAAGAAAGAAAGGAGTACCTATATAATTATCGGGATATCCCTGATCCGCATAGGCTTAACATGAAAAATGAGATGGGAAAATGGTTAGAAAAACTTGTTATTCTGAGGTTTTCACATGCAAATATGCAATGCATAAAAACAAACGTAAATTGATAGATGAGTACACAAAAAAAAAATGGTTTACCTAAGCTTCAACACATACAATCATGTGAAACTGGTTACTAGGGGCTCGTTTACATTAGTTTAATAGAGATGAACTGAACTGAACTGAACTGAACTGAACTGAACTGAATTGAACTGAACTGAACTGAACTGAACTGAACTGAACTGAACTGAATTGAACTGAACTGAAATGAACAAAAGTGTATTAATTGAACTAAATAGAGATGAACTGAACTGAACTGAACTGAATAGAGATTAACTGAAATGAACTAAACTGAACTGAACTGAATATAATCTGAAGTAAACAAGCTTTAGCTTTATAAAAGGATGTCCTTGGTTTGCATTGAATCACATCATTAACAACGTAACAATTAATGAAAATTTTCAAAAAATTGAACTATATATATATATATATAAGTAGGAATATGGAAGTTGTTTCAAATAACAACACCTTAAATTGTTTTCAAAAATACGTAGTAATGAGTAGGTCTTGCATGTGGCCAGCCACATGTTAATGGTATTGTGTGGCCACATTTCAGTCATAGTACATGTAACGTACATTCATCTAGTCAACAAAAAAAAAAAACACAAAGGGAAACTAAGGCCCTGTTCTTTTGGACTTAAAAGCTACAGTAATCAGATCAGATCAGATCAGACTTAGTCAAATCAGATCAGATCAGATTAGATCAGATCAGATCAGATCAGATTAGATCAGATCAGATCAGATTAGATCAGATCAGATCAGATCAGACATTATTATTATTATTTCGAGCATTGATTTTCCGCTCGACATTTTCCGACGACGGTTTTCGGACTGACTTTTTCAGCGTTGATTATTCGGCCGAATTTTCCGGCGACGATTTTCGGGACGACTTTTCCGACGACGGTTTTCGGAATGACTTTTCCGACGATGATTATTCGGCCAGCTTTTCCGGCGGTGATTATTCAACCGACTTTTCCGGCGACGATTTTCAAGCCGAGTTTTTCGGCGACGATTTTCAGGACGACTTTCCCGACGACGGTTTTCGGACTGACTTTTTCCGGCGGTGATTATTTGGCCAACATTTCCGGCGACGATTTTCAGGCCGCGTTTTTCGGCGATGGTATTCGGGACGACTTGTCCGACGACGGTTTTCGGAATGACTTTTCCGGCGGTGATTATTCGGTCGACTTTTTCGGTGACGGATTTGGGGTCAAATTGAATGAAGGGTTTGAAAAGAATGAAAAGTAAAATACTGAAGAGGTGAAATGAAATGAGCTTGAGACTTTGGGCTCATTAAATTTTTGTCCCTAATAAAAATAAAACCAAAAATAAAAATAAAAATAAAAATTAAATTAAATTAAAATTAAATTAAAATTAAAATTAAAATTAAAATTAAAATTAAAATTAAAATTAAAATTAAAATTATAAATATAAATATAAATATAAATATAAATATAAATATAAATATAAATATAAATATAAATATAAATATAAATATAAATATAAATATAAATATAAATATAAATATAAATATAAATATAAATATAAATATAAATATAAATATAAATATAAATATAAATATAAATATAAATATAAATATAAATATAAATATAAATATAAATATAAATATAAATCAAATCAGAAAAACTCAGATCAAACAAACTCAAAACAAATCAGATCAGATCAGATCAGACCAGATCAGTCCTAAAGAACAAAGCCTGATCAGTCCATTTTAGGACTGATTTTCCCGGCTCTTTTCGCTTGTTTTCCGCGCATTTTAGGCTTAGTTTTCCAAGTTTTAAGCCTTTTTAGCTTAGTTTTAGTTTATTTAGAGTTTTCGTTGAATAATGTCGTTTTATAGTTGTTTTCGTCAATAATTGAGCTATTTTGTGTTACTTATGCCTTTTGTTCTTTAATGTAGGTGTTTTTTGGGTTTCCAAGCGATTCTCGAAAGCCGTCAAGGGTCGTGAGAGGTCCCAAGAAGCTTATAGAAGCATGCCGCAAAGCCACGACCACAAGACAAGGCAAAGTGCACCCAAAGGGCATTTTTGTAATTTTTAAGGCTTGTCGGGCCCGAGGCCCGATGTCTCGGGAGGCGTGCCGACCTGCCCCGAGAAGCCCGAGCAAAATTGGGAAGCATTTGGGTCAAGTGATGGTCGCGGACAGAGCCAAGCGCGTGCCCACGCTAAATGACCATCACCCGCGACAGCCCCAAAAGAAAGCAGCGCCCAGGCCAGCTCGAGCCCTCACTCGCAGCTGCTCCACCTCCAACGTCGTGCCCGCACCGCCATCTACGCACCCGCGCCACCCCTGCCACGCGTCCGTGCCCGAGCTGGAAGCTGCAGCTATGTTTTCCTCGCATGTTTGCTGCTGGCTCGTGCTGTTTTGTGCTTGGCTCGTGCCTCTTTTATGCTATGCCCTCACTTCCCCCACTTGTATATATACCCTCTAAGGGTCCTTAAACAAAGGGAGCTCATAGTTTTAGGTTATTTTTTAGATTAATTTCAGATTTAGCTTAGGGTTTGATGAGGAGAGTGAAACCCTCTCTTCCTCCTTAGTTTTTAGGGTTTATGCTTAGTTTCTTCTTCCATAGCTTTAGATGTAGATTTAGCTCTAGATTTCAATGGTTTGTTAAAGATGATGAATGAAATTGAAGGTTTGTTCAAGTGACATGGCCAATCCAACGTTTTTGCTCATCAAAATTCAATAAGTTCTCTCTTTCTCTTCTTTACTTGTTCATGTTTTTCATTGCTTTGAATCTTGTTTATTTCATAGTTTTCTTGTAGATTAGTGTTTAAATTATGCAATTTCATGTTTTCTTGGTTTATTTTCTTGCTTTTTAGTAGATTTAGTGTTTAATTTCATGTTTTTATGCTTGTTAATTAGTGTAATGTTCTTGTTCATGTTTAGTGAGTAGTTAATTTTCTAGGGTTTGAAGGTGATGGGTTCATGAATTGAAATTGGGGGTTTTCATATGGTTTTTGGTTGAATTGTGTTCATGGTTGGTTAATGTTGGTGTTAATGAGCTTAGAGATTAGCTAAAGGCCATAGTTGATTTCTTAGTATTTTTGAAGTATAATAGGGCTTTGTCTATGAGTTAATTATGCTTTGATTTTCATTGCCCAATGTTGCTAGTGAGACCATTACAATGGGGGTCGGTGGTCGAGCTAGGAATTCACTTTAGGTACGTTGTTAGTGAGACTATTACAACGGGAGTCGGGAGTCGAACTAGGAATTTACTTCTAGTGAAACCTTGGTATAATTGTGATTATTGAATGTATAGATAACGTCCATTCGGGAGAAGTCGTTATTCTATTATTCATGCTTCAACTCTTAAATCACTCCGGGAGGAGGTTTAGGTACATTAGAGGTTTAATTCCCCTTCCTTAATTTAGTTCATTCTTTAAACTTTTCGAAGTAATTCCCCCGAAATCAATTGAACCCGGATCCGACAACCCTAGATTTTAGTTTATTATCTTTCGCATTTGTTTTCCATGATAGTTTTTTGCTTCCATTTCAAACAACAAATCCAAGATCCTCAATCGACATAAATCGCACAACATGATTCACGACTTGTTCCCCGTGTTCGACACCCCCACTTATACTACAACGGGGGTTTTATTTGTTTGGTGAAAGAGCCCAAAAACCCCTTCATCAGAGCCTAACACATATTCTTTTCAAGTCATAAGCAAATGTGAGTATGAGTTTCTCTACGCATTTCACCCAATTATATTAGAGAGAGAAAATATATAATTTTTTTCAAATGCATATATTATAAAAAATACAACTCCAAAAAATAAATTAAATATACCAAAATTTATATATTTTTTTAATTTCCTACAAATAGAGACCCACATTGATATAGTTTTATAATAAAAAAAATTAGCTTATTTTTTAAAACATTTAGTAACACACAAAAAATAATTAGTACCCCCAAAAAAATACTTAATAACCCAATATAAATACTTGGTAACCCCTTATAAAAACACTTGGTATTTTTTTGACAAATATAAACACACATAGTAAACCAATATAAATATTTTATCATCACATATAATTTATTTAGTAACCGCATATAATTAATTTAGTAAAACTATAGAAAAACAGTAATCGTGCCCATTAAAACATAAACACACATAGTAAACACTTGGTATTTTTTTGACAAATATAAACACACATAGTAAACCAATATAAATATTTTATCATCACATATAATTTATTTAGTAACCGCATATAATTAATTTAGTAAAACTATAGAAAATCAGTAATCGTACCCATTAAAACATAGTAACTAACTCATACTACCTCTATTTTTTATAGTTTATTCAGTTTGATTTTGGCACTATTTGCAACTATATTTTGACTATCATTTCTAATTTATACATAAGGAAAAACATAGTCATGTGAGGTCTCGTTGGATTCGTTTCAACATGTAGTTTTAATATCTAGTTTTTACAATTTTTACAAACACACAATTAAAGATATTAAACTTCAAAGTTTTGTCTCGACAAGTGTGAAAAGTGAAGTGAGTAAATTAAAAAAACGGAGGGAGTACTTGGTAACTCTACTGACTCACATTTGGTAACCCCACTCACTCACACTTAGTAATCCCACTGACTCAAGCCTAGTAACCCCACTGACTCAAGCCTAGTAACCACCCCACTGACTCAAGCCTAGTAACCCCACTGACTCAATGAGCCTAGTAACCCCACGGACTCAAGATTAGTAACCCCACAGACTCACACTTAGAAACCCCTGACTCAAAGTTAGTAACACCTCTAAACCGTAATATAACCCTAATAATTTACACTTAGTAACCACACTGCATCAAGGTTAGTAACCCCATTGACTGACTCACACTTAGTAAACCCACCGACTCAGAGTTAGTAATCCCTCTAAACCATAATAATAATCCCACTGATTTACACTTAGTAACCCCTCTATAGCACACTTAGTAACTCCACTGATTCACGCTTAGTAACCCCACTGATTCACGCTTAGTAACCCCAATGAATCGAAGTTAGTAACCTCACTAACTGACTCGGAGTTAGTAACCCCACTGACTTATAGTTAGTAACCCATTGACTCACACTTAGTAACAACACTCACTTACACTTGGTAATGTATAACCCCACTAACTCACACTAGGTAACCCACTGACTTAAGCCTAGTAACCCCATTGACCCAGACTTAGTAACCTCACTGATTCAACCTTGGAAACCCCACTGATTTTCACTTAGTAACCCGTTTATACCATATTAGTAACCCACTAACTCACACTTAGTAACCCGTTTATACCATATTAGTAACCCACTAACTCACACTTAGTAACCCCGCTAACTCAGAGTTAGTTTTCCCACTGAATAAAAGTAGTGACTCAGTGACTCACACTTAGTAACAACACTCACTCACACTTAGTACCCCATCGACTCAGAGTTAGTAACCCGGCCCCACTCACTTATACTTCTTTCATTATTTCTTTTTAAATTCAACAAGTCATTTTGCATGCATTTTAAGGAAGAAATTGAAAGGGATAAATTTATAAATTAATCGATGTAATTTTAAGATAAGTAAACTATAACCTCAAAATTGCTTGTATTATAATTAAATTGATTAGGTTACTCATTTACACCTTTATTAAGTCTATTCCAAAAAATGCGTGTAAAATGATTTCTTGCATTTAAAAAGCGAAGTATATAATCATACTATATGAATAAAGTATCCTCCAGTAACTCTTATATTGGTTAAGTAATTACCCATCAAGTAAATCAGTAACTCAAACGCTTCTAATTAGTAACCATCATCCAATTAAGTATAAGATTAGTAATAAGAAATACCTCCTCCGCCTCAAATAAAAATTGAAACATTGACAATTTGAGCACTATTCATAATCACTCATATAATTCGCTTTTGTGTTTTATACATGTAAACAAATATAGTCATGTGTGATCTCATTTGAATCATCTCGATATAAACCTATTGACTCACACATAGTAAACCCATTGACTCACACATAGTAACTACACTGACTTAGAGTTAGTAACCCCTTTAAAACATAATAGTAACCCCACTGAGCAACATAATTAGTATAGTAACTCCTAAAGAGTTAGTAAACCCTTTATAACATACTAGTAACCCCACTAACTCACACATAGTAACCCCACAAATTTATACTTAGCACCCCTAGTGACTCAAAATTTGTAACCTCACTGACTCACCAAGGTAATCCCATTGAGTAAGATCTAATAAACTCATTGACTCACACATAGTAATCTCACTGACTCAGAGTTGGTGAAGAAGCGATGATGGTGGTGGTAAAGAAGCAGCGCGCGATGGTGGTGGAAGTGAGGAAGCAATAATGGTGGTGGTTGTAGACTATATTGTTGGTGGGTTTCAAATTTTTTTAATAAAAGGTAGAAGTCAGAATTGACTATTGATATTTTATTTTTATGTTTTTTAAATGTGGCCACACCATGAGTTTGTGTGTGGTTGGCCACATACAAGAATTTGTCTTAATTTTTTGAACTATATCCTTTTTTTTCTTCGTATCAAAATTGCGATTATTACCTCCGTATCGCAATACACACTACAAAAGTATGCAATAAGGATTCTTAGAAAAAAAATAGATTTAGGGTGTGATTCATCTAAAATTTTCTGATTTGATCTGGTTTGATTTGATCTAATTAAATTTGATCTGATCTGTATTTTATTATTGTAATTATTATTATAGTTATAATTTTTCTAATTTGATATGATCTGAATTTTCTGAAAATAAACACATGAATGCCTTTTAAGTTAAATCAAACTCACCCTTAAAGAGATAGAGTGAAAAATGAATAATTAATTGGGGTAAAAAAAATTAAAGTTAAATATTTTTTAAAAATAAAAACTACACATGGGTAATCAATATATATACTTAAAGAGAAGCGACTCAAACTACAGCTCGCCACGTGTCATCTTCTCATTAAATTTCTTCCCGTCTATTTTCTTGAGCCTAAAAAAGTAATCAAATATTTTCTATCTTCATAAAATGTTAATAAATCTTTGGAAATATCATTTCATTACTTCCTAAAAATTATAACTTAATTCATTCAATATTAATCTACTTTAAATCACATCTTTATTTTCTATGTATTCTTATGACAAAAATTTATTTTCCATGATATACACATTCATTTCATTCATATAAATATATTTTTATAATAAAAATTCCACTAAATTTTTTGGGGCAACAAGTATCATTATTTTGACATGCATTACACAAATTTTTACGCATTAAATCTACTAATTTCTTATTGTATAAAAACACAAAATTGTTAATAGTAATTCACAACTCTTTTTGGTCTTACATACGACTAAAAAATAATAAAATCTAATAATAAAAAACTGTATGAGTAATGCTTACAGTTTTTATTAGATTTTTTAGTTGATTTTTTTATTTGTTATATTTTTAATCTACCTATTTATATAATTATTAAAAGTTACTATTTTGCAATGTATTACGCCACGTAAACGCCACAACTTACGATTGAGTCTATGAGTACTTAAATAAAAATAAGGAAGAATTCACATGAATAATCCGACCTTTATGCGGTCTTGTCAAAATGGTCCGACCTTTTGATTTTCTCAGAATAATCTCACCTTTCACCATCACCTTCTCAAAATGGTCCTCAACCCATTGTGACCGGTTAGAGTAGGTTAGAGCAGGTTAATTAGACACGTGTTGCATTCTTATTGGTCCTTAGCTAATTAATCAAATTTTAATTTAATTTACTAAAATTAGTTAATTAATCATTTAAAAAAAACCCTTAACTACTAGTGTTGGGGGAGGGCGGTGGGGGTGGGGATGGGGTGGTGGTGGTTGAGAGGGTTCGAAAAGGGGCGGAGATGGGGGCTGGGGTTCGAAAAGGGACGGCGGTGGGAGAGGGAGAGTTTAGGGGTGAGGTGGCTGGGAGGGGGAGGGTTTCGGGGTGAGGATGGCAGGGGAGGGGAATCGAGGTGGGGTGGCTGGGGATAAGAAATTGGGCTTATGGTTTTAGGGTGGCTGGGGAGGGGGAATCATGGTGGGGGTGGCTTGAGAGGAGGAATTGGGGTGGGGGCTGGTCATGGGTGGGGGTATTCGACGGGTGGGGCAGGTGGTTGTAACACCCCGCATTTTAGCAACGACGTTATTAGTGATAATGTCGTAAACAGGCAGTTACCACCAATCGATTTATCATGTAAAAATATAACTAAACTCGTGGAAGAATACTTTTTATTAATAATAATGGAATCCCAAATTACAAAAGGTTAAATAAACCATAAATCTAGTCCTAAAAACTGAAATAAAAACCTATTACAAAAGCAGGAAATAAAAATAGAGGTCTAGACGCTCATCAGCTCATCCTGCAATTAGCTTCTATCCTACTTACCTGCAAAATAAAATTAGGGGTCCACCATCAGTGGCCAGTAACTAGACTGTCCTACTTAGAAGTAGGACCACATTACATACAATAATAAGATTAGAAACACGGCAACAACACTTTCACAGGTTACAAATTAATCATCATCAGAGTTAGCAGCGGAAAACATAACAGAGAACAACAACGTTAATATCAATCAATTCAAACCAGTGCATCATTTCCAAGTACAACACGCATCATCAAACTCAATTTCAGTAACAAGACAACGCTCGATCTACAACCGTGAACAAGACTAACAACAAAGGACTTGCCCCGCACGATTCATCACCGATGAACCGATAGACGCGCGATCTTTCACCGCTCGACGCACGATCTTTAACCGTTCAACATGACTCTGACTCTCAATCAATTACACAAAACTTGCCCCGCACGATTCATCACAGATGAACCGATAGACGCGCGATCTTCAACCGCTCGACGCACGATCTTTAACCGTTCGACACGACTCAACATGACTCAAAGACACCATACAAATATCAACAAGATCATAATTCAGGATTTAATCATAAAAATCGAGCCTTTGTGCCATCAATATCACACGCATAAACCAAGAATATAACAAGACACATTAATAACAATTACTAACAAGATTAATCAAGATTCATGGAAAAATAAACATAAAAATCCAAGCTTAACAACATGCTATCACACGCATAACATAATCGAAAATACCAAACAAGAACATTGTCAAATTATCAAGATTAAATACAAGAACATCAGGAATTAATCATAGAACGAAATAGCTTATAAGATCACACAAGAACATAAATTGATCAAACAAGAAAACGAATCTAACAACCTAGACAACATGTTTTATACGAAAATCATAACAACAATAACAACGTGATTCTAAGCCTAGTATCGTATGCAACCTAATCCTATTCCTAAATAGAATAGCTAGTTACCTATAGGAGAATCCACACACATAAAACCACACACAACCTCGCCCATTCAAGTTCGACCCAAGCCACGCCCAAGGTTAGGTTTGCATTGATGAACAAGGTTGAAGGTCTTGAATCAATCTTCAATGGTGTCTTTGATTTGATGAAATAAAAGGAGGATTGGGTTAGGAAATCTGATGAGATGTCGTGATATGTAGTGGGGAAAAGGAGGAGTTTTTATTTGTAGTTTAGTTTTTATTTGTAGTTTAGGATTGGAAAAAAAGAAAATAAAAACAAAGGGGGCCAGCTAGGGAGATGCAAAGTAAGACTTTTTGGGTGTTCCTAAAATGTAGTAGGGTGGTTAGGGAAAATAAAAATAGAGTTTTTAGGTTTTAAACAAAATAGATTTAATTGGATAATTAAGGTAAATAAATAAATCAAATTAAATTAAAATAAAGGAAAGGCCGGCTAGGAAGGAGTCAAAGCAAGGGCTTTGGGCTTGATCAATTAAATAAAAATTAAGTCTTTGGGCCCAAATCGAATAGTTTGGGTTTAAAGGCTTAATTTTTCATGAAATTTTACGGCCCAAGAATCCAGGTCATTACAGTGGTGGTGTGGGTTTCGTGGTTGGGGGTCGTCAGGCTGAGGTGTAGGGTGGGGGCACAGTGGGTGGCAGGGTGGGGGGCACGGCTAGGGGGCTGGGGAGGGGGAAATTGGTTTTTTTTTTAAATATAATTTAGTTTTATTTTATTTTTTGTGCAAAAATGACCGGTTATGTAGGTTTTAGGTCACTTGGACCATTTTGAGAAGGTGATGGTGAAAGGTGGGATTATTCTGAGATAATCAAAAGGTCGGACCATTTTGAGAAGACTGCATAAAGGTCGGATTATTCATGTGAATTTTTCCTAAAAATAAAAAGGGAAAAAAATCTTGAAGTACAGGTTGACCTTGGAACCTTATAATTTTCTGGAACTTGGTCCTTTTATAGCGGTTATTATTTTGTATATGGGGTCGCTAATTACTTGTATAAGAGTTACTGAACATTTTGTATGTACAATGATTACGCTTTATTTTATTGAGGGGTTACTCAATATTTAATATAGAAGTTACTTCGATCATGTTTAGTATAAAGTTTATTCAGTGTTTTGTAAAAATGTTATTAAACACTTTTGAATAGATTTTACTTAATGTTTTGAATAAAGTCTTGTTAGACACTAAAAAATAGTTAGTTGTATAGAGGTTACCAATCATTGTTATACGTTACTTAGTTATATAGAGGTTACATAGTAATGTATTTTTTTTTATAAGGGTTAATGTTTTATATAAGGGTCACTAATTACTTGTATATGGGTTACTCAATATTTTTTATAAGGATTACTATATGTTTTGTTTGTATAGTGATAATGCATTTTATTGAGGGCAGGAGTTACATACTCAACATTATTTAGGGTGAGTTCTCTTCAACTTATTATTAGATATTAACTTATTAGAAATTATCTGAATCGACTTATTAAATCTGAAATTTATTTTTTAAGGTGTATTTCCAACTTATTAGACCTGAACGTATTGAAATTTATTTGAACTAGCTAATCTGAACTTATTTTTCAAGGTGAAGACTGAAGAGAATGCACCCTTAATATAGGTTTTACTAAATTTTTATTATAAAGGTTACTCAACATTTTGTATAGGGGTTTCAAGCAATATTTAAATAAACGATACCCATAAACGTTTTGTATAGCTCGACCTTTAGGTTGGATCAAAAAGCAGTGACATCGTGTAAAATTAGGTTGTAGCATGACCTTATGAAAAGGGTGTTGTTTGAATAAATAATGCCGGAGTACTACATCATGCACCTTTTGCACAAGGTCGTGTTGCCCTATACACCCACTTTAGGCTGTGTTGTTTTTTGCATTCAACCTAAAGGTAGTGCTGATATGACTTATTTTTCCATCAAACTATATTATCAATAATATTGTGTAATATTTAAAAAATGTATTTTTTACAAAATTATTTTTCATATACTTAGGTTATTATCTAAAATTTTATATAACTATAAAATTATTATTGAGATTTTTAAACCGTAGGTTATTATCTAAAAATTTATATAACTACAAAATTATTATTGAGATTTTTAAACCGTGCATCGCACGGGTTCTATACTAGTTTTTTTACTGAACAAAGTAAAAAATATTTGTTACAAGTATTGTGTTATAACTTATAATGGCAAAAGCTAGTATAAGAAATTGACTAACCTTATTAAACAAATCGAATAAGCGAGCAATCGAAATCCGCAAATTATTAGGTGGTCCCAGGACCACCTTCCTCTCTATGGTCCCGGTACCAAACGTCGTCGTTTGTCATTTTTTTTTTAAAAACAATTGCTAATATTCTGCAATCGTTATAAATATTCTCTGCAATTCTGTTGTGCTACTGCTCATAACCACCTCCTATTTTTTCAAAATATTTCATAATATTTTCTTGGAGATCAATTTCCATAATTGCAATCATCTTCAACTCGATTTCAATCATTATATTTCGATCATTTTGTTATTTCAATCATGGATGAAAATAGTGTTGCTCCTTTTTTGGCGAATGATGTTGATAATTTTCATATTTCTGATGATATTCAGATTGTTGATGATAATAACAGTAAGAATTTTTTTTCATTTTTTGATTTTGTTTTTTGTTTTGATGTTGATGATAATCAGATTTTTGATGATTACTTATTTTTTTTTTTTATGTTCTGCAATTAATGTTTTATTTGAATTCGTTTTTTAGTTTTTTTTTTATATGTGAATTATTATTGTTGAATGAAAATGAATATGTAGTGTAATTGAATGTATATTATAGTATATTGAAATTAATTTTGAATTGTATTTACATGAATATGTTTTTTTAGATTCGATTCTGGTTTTTTACATATAAGTCAATATTCATTATTGATAATGTATATTCCATTGCAATGAAATGAATATTCTTTTGTTTTGAAATGATAATATTGAAGTGTATTGAATTGAATAGTAATCATAAAGTGGATTCAGCTTTGTTTTTATTTAGGAATGTATATTGTTTGTTGGAATGTATATTGCATTGTATTAAAATGAATATTCTATTGTTTTGAAATGAATATTGAAGTGTATTGACATGAATATGTTTTTTTAGATTTGATTCTGATTTTTTATATATGAGTCAATATTCATTAGTGACGATAATGTATATTGCATTATATTGAAATGAATATTAAAGTGTATTGAATTGAATAGTAATCATAAAGTGGATTCAGCATTTTTTTATTTAGGAATGTATATTTTGTTGGGAATGTGTATTACATTGTATTGAAATGAATATTCTATTGTTTTGAAATGAATATTGAAGTGTATTGACATGAATATGTTTTTTAGAATGTATTTAACCTTATTGTTTTATATAGGAACGTATATTGTTTGTTGGAAATGTATATTGCAGTGTGTTGAAATGAATATTGTAGTGTATTCAAATGAATATTATATTGCATGGTGAATGTTATTACTTATGTGCATAATATGTTGTTTTATTTAGATAATAATGGAAGCTTGGTTGTAGATGAAGCAGAGGAATCTAAGTTGTTGTACAAAACTATTCATTCTAAGCAAGAAGCATATGATATGTACAACAAATATGTTTTTTCTATGGGTTTTAAAATAAGGAGGGGTAAGAATAGGGCTTGTGCTGGGGGTAATGGCTGGAAAATGCGTAAGTATCTTTGTTTAAGAGATGGTCTTAAACACAGTTCTAAGAGTCAAAATTGTAGTTTCAATAAAATTGATGTTAGAAGTGATTGCAAGGCTTTTGTGCAATTTAGTATTGGGAAAGATGGTGTATAGACATGTAATAAGCATAATATGGTTCATAATCATGAAATGGTTCCTTTTGAAAAGAGCCATTTGTTAAGGTCTCAAAGAAATGTTACTGATGAGCAACATGAGTTTATTAGTACATTAAAGTGCAGTGGTGTTCAAGTGAGCGATGCTTATCGTGTCTTAAGGAAAGAAGCTGGAGGATCGTTGTCGATTGGATTTACTGCTCGGGATGCATACAATTCTTTGGATTCTAAGGAGAAGCAAAAGGATGGTGTTGATCGTTTTGATTGTAGGAAGCTAATTAAGATTTTTGCATAGAGGTGAAATGATTATTGTTAATTCATAAATGAATATTCATTGTTAAGGATTGAATATACCTGACATTTTTTATTTTTATTTTTTATTTGATGTATTGTTTTTGCAGACAAGCTAATGAAACTGATTTTTTATGAGTTTCAGCTAAACGATGAGAATATGTTGATTAGCTCTTTTTGGCGTGATGCACGTATGAAAAGAGATTATGAAGCTTTTGGTGATCTCTTGGTGTTTGATACAACCTACCGAACTAACAAGTATGGAATGACATGTGCTCCCTTTGTTAGAATGAATCATCACTGCAATAATGTTATGTTTGGTACTGGTTTTGTAACGCCCCAGATTTTGGGCTATTTTTCGTGGTTGTTTTCTTATATTATTTTTGTTGCAGTGCATGGTCTAAATTTATTTTAGACTATTTTTAGTGCTTGAGTGTAACCATTATTATTTAATGGTTTATTAATTCCTAATTTTATTTTATTTTAATTTATTAGAATTTTATTATTTAATTTTCTAATTAATTAATTAGTTTGGGCCAAGTGCGAAATTAATCATGATTAGTCATGAATTATTGCAAATGGCCCAATTGATCTTGGAAGCCCATTCTTCTTAGCCATAACCGGCCCATTTGATTAGGTGGCCTAATTATGCCACTTGCCTTGCATTCACACTTTAACTAAACTTCTATAAATAGAAGTATTAGTAAGGCATGATGATCCTTTTTGCCATTTGCTCATCTTTTGCCATCTCTTTTAAAAGGCAAACACTCCCTCCAATTGCCCTTGCTCCTTCACGCCATTTTGGCTTGTTTTTACCCAACTTTGTTCATCTTTTTCCTCAACCAAAACTTAAAGATTCAACCTCTAATTTTGATCTTTAAGTAACTAAACACATTAGCTTTCATAGTTTTTTTATCAAGACTTAGGGTGTGGGTTGATCTTGGTTGTTGGAAGGTGGTGCGTGTGGTCTGGCTGGGCAGCAGCCGTGCAGTGGGGCAGCAGGTGGTGCAGCCGTGCAGTGGGGCAGCAGGTGGTGCAGCCGTGCAGTAGGGGCAGCAGGTGGTGCAGCCGTGGTGGTGGCTTATTTGCCGTGTTCGTGTGCAAAGGTAGCCGTGTGATGATGGCCGTGCAAGACTCGTTCCGGGCAGCGGGTTTTGGATTTCTTTATGTGTTTAATCTTCATTAGGTAACATGCTTTCTCAACCTATTTGGTATACTATGTTTATAGTATGAATTAAATGCATGTTTGGGTTGTTTGATGTTGAATATTCATGATTTTATGTATGATTTGTATTCTGATTTTTATGTGATTAAATGAGGTTTTGACAAAGGTTTTTCATGGTTTTATGATTGATTATATGTTGTAATATGATCATGATTAATGTGTTAAAGTTTGGTTAATTTTGGATAATTGAAAGGATGATTTTCGAATGGTTTTTAATGGTGTTATGCGTGTGATATGTATGAGTTTGGATGAGTTCTTGATTGAGTTCTTGAATCTTGATTGAGTTCGTGATTGAAGATCTTGAATCTTGAATGAGTTCTTTATGAGTTCTTTGAGTTCTTTATGAGTTCTTTGAGTTCTTTATGAGTTCTTTATGAGTCTTTATGAGTTCATGGTCGAATCTTGAAAATTAAAGAAAGAGTTAAAGAAAGTTAAAGAATGTGTCTAATTTGATTAAAGAATGGTTAAAGATTGACGAATTATGATTGGTTAGACTCAAGATCAAGGCCTAGAGGCAATCTTGAGTATAACTTCGATGTTTTAACTAGTTATTTTCAAGAATCAAGGCATTGAGGCAATTCTTGAACTTAAATTAGTTATGTTGAGATAATAAGATGATTGAATAATTGATTAATAAAGTTAGCTTGATTTCATTTTTAGACGCCTGATACTTTGAGTAAGATTCATTGTATTTGGGTTAAGACGTTGCCCCTATTCCATCCGCGGTATTGGGATAGTTGGAGTCATACTATGTGATCTTTGTGAATTTCCAGTAAGATTGGTTTCATGGGGTTTGGGAGTAAGATTCTCAAATCCGAGCATAGTAGAAAGTTCGAATGCGTAAGATGCGTTCGTACGAGCACAGTCCGGTCTAGAATATGAATGATTGCGCCAAAGATAGTTGATTAGGTTGGTTTGAGTCGAGTTCACGTTTGGGTTGATCTTGTACTCTTTTTATTGATTTGATGTTGATTATTTGATTTATGCTATGTGCATGTGTATTCCCATTAGGGTAAGTCAGTTATGTTACTCGCCACTGATGGTGGACTGTTGTATGTTTTTCAGGTATTTCTGATGACGATACTCTTGCTTAGCTTTGGGTTGGGCGAGCGACGTTTACTGTTGTTTTTGTTGTATTTTCTATTTCAGTTGTTTTTTTGGACTATTGTATAGATTTCTATACGTTATGTTTGGACTCTGACGTGTGGTTGGAGTTATTCGTATTTTAGTATTCTTAGTTTGACTTTTGGACTAGTTATGTACAAACTTGTGGGTATTTGTACTTTTGTGGTTTAATAATAATATTTGAGGAATTAGTTTTATTTCTTAAGTATTTTGAGTTGTAGTTTCTAACTATTCGACTCGTCGGTTTCTTCCGCGCCGTTTTAAGCGAGTCGGGTCGTTACAGGTTTTGTGTTGAATGAGTGCATTGAGTCTTTTATACGGTTGTTTGAATCTTTTTTGAGCTTCGTTGGTGGTCGTGTACCCGTTTCTACGATCACTGATTAGTGTCCTTCAATGTCTGCTGCTATTAAGATAGTTTTTCCAATAGTTCATCACCGGTTATGTACTTGGCACCTTGGTGAGAATTCTATAAAGAATATTAGTTCACTTAGAGCTTTAGAGGGCTTCAATGATCTTTTCAATTATCTTTTGAGGTATTGTGAGACTTCTGCCGAGTTTGAGCATTATTGGAACAGGTATATTTGTTTTCATATAGGACTTAATATACCTTTTTTTTTATAAATACATGCTTCATTGCAAATAACGATGTCTTTATTTTATTAAATTCTAGGATGATGTTGAAGTACGAATGTTCTTCGAATCGATGGTTGAATAATCTGTATTTGATAAAGGAGCAATGGTGTCCTACGTACTCCAAAGATTATTTTTCTGGTGGTGTGTTGTCATCTCAAAGAAGTGTTGTCATTATGGAATGTGCGACTTTTACAATGCATTTGTTGATGTGGTTTCAAAATGGAGGAGTAAAGAAAATGGTGAAGACTTCAATTGTACTAAAGGGAATCGTCATTTAGCATTTGGTAATGTTGAGATCTTGTTACATGCTCTTGAGATTTACACAATAGAGGTTTATAAGATTATTGAGGAGCAGTTTGTTAAGTCTACTGCATGCAATCAAGAGATAGCTAATGTGTCTTCTCAACACTACATTTATTATGTTTGGAGGCCTAAGATCAATTTAATCAAGCATCAAGTGAATTTTAATAGTGAAACTCATGATATCTATTGCACTTGCAAGTATCTAAGCGAAGTGGGGCTTCTTTGTTCACATTGTTTGCACGCATATACCATTTGCATTGCGTTGGGCGTATACCGGATCGTTATATTTTGTAGTATTTTTTGTTTTGCTTCAATATTCATTTTTTATCTCTGAATATTTATTTTTGACAATTACACATTCATTTTTCTCAAGGAGATTATATATTTGTTTTATGAATTCTAGGTGGTGCAAAATTGCAATGAGTTCACAAAGTATTGATGAAAAATGTGACAAATCTAATGTTTTCACCAATTCTATTTGGAGGGCGCAAACTCTTAGGTTCCTAGTAGATTTGAGACCGGTTGCCAAGACGATCTTCTTTGTAGAGAGGAGTTTGATGGTGGTATAAAACTTTTGAAGGAGAAAGTTGAGAGTATTAGGGGTCCTATTGATTTTGGTAAATGCAAAGAGGATCAAGTTGTTATTAACATGTCTGAATTATCCATTAAGGAGCCTCCTTCAGTTAGAAAAAAAGTACCAGAAAAATATCATACCAAAAGGTGCTGTTGAAAAGGCTTGTAACAAGGCCAAGGTTTGGTGGAAGAGGATGGGTGTATATATTGCTCATTTAAAGGGGAATGCACAAACATCTGTTAAGGTATTTAATTATTCAGGTTTTTTTTATCTTACATTTCTCAATACTTCATATACATTTCTAAATACTGCATATACATTGCTTAATATTGCATATACATTTCTCAATACTCTAAATTATTGAACTGACTTCAGAGTATTGGAGGAAGAGGATGGGTGTATATACTGATCATCATTTGTGATAATGAATATTGGTCTTACATGTATTGTTTTGCAGGCTTTTGATCCTGGGGTTGTTGGCTTCATCCATCCTATGCTTGCAGACTCTGATTTGGTTGGTGTTTTTGCAGATGGTAAAGTTGCTCCTGTTCAAAATAAAGGTGTTCGTGTTAAGAAGAAACGAGTTCGAAAGACTAAAACAATGTTGCAAGATACTGCTGAGATGAACTCCAATGTACCAAGTAATGAGAATGCGGAATCAAGCTATAATTTTCAACACTTTTTGGTGAAAAGGATTCTTTGAGTATGCAAGAAAGAGGTGGTCCTTCATCGGTTGGTGATTGTAGTTTGCGTGACGAAGTTCGTAGATTTGATCCCTATTTTGGAGTTGTTCTTGGTGTTTTTGATTAGATTTGTTGACAAAATATGTGTTGAGTATATATGTTAATATAAATACAACGCGTTTTATAGATAGTTTTATATTTTTTTAATTTAGCATATTCAGTATTAAAAGTGTTATATTCATTGATTTTGGTAAATGCAAAGAGGATCAAGTTCTTTATTATATCAATATAAAACAACAAATATAGAATAATCGTTTCGTAAAACTGTATATTCATTTCGTAAAACAACATATTCATTTCATTAGAAAACATATTTGTTTCCAAAATATGAAGATTGTTCTTCTCAAAATACACATTATATTATCACTAAGTTAATAGGAAACTAAGGTTATATACACAACACTGTATCTATGTTATACACAAATCCAAAAGTTAACAATGTTTAAGCACTCCACAAAATGAAATTGATTAATAACTGATGACCACAATGTTCAAGCATTCCTTCTTTGCTTTGTTGCATGTATTAGTTCTTGTTGTTGCCTATTTATCCTTGAGTATAGTAGAGAAGCATATGTCCTGGCTCTCATCTTTAGCAAAATCTCATCTTGTAAAAAGTATAATATTTGAGTGTCTAACATGTCAACATGTTTCAGAAATGAAGATTATGTTTTATAAAATGAATATGTTGTCCTATGAAATGTATATCCAATATTAAGAAATGTATATGCAGTATTGAGAAATGTATATGCAGTATTGAGAAATATATATGTATATTATTTGAACTTACTGGGTTTGCAGCTTTGTAAAAAAAGACATGGCCAGTCAAGTAGTTCACCATTGTATGTTTCCATGTGATGGATTAGGTAAACTCCACAGTTGCTGACATCTGAGTTTGATCTCCATGACATTGATCTTCACCAGTTTTGGTTTAAAGCTAGCTGGCTACTTCCTCAGCATTAGTTTTTCCTTTATTCTTGAGCCATTGACTTGTGGCTTTAAGCTTCACATAAATAGATTGGCAACAAGTATTAAGTAGTAGTATGGAGCATTATAATTATATACATGTTACAAGTAAAGAAAAAACATTACCATTTTCTGTGGGATGTCGTGATATTTTGATTTTATATTCATCTGTTTGGGAGCTTTCTGTTGTCTACTATTGCAATGTATTTCTCCAAGATTTTAAAATCAAACAAATAGTAGTGCTCCGCATTAATGATTGGGAAAAACAACTGAGAAAGAAAATTAATTTATTAAGATATATGCAGTATTAAGATATATACAATACTATTTTCACAAAATCATTAAAATGAGGAATTAATATGCAGTATTGAGAAATATATATGCAGCATTCAGAGATGTATATGCAGCATTGAGAAATGTATATGCAGTATTGAGAAATGAATATGCTGCATTACAAAATGTATATGTAGTATTGAAAAATGAATGTGCAACATTAAGAAATTTATATGCAGTATTTAGAAATGCATATGCAGTTTTGAGAAATGAATATGCAGCATTAAGAAAATTTATTTAGTAAGATATAATTACTATATGCAATTTTATAAATAAAATTTGTAGGAATTGTATTTATTACCATGCTGATGGGTTCAATTTGTTTAAAATATGCTGATTCCATTTCTGAGTCCAACCTTTCAAAGAATCTAGCCAGCCTTTCTTCCTCATTTTCAGTGCTTGGTAATACATTATCAATGAACAAAATATTCTGCATTGTAAAAGAGAATTATAAGTATTAATAAATGAATATTGTATTGTGTGAAATGAACCTTGTAGTGTATGGAAATGAATTTTGCTACTTACAAAAGGAATCAAAGAGAAGTAAAATTTGTCTCTTTTTTTATTGTTGACTGATGGGAAACCAGCATTTAGTAGTGCAGCCCATGCATCTATAATATTACTTATGACCTTTTCATTTCCTCTCAATGTTTGCATTTCTTGTCTATTTATGAGATTCACCCCATCTCTGTACAGCAACTCTCTATTGATAAAAAAAAGTTGTAAAAAAAGGATATTCAATTAATAACTTATTTCAAGAAAGGCAACATATTATATATTTAAATTAAATTTTAGTAGTTATCTTACTCTGGATTTCCTTCTCCAAAAGCATAATCCACTACAATTGCATACATGTCATACAATGTTGCAAATATATCCTTGTAGCGGACCATGAATGGAGATTTGAATGTGCTTGGTACAACTTTTTTCTTCTTTGGCTTTGATGTACTATTTTCATAAAATACTAAAATGAGGAATTAATATGCAGCATTGAGAAATGTATATGCAGTATTGACAAATGTATATGTGTAAGGCTATATTACCCTTATTGTGGTGGTGGTGATATTTCAGAACTTTGAGGTTGTGATGGTTCAGATTGTGGTGGTTCAGGCTGGTTTTGAGGTTGGTTGTTGTTGAGGTTGTTCAAGTTGTGGTTGTGGTTGAGGTTGTTCAGGTTGTGGTTCAAGTTGTTGTTGTGGTTGTGGTTGAGGTTGATGTTGCGGTTGAGGTTGTGGCTGATGTTGAGGTTATTCAGGTTGTGGTGGTGCCTGAGGTTGGTGGTGTGGTTGAGGTTCTGGGTCATCTTCTTGGGTTGAGGTGTCAATTGAAAACATCAATTCAACTTCAGTTGGTCTTGATGGTTGATGTTGTTGTTCTGGTTGTGGATTTACTTGTTATGGTTGTGCATTTACTGGTAATAAGTCTTCTTGCCTCCAGCTTTCCACATGCATTTTTTTTCTTGCATGAGGCTCTCCTCTATTTTTTGGATTTTTTCTAGGAATCTTGGATCCTCATAAATTTCTGCATCTTGGCTGAGGATTGATGGTTCTGCATTTTCCCTAGCTGCTTTCATGATTGTGAAGATGAAAGCATTTGCTTTTGTTGCTAGTGTGCTGTTTGGTAGAATGGTTTTTGCCTTCAAAACCATCTTACTAAGTGTTGTAATACAAGGGCCTATTCCTCGCAGTTGTTCTAAGAAATCTTTGTAGAATGCTTGAGAAATATTCAGTAGTTAGAAATGAATATGCTTTATTATATAATGAATATGATGTTCTATGAAATGAATATACATGTTGTGTTGTAGAAATCAATATATCGTTTGTATCTATGAACAACAACCATTGAGGAATGAATATGCAATAGTGATGAATGAATATGCAGTTTGAACAAATGAATAAGCATTTTATTGTAAATGAAGATTACATTTCTATAAATGAATGAACTGTTTGAAAAAATGGATATTGCTCTTACCTTAATATCAAATTCCTCTCCATATTCACCCTCATTCTTAGACTTTGGAAGTTCAATTCTTTCTAGAACAGCTTCCTTCCCCCAAGCCATCCATCATCTCAATTCTTATTCTTTCAGCAATTTGTGTTTTGTTCCAACAAGAGATGAGTGGTGCTATCCTTTCTGGCTTATCTAGTCCCATCATTTGGACTCTATCAAAGTAACAAATCTGACCATGGATAAAAATTAATAGGATTAATTTCATAACTAAAACATAATAATAGTAGCATTTATTTTGAAAAAACGACTATTACTTACTGTTAGAAAGCATAGAGGGCCTTTGAAGAATGAAGAATTTTTATTCTTGAATTCTATGGTGGTTTTCAACAACTCATCATAGGTATATTTACACTAGTTGAGGTGTTTGATGAGCTGTGTATCCATCAATGAATACAAGAACCGGAAATGACAGTTGTTTCCGATGTTTTGTGATATCAGGCAGTTCATAGCAAAGACGACGAAGTTTGTAATGAACATTCGTTAGGTTTTTCATCTCTTAGCTCGGTGGTGTACCGTGTGACAATATCATTCATTGTTGGACTACCACAGTTGCCTTCAATCCCCCAAAAATTCCTCCAATTTGAAAGGAATTCAGTGAACTCTCTAGTCTACAAATCATAGCTTGGTTCTACTATTGGTATTTCACCTTGTGGAATACCATACACTAATTGGATATCTTCGACACCAATCTTAAATGATTTTTGTCTTGGCAAGTACATGGTGGAGTCCCATGGTTGAAAATGCCTTATCAGCTCAGCATTGAAGTAGAGGTTATTAATTAGCATTTTTAGTGAAAGTAATGGGCCAAATCCAACCTCTATAACCCTTTTCTTCTTCTCCTCTGTAAGCTCTGCTACCCATTTCAAGAATGGTTTGTAGCCAGCTCTCGTTTGTGCTTTTGTTGGTCCTGGTTGGTGCTTTTTTTTTTGTTTTTTGAGTTTAGGCTCCTATAAAAATGAATATGCAATAGTTAGAAATGAATATGCTTATTTATTAAAATAAAACTCAATGATGTAGTATTTCAAAAATAATTTAAACTTACCATTTTTGTTTGCCTTTTTCTTTTGCTTTTAGTTTTGCTTGTTTGCTTTTCTTTTCATTTTCCTGTTAATATGTGAATAAAAATTTTCAAATGAATATTTTCTTTTCATAAATGAATATATAGTAGTTAGAAATTAATATGCTTTATTATATAATGTATATGCAGTTTATGTGAATGAATATTGAAGTTGAAAAAATGAATATGATGTTTGTGGAAATGAATACACTGCTTGTAAACATAGCACCGCCAGACACTGAGGAATGAATATTCAATAGTGTTAAATGAATATGCAGTTTGTACAAATTTATGGAGCCATTCACCATTTATGAACAACCTCCTAACAAACCAGATAAGTTACCAACCATATAATAACAATTAAAAGGCACCAAAACCTAATGAAGAAATGAATATGCTCTAGTGATAAATGCATATGCAGTTTAAACAAATATTTATGGAGCATAATATACCTTTTCAAGTAGTGATTTCTTTCTTTTTCTTTATGCATCACCTTGTACTTGGGCAGGTGTTTGATCATTGTCGTTGTATTTCAAACAAACACGAATTAAATATTACTATAAAACATTCATATGCTAATGAACATTGTTATGCATAGTAATGAACATTGGTATATAGTAATGAAAATCTAGGCCTTACAAATGAATATACCTTTACAGCTAATGTATATTGTTATGCATAGTAATGGATATCTAGTCTTTCTAATTGTATATACGTTTTCATCTAATGAACATTGGTATATATAGTAATGAACTTATAAGCCTTATAAATGAATATACCTTTACAGTTAATGTATATTGACATGCATAGTAATGAATATACCTTTACAGCTAATGTATATTGACATGCATAATAATGTATATATAGTAATGAACATATAGGCCTTATAAATGAATATACCTTTACAGCTAATGTATATTGACATGTATAGTAATGAACATCTAGTCTTTACAAATGAATATTTGCCAAAAAAATAATGAATATTGCAATTTTATAACTCACCTTTCAGGTTCTGGATCATTTTCAGTTGTTAGATTATTCAATACTTTGTTTATATTTTTTTCTGCTATTGTTGGTCTTTGCCATTCCGCAAGTGTGTTCCTGTTCTCTGAATTAAGTAAAGATATTCAATGTGACGACCCGACTCGTATAAACCGGCGCGGAAGGAACCGACGAGTCGAATTGTCAAACTAACAAACAAGACATACTTAAAATCTAAATCAATACCTTAATTATATTACTAAAATCCCAAAATGTACAAATACCACAAGTTTGTACAAAACTAATCCTCAAATAGTCATTACTAAAGAATTAACTCCAAATCTGTAGTTAGAATCAGAATATACAACCACTAATGATCCAAGTTCTAATAACAAAAAAATAAAACTAAACAATAGTAAGTAAAATCGACGCTCGCCCAATACCAAGCTAAGCATCAACATCACCATCAGAGTTACCTGAAAATAAACACATATCCACCATCAGTGGCGAGTAACATAACAGTCCCATCCTAAAGTGGATACATATGAACATAGAACAAATAGGATAAACAAATCAGGTACTCATACATATAAACATACAAAGTTAAAATAACAATAATAACGTCAAGAAATAAAAACTCGCTCGACTTTACTTAATCTATACATAATCTTTGTCGCTATCATTTGCATATTAGACCGGACTATGCTCGTACGAACACATCTTACATGATCGAACTTTCTTACCATGCCAAGAATGAGAATCTTACTCCCAAACCCATGAACCCATCTTACAGATCCATATCATAAAGACGACATAACAAGTACTAACTATCCCAATACCGCGGTTAGGATAGTGGCCGCGTCTTAACCCAAGTCTTAGAATCTTACTCTAAGGTTAGACGTCTTATATTCAAAATCAAGCTAATCTTTACGTTTCTTTACATCTTGATTATTCTCAAGTTACATCTTACGTCTTTACTTGAGACTAACTATGTACATCACAATCTTGGAACCTCTTTAGCCATTCTTTATACTTTTCTTTAACTTTCTTTAATTATCTTTAATTATTGTTACACAATCTATACTTAAAGAATACATGACTATAATGAAGAAATTCAAGATTCACCATAGAATTATAAAAAAACTTCAAGAAACCTCAAGAATCAACAAATATATATCAAGAACATATTCCTTAACTTAACTCTTCAATTATCCATTCAAGATTCACATAATACCCATCAAGATTTATCAAAAACACAATCATCAATCAATGTCCAACTTTTACGCATGACACACGAAAATTCCAGTCATACTACAACACATTTGCATCAATTCTAAGGATCAAAACTTCATGAAAATTGAACATAAACATAGCTAAACATGAACCTATCATAATTAATCATAACATGCATGAAAACTAAGCAAGAACATCACGAAATCGACTCCCAAAACTGCCTAGAAATTCACGCATAAAATGGGTTAAACTCATCAACTTTCGGTCTAATTTGGTCATCAAATCTACCCTACGAATCATGGTATTCAAATTAGGATGAAAAGGCATGTTACCTTAATGAAGCTTAATCACTAAAATATAAAAAACTTGCTGCCCGGAACTTGTCTCACACGGCCCAATCACACGCACCACACGAGTTTCAACACGGCTTCAACACACGAACACGGGCTCCACTGCACGGACCACACCGCACGGCCAGCCACGAACCACCACTCGAACACGACCTTCAACCCACACGAACATGAACCCCCTTCGAACCACACGAACCAAACTAAAAACCAAAACCCGAAAATCGATCTTGATTGAAATTAATGAGAATTAACTTGTGTTTAAACACTTAAAGATCAATGGAAGAAGAATCTTTAAGTTTTGGGTTGAAAAAGATGATGAACAATTTCTGGGTGATTAAGAGCCAAAAATGGCGTGTGGAATGGGGACAAATGGGGAGTGGGTTTGAGTTTTTAATTGTGAGCAAGAAATGGTTAAATGAGTAAATGATCCTTAAGCCTTACTAACACCACCTATTTATAGAGGTTGGAAGGGTGTGAACACAAAGCAAGTGGTAATTAAGCCAAATCATAGGGGGGCCGGTTGGGGAGTTCTTAGACATGGGCTAAAATTGCTAATGGGCCACTTGCACCTAAGTATGGTTAATCATGATTAATTTTGGGCTTAACCCAAAATCAACTAATTAGCAACTTAATAATTCTAAATAATTAAAACAACATAAAATAAAATAAAACCAAATAATATAAAATAAAATAATCACACTCAAGCAACAAAATAACCCAAATAGATTTAGACCATGCACCAAAATAAATACAAATATAAGCAATATAATCAAAACAAGTAATCCAAAAACCTGGGGCGTTACATTCAATTATCAAACAAACTATAATTTTTGAACAAATAACGAGCTGTTAAAGGTAATTTCGATCATCAAAATCAAACAAAACTATAATCAATTTTAGGCAAAACAAACAACGAGCAGTTAGTGTACTTTTCGAACGAACAACTAAAACTTAGGGCAGTAATTTCGAACTACAAATAACAGCAAAAAAATTGGAAAAAAAAAGTAGAACTTACTATGCATTCGAGTCCGCCATTTTTTTGATGAATTTTCTTTGATTTTGATGATCAAAATTGAAGAATGTGCATCAGTTAGGGTTTGATGTTCGAAATTGAAAAAGGAACTTGAAGGAAGTTAAGAGCAGAAGTTACAATTTGAAAAGTGAAGAGAGTGGTTTATGCGTGTAAAAGGGTACATATATATGTTGTTTCATGTCATGTGACTCGCGCGTGTCGTGTTAGAAATTTATGTTTTTTGTAAATATGTCAAACGACGACGTTTGGTCCCGGGACCACAGAGGGGAAGGTGGCCCGGGACCACGGTGTAACGATTGATCGAAATCGACCATTTTGATTAATACTTTAAGGAATTTTTGTAGAAATATTTGACAAGTGCTCTTTCTTTAATCTGATTGTACAGGAGCCTGATATCCGTTGCTCCTGCTGAAGAAGAGGTGGATGCCTCTGATTTCGAGCATGATGAGAATGGCGATGAAGATACTGATGAAGATGATGAGGATGATGAATTGATGATGACGAGTTGACGACGATGATGATGGTGTTGATGCGGTGGGATCTGATGTTGATTTTGGAAGGAAAGGGCCAATAGATGATGAAGTTTGTGTAATTGTGTTAATTAAGGATGAAGAAGGTCCTGCAAGTGTCGTTTCTTTTTTTTCCTTTTTTAATTTTTTTAAAACACGTGGATCATAGGTGGAGGGCTAAAGGGTGGACAAGTGGAACCTAAAACATCTTGTTTTAAATATTTAAGTTTAGATTTAGATTATAGATTATAGATTTTGGAGCCAAGGCGCCTAGAGCCATGACACCTTAGGAGCCGATCAAGGGTTTCATCAAAAGCCCTACAAAATAACTACTCACAAATAATTAATAAACGCAGAACTAAAACTAACAGCACTATGGGCCTATTTACATTAGCTTAATACACCTGAACTGAACTGAACCGAACTAAATTGTGCTGAACTGAACTGAAATAAAAATATTTAACTTTTGGATTATTAATGATTTTTAGTACTGATTAATTTGAAATATTAATTCTCTCTCCTTAATTTATGAAATAAATTTAAAAAAAATTTTGAAATAAATATTTAACTTTTGGATTAATTATTTTAAAGTAAAAATAATGATTTAATTTAAAGACCCAGATTACGAAGAACTAACAAATTATGAAAACTACTAGATGACAAAAAACTAACTCATTATGATTATTATAATTTTCCCAAACAATTTTACGATAGTAGACATATTATTTGAAAGCTGCACTCCTACCCCTTTCTGGATACAAAAGATCAAGCGATGAAAAATAAAACCGTTGTCTCTAACATTAAGGGAATTACTACACAAAAAAAGACTTCATACGAGAAAGTGTATCAAGAGCCTCCTTATCTAGTTCACCGAACGTGGTAAAAGCAAAAAGGATGAACTTGTAACCATGTTCCTCACACTTGGATGCATATTTCTTCTTTTTCTTCTCCACGACATTATGCAAGGCCAGCCCAGAGACCCATGAACCCGAACCTGTGCCAGCAAAGGGAGAGATACCAGTCACATCTAAATACACATCCTTGCCCCAATACCAATTGAGAAGTAAAAGATCCGCAGATCTAAGATCTTTACCCTCCTCTAAAAGGAAACCCATGGGAGCCTCCTTACGCCCCACAATCCCAGCTCTGGAGCAAATATCATAAAGAACATGACACACCAAATTATTATTATTATTATTATTATTATTATTATTATTATTATTATTATTATTATTATTATTATTATTATTATTATTATTATTGTTATTATTATTATTATTATTACTACTATTATTATTATTGTTGTTGTTGTTGATGTTATTATTATTATTGTTATTATCATTATTGTATTATTGTCAATATTATTATTATTTTCGTTATTATTATTATCATCATCGTCATCATCATCTAATTGAAATCAATATTATTATCATCATTTTTACTATTATCATTGTTATCATCATTAGAGGTCGGTGGGAATTGGGTTAAGTCGGGTCAGGTTCGTGTCAACCCGTTTACATAAACGGGTTGAATCCTTTGACCCTAACCCAACCCGTTTCATAAACGGGTCGTGTCAAGCTGACCTACTTTTTTAAACGGGTCAAACCCTCAACCCAAATCCGTTAATAATGATTCAATTTCGTGTCGAGTTAGAGGGTCATATCAATTTTTCTCACCTCTAGTTATCATTATCATTATTATTACTTAAATAATATAATAGAAAGTAATTGGTAAAATTATTGGAAAAACCTGAACTGAACTAAACTTAATACTAGAACTGAACTGATTTTAATCTGAAGTAATTAGGCCCTATGTCAAACTAATAATTACATTAACAAACATTATTAGAGGACCATCTCAACCAAAGTCTTAGCTAATAGTTGAGGCATATGAATATGTTATATACTCTATCACTCCCCTCACACATGAAATACCATTTAGGCTTGAAATGTGGACGCTACACAGGCTCATCATACCTATTGTGAATTAATTATTCCACTTAGAAGGGAGAGAGAGAGGAGAGATTCGAGCTTGTGACCTCTATGTCACGTTGGCTCTGATACCATGTTAGAGAACCATTTCAACCAAAAACTTAAGCTAATATTCGAGGCCCAGGAATATGTTATATACTCTATCACCTTCAAACCCATACAAGAACCAATACTGACTACAACAATTAATTACCACAAACGAATCATGCAATCAAAATATTAACAATAAAACATGAACTTGAAAATGTACAATACCTTCTCTAAGTTTTGAAAGATTGATACTTAGGTTTTAGTACCGTTGTTCAGGGTAAAAAAATGAGTTTAATGAAAATAAGGAGTTATTGTAACGGGCTAGGAAAAAGCCAGTTACAATAGTTGATGTTAGGTGTGGTTGTTACAAAAATTAAGGATGTATTGTAGCGGGCCTATGTTTGCCAGTTACAAAAAATAACAATTATAACGGACAAGAAACAAGACCGTTACTAATAATTGGGCAGGCTTTAGCCCGTTATAGTAAATAGAATTTTGTGTTACAAGATGAGAGAATTATGCGGTGCATCAGTGAATTTAAGATACCAGTTACGCACCGAAGATCTAGATGTTTTAGTTTCAATCAAGTCTAACGAAGATCTTAATTTGATTGAAGAATACGATCATTTGTGTTCATCATCTGCCATGAAAAAGTCAGAGCATTCCTTTTGTCTAATGTATAGTCGAAGACGACTTCCACCGGCATGTAATTATCATCCATCAACAAGCAGAGAAGAAGAATGAAAAAAGGAAGAAAAAAAGTTTGAATTTACCCTGATTAGTGTGTCTCACAATAATATTAAGTCAACAAGTCTGACCCAATAATTTCACAATGAAATAATACTATCATTAAAATTATTTGATCAAATTGTTTAACCTAATTCTATTTTTCACTACAATTGAATTTTGGCAATTTAAAATTCCCAAATGTAGTAACCCATGTGGTTGGACAAATTTAAATGTTTAATCTCTATTATCTCTCTTTTAAAATAAAAAAAAAATAAAAAAAAAATAAAAAAAACTCTATTATCTGATTTATCTCTATTGTATAAGTCAAGGGGAGCCATGTTGTTCCCCTCAAAAAGTCTAAAATACCCTTCAAAAAATATCTAAGGCCCTGTTCTTTTGGATTTAAAAGCTACAGTAATCAGATCAGATCAGATCAGATCAGAACAGATCAGATCAGATCAGACAAACTCAAATCAGATCAGATCAGATCAGACATTATTACTCTAAATTATTATTATTATTATTATTATTATTATTATTATTATTATTATTATTATTATTATTATTATTATTATTATTATTATTATTATTAATTTCGAGCATCGTTTTTCCGCTCGACATTTTCCCACGACGGTTTTCGAACGAGTTTTCCGGCGACGGTTTTCGGGCCGACTTTTCCGACGACCGCTTTCGGACTGACTTTTCCAGCAGTGATTATTCGGCCAACTTTTCCGGCGGTGATTATTCGGCTGACTTTTCCGCCGACGATTTTCATGCCGAGTTTTTCGGCGGCGATTTTCGGGACGACTTTTTCGACAACGGTTTTCGGACTGACTTTTCCGGCGGTGATTATTCAGCCGACTTTTCAGGCGACGATTTTCAGGCCAAGTTTTTCGGCGACGGTTTTCGGGATGACTTTTCCAACGACGGTTTTTGGACTGAATTTTCCGGCGGTGATTATTCGGCCGACTTTTCCGGCGACGATTTTCAGGCCGAGTTTTTCGGCGACGGTTTTCGGACTGACTTTTCCGACGATGATCATTCGGCCAACTTTCCCAGCGATGGTTTTCAGGCTGAGTTTTTCGGCGACGATTTTCGAAATGACTTTTCCGGCGGTGATTATTCGGTCGAATTTTTCGGTGACGGTTTGGTCAAAATTTTCGGCGGTGATTATTACTACTACTACTATTATTATTAGTAGTAGTAATATTATTATTAGTATTAATATTATTATTTGAAGTTTTGAAGTTTTGGAGTGAGATTGAATGAAGAGGTGAAATGAAATGGGCTATCATAATAATAATTATAATATTAATAATTATAATAATAATAATTATTATTATTATTTTAGTAAATAACTAAATATAATCATGTATTACATTTCTCATAAAAAAATAAGTATTACAATTATAAAAATAAAAATAAAAATAAAAATAAAAAATAAAAAATAAAAAATAAAAAATAAAAAATAAAAAATAAAAATAAAAATAAAAATAAAAAATAAAAATAAAAATAAAAATAAAAATAAAAATAAATATAAATAAAAATAAAAATAAAAATAATTCAGATCAGATCAGATCAGACAAACTCAAATCAGATCAGATCAGATCAAATCAGATCAGATCAGATCAGATCAGATCAGATCAGATTAGATCAGATCAGATCAGATCAGAAAAGACCAGATCAGTCCTAAAGAACAGAGCCTAAATACTCAAACTTTATAATATTAACTAAAAAGGAAACTTTTTGTATTTTTTAAAATGAAAATATTACAAAATATATAAATCAAAAAAATAAAACACAAACACCAAAATTCATAGTTTTAAATTCTCTACAATTAGATACCCATATTGTTTAGGTTTTAACACAAATATTTTCTTTTTTATTAGTATGAATCTCTATTATATACAAATATCTAAAATACCGATCTTCCCTTACTTATGAAATAAAGATAATTAAAATATAAATTAAATTCAATCAATCAATAGAAAAAATAAGGAATTATCAATCAAAGAGAAAATATTAATTTATTTCCCATAAAATATAACAATATTTTAATCTTTTTAAATGAAAATATCAAAAATTAATAATTCACAAAAATAATTAAAAGCAGAAAAATTAATATTTTTGAATTTCTTGCAAATGGACACTCATATTTATATAACTTTTCACATTAAATTTTTAACTTTTAATCATAGTGAAAATTTGATCAGAGATAGTGTAGTAGATAAAATTCAATTTTATTCAATTAAACAATCATAATCTTATTTTCAACAAGCTCATAAATAATGTATACATGCAAACATTATATAAGATACTCATACATTGAAGCACGCAGAGCGTGCACATCAGGTTAGTCTCTATTATATAAGCCAAGGGAGGAATGATGTCCCCTTTAAATGACTAAAATATCCTTAATGAGAATAATTTAATTTGAATTTTTTTTTTCTACTTGCTATACTAAACAAGATTAAATGGTATATTAGTATATGTCCTAAATATTTCATTCAAAATTAATTTGAAAAAAAATAAGTAATATCAATCAATCAATTAAATAAAAACAAAAGTTTAATTTGACATCAAAAGGTTACTTCAAAATTTATAACGGCAATTACTAACATTTCTAATTGAATTTAATAGATAATAAGTGAAAAATGTTATTTTTTCGACTCATATAGAATCAACTAAAACTATTTAATTTCATATGTAACAAAATAAACAAAAAATTACTTATTAGTTGTGACGTAATGCATAAAATATTATTGCTGCATTTACTTTATTACATTACATAGGAATTATATAATATTAATAATACGTTGACACCAATAATTAATCTTTGTTCGTTATTTAATCACAAAAAATTACAATAAAAACATGATAATATTTTTATTTATAAAAATTTATAAATTAATGCATGCATTGTGTACATATATACGGCTAGTGTTATCATTGTTATGTACCTTAGTTGTTTATGGCTAATGTTATGTACCTTAGTTGTTTAGCCCAACCCAAAGAAAGGGTTGGACAATGCAAGTGGACCTAGGTTGCACGAACACTTTTAGTAAGTGATGTGTCCCGTGTCCGACACGTATCGGACATCGAGACTCGTTGGACACGCCTAAATATGTTTCGGTCACACCGAATTATGTGTCCAATAGTTTTAGTTATATTGATACTTACAAGATACATATAATACACTTAGGGTGCGTTCTCTTCAACTTATTAGACATGAACTTATCTGAACTTATCAGACCTGATTTAACTTATTAGAACTTATTTAACTTATTATACCTTATTGGAACTTATTAGACCTTATTGGAACTTATTAGACCTTATTAGAACTTATTAGACCTTATTGAACCTTATTAAACCTTATTAGACCTTATTAAACCTTATTGGAACGTATTAATATGATTGAATAATAAATTATTAATAATAATAATAGTAATCCAAAAAAGATTAATATTAAACCTTATTCTATACATTTGAACTTATGTTCTTTTTTATTGTTGAATTACGTTCGAGGGAGTAGTAATAATTAATATCACTTTTTTCAAACTCATTATTAATTAATATTATCAATTACAATAACAACGTATCTACATATTTAATTTTCCTTAATTCACATGTAGTAAAATTAACAAATTGGAACAGATTGAATAATAATAGTAATAATAATAATAATAATAATAATAATAATAATAATAATAATAATAATAATAATAATAATAATATGGAGGATTCGTAAAGTTTAATTTGGACCAAAATTAAATCAAACCCAAAATAAATAAAATAGGAAGAAAATCTCACTTCATTCGTTCAAACCATTCTCCACTATTTTTGCAACTTGTCCTCTTCTTTCTCTTATTATTTTTTTTAAACAATCTCCTTTCTTCGCTCAATCCTTTAGACCACCTTCATTTTAGTTAGAGTTATTTATTATTATTATTATTATTATTATTATTATTATATTATCATTATTATTATTATTATTATTATTATTATTATTATTATTATTATTATTATTATTATTATTATTATTATTATCATTATTATTATTATTATTATTTTGATAGGGAGTTCTTTTTTTATTAGTTTACCGTAGTTTACTCTACTGTGTTATTAGTTCTAATGAGTAAATATAAATAGTCATAAAGTTCAATGTATTGTATAGCTTCCTAATAAGAAATAATATTTCTTATTTTACCCATTTTGCTTACATTTCTATATTAATTTAATTAATTTTATTTAATCAATAATTAAAAAAATAACCTAAACCTGATTGAAACTTATTAGAACTTATTAGACCTTATTGGAACTTATTAGAACTTATTAGAACTTATTAGACCTGATTGGAACTTATTAGAACTTATTAAACCTTATTGGAACTTATTAGACTGCATTGGAACTTATTAGACCTTATTTAACTTATTGGAACTTATCTGAACTTATTAAACCTGAAACTTTTTTTTAAGGTGAAGAGAACGCGCCCTTATAGGACAAATTCTAAACTTTTTTTAAAGGAAAATTTGTCAAAAAATCCTTTTAAAATTTTGATTTTGCAAGAAAAAACTTTTAAAATTTATTTGGCAAGTTAAACCCCAAACCCCTTTTTTTTTGTAAGATAAAACCTTTTTGCGGTCTTCAACAAGTTTCAGGCGTTGACTCCGGTGAAACATTTTCATTTTTCCACTTGCTTCGTTTTCCTCCTTTTCACCCACTTCTTAACTTCATTTCCTTCCTAATTTCAATGGCGGAAAACCGCAAAAAGGTTTTATCTCACAACAAAATTTGAGGTTTGGGTTTTAACTTGCCAAAAAAAAATTAAAAGTTTTTTTTTTGGCAAAATCAAAATTTTAAAAGTTTTTTTTTTGACAAATTATCCTTTTTAAAAACGTTATATATTTAAATTGAATGATAATTTATATTATAATGTGTGAAGTAAATTCAAAAAAGTAAAATGTGAATCACGAATATTGTCAAATATTCATTAAAATTAACGTTATAATGATAATCAAATTTTAAAGTTAATTATTCTTTTTCATTATACTCCCTCCGTAACATAAAACTTTCAACAATTGGTTTTACACGCATTTTGAAACGATTTAAAGATGTAAATGAAGGAATTAGTCAATATAATTTTAATATTAGGAGCTTATAATCACAATCTTAAAATTATATTGACTAATTCCTTCGTTTACACCCTTAAATTGCTTCCTCAAAATGCGTGCAAAACTAATTGTTGAAAGTTTTATGTTACGGAGAGAGTATATTTTTTCTAAAAAGTTAATGAATAGAAATATATATTTTTGAATATTGTATTATATTTCCGTGTCCCCATATCTTTAATTTTTGAGTTAACATTTTCTCGTACACATACAGTATCAATACCGGTATCCATTTTCATGTAACCTAGAAGTGGACAAGTGGACAACTACAAGACTATGAGATAGGAAGATTAGTATGCTACTTTGACCAAGACAATTACACTACTATGAGGAGGGCTGATAGGGGGAGAGCTGATCTGTACATAATTGTAACAATATGAGGGTAATGTTGGAATAAAATCACGTGGGTTTTAGTCACCTCACGTGAGTTGTGTTAGGGTTGCTGGAGGTTTTTTCATTTTCCGATTTGTCTGATTTTGAAGTTAGGGAGAGAGAGTGTGTGGAATCCCAGGAAGGCGAATCGAGGAGTTCGAACGAAGCTCTCCTGCATCTTCACTGCAACGAGACGGCGGCATATCTTTGAGGCAATTGTGGTGTCGTTGCTGGCTGCGGGAAAAACGACAACTACTGAAGGAAGGAAGCCAAGTGTGGTGTCGTTGCTGCCTGCGAGAAGAACGCCAACAAGAAACCCTAATATTTCAATTTGAGGCAATTTCAGGTAATTAAATATTTTTTTTTTTTTTTGTAATGTGAGTAAAGAAACATTGAGCATGCAAAAAATCAAGTATAAAATCCATTATGTATCATTAATAAAGCCAAGAAAAAAATGAATTAAATCCATCATAGCTTAAATTGGGGGGGGGGGAGGAGGAAGTATTGGGGGAGAGCTGATTAGAATTTCGATTGTCAAATTAAAATTAGGGGGGAGGAGAAGAAAAAAATGCTTCTTAGAATTTTGAATTATCCGATTGTCAAATGCTCAGAATTTCGAATGTAATTGTCTAAAAGCATAGTAATTGTGAGATATTGTGAAAATAATAAAAAGTTTTCATTTATATTTTCTATGTCTTATTTCCATTATTGTGACGTTGATGATATTATATGAACCCTATAATATATGAAATGCATGGAAAAAAGATTTAATTTCGAATAAAATGGTTATTTGACAGTGAATTTCGAATAAAATGGTTATTTTAGAGTGAAATGGTTATTTGGTTGTTTGTCTAAACTTGTATGAAATCATGCATTTATGATACTTATGTGTTTTATGTAAGTAAGTATTTTGGCCAAAAGTGTAAGTGCTATATCATATTTGTTCAATGTATAAGTATTATTTGATTGGAGAATTTTTTGTCTAAGTGTTTTATTTGTTCAATGTATAAGTTTTATTTTAGTTATATGAATTAGTGAGGAAGTAAGTAATGATGAGGTTGTATATATGATCTTGTGAGTAAATTATTGAATATACTCCTTTGATTATTTTGGATGTTCTTCTTAGGTTTGAAGAAATAATTTAATAATGGTTCGCGTTACAAGACCAAGATGGGTAATTAGCTTTGTAATATTGATTTTAATAGTCATTTTTAGACAATTAAATTGATGATTTATGATTTATGTTAGGGTGGCAAGCGTAAGCGCACAAAGAGATTGGGTGAAGAAGTGTTTAGAGTGAGTATGTTGTATTTTATATAAGTATATTGATCCAGTTTAGTACAATAATTTTATGTTGTAAGGATGTTGTTACTTAATTGCAAGATACTTCTGATACGAAGGGAGGTCTTGTTAAGGGTAGGGGAGAGGTGTTAAGGATTGCCTTTGATGCACGGGGAGGTAGGTTGCCAAACATAAACTGTCGAGTGCAGTCATTTGGTCGTATTGTCAGCAATTTTGGGAACCAGAAAAGACAATGGGTCCAGGAGATAGAGATGGGGTCATTGATGTATTTGCGAGGGAAGAATTTGCCTCGGGGACTATGTTATTGGCTGTTGACGAAGGTCGACCCTGAGCCGGAGGTCTTCATTGCTGCTCCTGGTCATGAGCATCCATTGTCCAAGGCTCAAGTTAAGTGGTTCTTAGGGATTCCAAGTGAGAACAAGGAGGTTCCTAGAGAAGTAGTAGGTGATGAAATGAAAGCATTTTTTGATGCCTTTCATAAGAAATACGGTGTTCCAATGACTGGGGGTAAGGACAATCTTTGAATGTCCCGTATAATGGATGTGGTTGAGGGTGAGTGCACTGACGCTGATGAGAGTGATTTCAAGATTGCTTTCTTAGCTCTTGCTTTGGGTGATGTGTTGTGCCCCACAACTTGCATGAAATTTCCAAAGGAACTTGTGCAAAGTTTGTTTGTTGTGAGGCAAGCTTTCGAGTATGATTGGTGTGGACTTGTTTATGATTGGTTTCTTAGCTGTGCGAGACGCTTTCGTCAAAAGTTTTATAAGTTTGAGTATGCTAACGGGTGTGGTGGCTGCTCTTACTTTTTAGCTGTAAGTGAATAAATTTAATTTTCATCTTATTTTATAATTTGCTTTATATGTGCTTTTATTTTAGTTTAATATGTTGTGAGTAATTGTTTATGCTTATAATTACCAAAGTTTTTTATCTCTACTTTTTACCTAAATTTTTTCATCATAAGTAATGTGTACTGTTAAAATATTTATTTCAGATTTATTATCTTGATCGTTTGGATCGACGACCCATTAGGTGGGATGAGTATCCAAGGATCAAGGCGTGGGAGGAGTCAGATGTTATTAACGCAAAGAATGTTGATAAGTTGGATGATCAAGCATCCTGTCCTGACTACGGCAAGTTAGGGGTATAATAACATAAATATTATGAACCTTTTTTCATTTAACTTAATCTCAAATTATGCAATGATGTAGGATGTATTTTTTTTTTTGAAACAGTTTCTTACGGTTGCTTATGGGGAGAGACATCCTAATGGTGCTAGGGATACCATGGGCCCCCAATCGTTGGCCATTGATGTAAGGAAGTTGTATTGGATTGTATGCTTTGTGGTCGTTAATTGCACGTAGCTAACTTATCTTCTCCATTTTGATCGTGGCAAAACTTTGTTGTTGCAGGTTGCTAACTTAGTGCTGAGTGGTTTGGGTATTGCCTCGACTCAATTTAATCGTGATGGAGCGGAACAGCACACGTTCGAGGAAGGTGGCCAGTGTAGAAAGAGGCAGCGGCGGAAAAGACCAAATGATCAGACCAGCCTTCATGAAAGAACCTTAGCGAAGAGGGCACGTGAAGCTTGTAATAGGGATCGTGCTAGTGGTGGTGATGTAAATGATTAAGGGGGCTGGTGAACCTGTAATCAGACCAACCCAGTGTTCGTCCAATCGCAGTTTAATGTCTAAAGGAAAACAAAAATCAACTCGTGCAGAGTCGTCGCAGGTGGTTAATAAAAGTGTGGAAAAAGCGTCTTATAATGAGTTTGTCGATCGACAAGGACGTGATAGTAGTAGTATTGAAAGTTGGAATTCATCAGACTGGCTTGAGGTTTTGAATAAGTTTCCTGTTAGTCCTGCTGCTGTACGTCTTTGTACAGGTAGGAAAACGTCATCACCAAATGGGCGGGGTAAAGGACAAGCCACTGGAGATAAGGGTGATAAGGATGATGACAGCCTTGAGAAGTCTGATTATGAGGCGAATAAAGAAGGTGATGGTAAGGATGATGGTAAGTCTGATTGTGATTGTAACGACCCGACTTTTTAGCTTGTCGATTTACGAAGGGTAATCAACATTCGGATCATTACTTAATCTAATTAGACCATAATTCAATATTACAAAGGAAAGAATTAACCTTTATTAACTATAGCTGCTAGAATCCATAATAAACCTCTAATTAATATTACATCAAAGTCTGAAAAATACTGTCCCAACATGCTGGGATCTTAGTAACAAACTAAATAAAGGTTTAAATAGTTCTGACTAAACTAGAATACTTAAATAGAGGCCCAAACTCTCAAGCCCATCCGGCGAAGCCCGCTCTAATCTGCTGCAACGTCACCTGAAACTGAGGGGGGGGTCCACCATCAGTGGCGAGTAACTAGGCTGTCCCATTTAATCGAGGGACCACCAAACACATAATAGCATAGAAATTGTCATAAAAACTGTAAAGAACTTAATACATGTTTTACACATAAATATACAAATTACGTATAAATGTACGTATAAAAATACATATAAAAGAACGTATAGACGTACGTATAAATGTACGTACAGAAATACGTATACAAGTACGTATAAAGATACGTATAAAGATACGTATAAATACACCTGCAGAGATACGGTTAGAATACGTATAATCTTCGTATAGAATACGTACAAACAACCCTGCAGATACGGTTAGAATACATACAAAATACATTCAACATTCGCATACATACACACGCTAACATACTCGAATAATTACAGAAATATACACAGCGGAAGACTTATAATATACTGAACTTGTACTTTATATTATACAACTTAGAATTATACTTCACCACCTTCTTACATGATATCATCAGTAAATCCTAATCATATCTTTTCATAATCTTATCATCGAATTTCATATCATAATCTTATCATATCATATGTTATATCTTATCATAATCTTTCTTAATCGTAATTCATATCTTATAATTACATCTCATCTCATATCATAACATCAATCTTATAATAAGGGCATAATAGCTTCTTATCTTAACATATGCACTTATCATATCATTACATCAATCTTATAATAAGGACATAATATCTTCTTAACTTTACATATGTACTTATTATATCAACTTAACTTAACATATCATCTTTGCGGACTGTCTTCTTCAGCTCGTAGCGAACCTTTGCGTTCGCAACTTTCCTAGAACACGTCGGGGTGAACCTTTGCGTCCCACCCGTAGCCCTCCTTTGCGAGAACTAAGCCTAAGCTATGGCCATAACTCCTGGTAGCGGCTCGCAGATACGGTTACCAGACGGCTACATGTTCTAAGACCAAGAACTGCGCGGGGGAACCTTTGCGTTCGTCCCATGTGAGCAGTGGCATCGACTAAACCCAATTGATAACCTTTGCGTTATCGCAAGGGCGTCCTATCTTATTTAACCCGATTGATGACCTTTGCGTCATCGCAGGGGCGATCTTTATATTGTATCTTATATCTTTACTTAATCATATCATATCATATATTGGGAAATACTAGGTGACCGTAATAGGAAATGAAATGTTCGGAGTCCCAGGAAAGAGAGGTGCGGCACGTATATTGGCCACCTTAAATACCAAGTCTTTCCTAGCCAGAGACCGAAACATAACATGTATATCTATTACTCTGTTTCCTTTCTTATCCCTAGTAATATCTTATATATCTTCAAAACTCATATAATATATTATCCTTAAAATATATATATCATATACTTATAATCTTACCCTTTCGGATACTAATTTTAATATTATATCATATACTAATTTGTAACCTTATCCAAAGTAAGATAATTGTATTAATAACACTATTAGTATTTGGCCCTAATAAACATGTTACTAATATTATTATTCCTTTTTATCCCTACACTTTACAACTTATCCCCAATAATTATTTTATCCGTAACTTATATTACTAAATTATTCCTAAATTAATAACAATTCAAAATCAACTAAATTTGACTATTTCCAGCAATTTTACACGGCATTCCCAGAATGTTAACAAAATTTAATTAATTTCTTAATTTATTTTAATTAAACAACTAATTACTAAAAATTAGCAAATTAAAATAAAAATCATATTTTTCCTAATTTTCTTCCACACGACGTTTTAATATCTTTTAATAAAAATTATTTAATTAATTCATATAATTTAATCTACAGCAAACACTTAAATTAAATAAACAATTCTTACGAAAAATTATACTTAACATAACATAACAAGATTAAAATCATACATACACGGCATATACATATAAACAAGAAATAACACAACTTTTAATGTTTTAATCTTTAGCTCACTCGGGAGAATCCCGAGAGTAAGTAGATTTTAGAATATAATTCAAGAACAAATTTACATATTCAAGAATTTAAAGATTCATGGAATTAAATAAGGATTTAAAATAAAGATTCACATATTTAATCTAGCATGTTCAAGATTAGTATAAAAATAACATTTTTATTTCCTCCTTTAAATTTTGTACCACTCGAAAATTCAATAATTAATAATAGCATATTTTAATAATTCAATTGCCCTATTTTATACAATCTGATTTTTAAAGAATTAAATTAAAAACGACCATCTAAAGATCTCTAAAAATCTGGAAATTTTTATGGGAGCTAAATATGGGTTCAAGTATTTACGTGCATAAATTTCGTCTAAAAATAACATCTTTTACTATTTTTAAGTGATTTTATAACTAACCAGTCAGATTAGGCTGAATTCGGTTTCAGAATTTTATGCCATATCAAACGATCTTTAAAAATTACGAAAATTTAACACAAGCTGTAAAACATTATCACTGACTTCCATATAAAATTTCGTAGCATTCCGAATTGATTAAGTACACTAATAAATTCGTAAACCTATTCTGGACAGTTTTACCGGTTTGAAAGATTAAATTTTTATAAATAATAAACGGACGAATTTTTCCACGAAATAAATCATGGTTAATAATCAAACAGTAAACCAGATACCATGAAAAATTAATCAAGAAATAACAAGATTTGATTGGTAAATAAATTATACAAGATCATACATAAAATCAAGAAAATACATAAAAATCAATTAAGAAATTCATGCTTCATGCTCGACATGTTCATATGAAAACAATATTAAACTTCCTACAATTTTCATGCTTCAATTCCTAATTAACTATGTGTTTTTCTACCCATAGATTAAAGAGGAAAGCGAAGTTACCTTAATCGCATAATATTCCAAGGCAAAAATCACCCCTTGGTGATCAATTATGCACGGCTAGTTAAGAGGAAAAAGGAGGGATTTTCTTGTTAGAGTTTTTGTGACTAAATGCAAAAATAGGAACAAAAGAGGACACTAGTTCCTATTTATAGAAAAAGAAAATCAAAACAAACCCTAAACAACACCATAGGGCTGCCGTGATTTTTAGGAGATTATAAGGGAATTAGTTAGGTTGTTTGAACAACCAATTTGAATGGGTTTTAAAAGAAATAAATAAATTAGGTTAAATTAATTACCAATTAAATTAAGAAATCAATATTGGCCCAAACCAAGGAGGTAGCCGGCCATGAGGATAAGGAAAAGAAAATTGGGTCTTTGGCCCAATTTTGGAAGAGAAAAGAGTTGGGCTAAAAATCAAACAGTCCAATTCAATGGGCCTTTTTGGACTAAAAATTGAATAAATACTATTAATAACCACGAAATTTTCTGGCCCAAAATTCCGGGTTATTACAGTCACCCCTCCTTAAATAAATTTCGACCTCGAAATTTACTTAACGGAGCCCATACATAACAAAATACGGAGCAACACAACAAAAACACAAACCAAAAACCAAAACAAAGAAACCCATACCTGCTTCGAACAACTCGGGATACTTCTCCCTCATCGAAGCCTCGGTCTCCCATGTAGCCTTCTCGAACCTCTGGCTACGCCACAACACCTTAACCAAAGGCACCACCTTGCGACGCAACATCCGATCCTGACGATCCAAAATCTGAACTGGCTTCTCCTCAAATGTCAGGTTCGGCTCGATCTCTGATGACTCAACCGGAATGACATGTGAAGGATCATTGACATACTTCCGTAGCTGTGACACATGGAATACATCATGAACCCTCGATAGATCCGGAGGCATCGCCAACCGATAAGCGACCTCACCCACTCGCTCTAGAATCTCGTATGGTCCAACATACTTAGGTCTGAGCTTCCCTTTCTGACCAAAACGGACCACACCCTTCATAGGAGACACCTTAAGCAGAACCTTGTCTCCAACCTCAAACTCTAGCGGCTTCCGACGACGATCAGCATAGGACTTCTGCCGACTCCGAGCTGCCTGTAGTCTCGCCCTGATGATCTTCACCTGCTCAACTGTATCCCGGATATGCTCGGGACCAATCACCAAAGCATCACTGATGTCGCTCCAACAAGTAGGACTACGACACTTACGCCCATACAAAGCCTCATAAGGAGCCATCTGAAGACTGGCGTGATAACTATTGTTGTACGAAAACTCCACCAAACTCAGAGATCTAACCCAAGACTGCTGGAAGTCTAACGCACAAGCCCGTAGCATATCCTCCAAAGTCTGGATGGTCCGCTCTGTCTGCCCATCAGTAGCTGCGTGGAAAGCCGTACTCAAGTTAAGCTTAGTCCCAAAAGCCTCCTGTAAAGACTTCCAGAACCGTGACAAGAACCGGGGATCTCGATCGGACACGATATCCTTCGGCACACCATGTAACCGAATGATCTCCCTCGAGTACGCCTCCGCCATCTTCTCCATTGACCAAGTGATCTTCATAGGAATGAAACGAGCCACCTTGGTCAAACGATCCACGATAACCCAAACTGTATCCAAACCCGTAGACGTCGTGGGCAAACCCACCACAAAATCCATGGACACGGAATCAAACTTCCACGTGGGTATCGGCAAAGGTTGCAACAACCCACCTGGTCGCTGATGCTCGATCTTAACTTTCTGGCACGTGAGACATCGTGCTACAAACTCTGCGACCTCTTGCTTCATCCTTGGCCACCAGAAACATTCCCTTAGGTCCTTATAGAGCTTCCCGCCACCTGGATGTACCGAATACGGAGTATTGTGAGCCTCTTCCATAATCCGATTTCTCAAATTCGAAACACGGGGCACACACCACCTGTTACGGAACAAAGATTAGTTTCCAAAAGGCGAAAAATTAGTTCATAAAAAACAATAGCTCCATTACCTGTTACGGAACCTCAAACTACCATCGGGTTCAATCGTGAAGTCTTCTGCCTTGCCTTGAAGTTTAGCTTCACGAATCTTCTCGAGTTGCGGGTCTTCCTGCTGCTTCTCCCGTAACTCCTGATACAAACTGGGCTCGACACTCATAGCACACAAGAACACTCTAGTGCTGCCTGGTGTAACCATCTCAACTTCCAACTTGCGAAGGTCGGAACAGATTTCCTTAGGTAAAACCGCCACTCTGTTACATGCATGACGATCCTTACGACTAAGGGCATCGGCTACCTTATTAGCTTTTCCTTCACAATAATCAACTGAGAGGTCGTAATCCTTGATTAACTCGAGCCACCGTCGCTGCCTCATGTTAAGTTCCTTCTGAGTAAAGATGTACTTCAGACTCTTGTGGTCGGTGTACAACTTGCAAGACACCCCATAGAGATAATGTCGCCAAATCTTCAAAGCGAACACCACCGCTGCCAACTCCAAGTCGTGAGTAGGATAATTCTGCTCATGAACCTTGAGCTGTCTCGAAGCATATGCAATCACCCTTCCTTCTTGCATCAGAACACAACCTAGACCCTTCTTCGACGCATCACTGTAGATCTCAAAACCTACGCCCTCCGTCGGCAAAGCAAGAACTGGTGCAGACACAAGGCTTTGCTTGAGTGCTTGAAAGGCTTCTTCACACTGCTCGGTCCACACGAACTTGCAATCCTTGTGCAATAACTTGGTCATAGGTGCTGCTACTTTGGAGAAGTCTTTCACAAATCTCCGGTAGTAACCTGACACAACAAATTTCACAGGTAGGTATTTTGCATGGTTATTAACAAAAGCTATAACATAAACTTTAATATACCTGCCAGGCCAAGAAAACTTCGAATCTCGGCCACATTCTTCGGACTGTGCCATTCCACCACTGCCTTAATCTTAGCTGGATCCACCATGACACCATCCGCATTAATCACATGCCCTAGGAAGGCAACTTCCTTGAGCCAGAACTCGCACTTAGACAACTTCGCGAACCACTTCTGAGCCCGCAGAATACCCAACACCAGATGAAGATGCTGAGTGTGATCTTGTTCATTCTTCGAATAAATGAGAATATCGTCGATGAACACTACCACACACACATCTAGAAGATGATGAAAAGTCCGATTCATCTGGTCCATGAACATTGCAGGAGCATTCGTCAGACCAAATGGCATAACCTCGAACTCATAATGCCCATATCTCGTGCGGAAAGCAGTCTTCGGTATATCCTCTGGTTTCACTGGAATTTGATGATAACCGGACCTGAGATCAATCTTAGAGAAAACGCTGGCTCCCTTCAACTGATCAAACAAATCCTCAATCCTGGGCAGAGGATACCTGTTCTTGATCGTCACCTTGTTCAGTTCCCGGTAGTCTATGCACAATCTCATGCTGCCGTCTTTCTTCTTCACAAACAATACCGGAGCACCCCATGGCGACACACTAGGCCGGATAAAACCCTTGTCGATCAACTCTTGCAACTGGGTCTTCAATTCCTTCAACTCTGCTGGAGCCATACGATACGGAGCCTTGGAAATCGGAGCAGTCCCGGGTACCAAATCAATGTTAAATTCCACTTCTCTTTCCTGTGGTATCCCTGGCAACTCCTCTGGGAAAACATCCGCATACTCCCGAACCACTGGAATGGCCTCTAGTTGTTCCTCCTTGGTCAAGTCCTTGACTTGACATAAAAACACTGTCTCACCCTTGCGCCGCAGCCTGCGCATCTTCATAGCAGATACGATCTTCAATCCCTTGCCTATCGGCTTCCCGACATAAGTTACCCTCTTTGCGTTTGGTCCTCGCAAAGTGACAGCCTGGTCTTGACACCGAAAAGTCGCCTGATACTTAGCTAACCAATCCATCCCCAAGATCACATCGAACTCAATCATAGGAAACTCCTTCAGGTTGGCCTCAAACTTTACCCCCGAGATAACAATGGACACGTCCCTGAACTCCCGAAGACAAGAAAAGTCCTCTCCCGAAGGAAGAGTTATGATAGATTTGACAGGAGACTCTCCCATCAGGTTAGCTTTAGCAATAAAAGTACTAGCAACAAAGGACACAGTGGCACCAGTATCAAACAGAACATATGCAGATAAATCATGAACAAGAAATGTACCCGTGACCACATCGGGCTGAGCATCTGCCTCTTCCTGTGTCATGCAGAAGATCCTGTTCTTGACCGGAGCTTGACTACCTGAGGCTGCTGCTGCTGCTGGCTGTCTCTTAGGGCAAACCGTACTCTTGTGACCCTCTTGACCACAACTGTAGCACACTATTGGAGACCCATCACACCTCTTTCCCGGGTGGAACTCCTTCTTGCAACCCGGACAAATCCTGGGACCCTGACTCGGAGCTGGTCGAGACCTCTGCTGCATCCTCGAAGAAGGCTCGAACCTGGTCTTCTTAACCGGGGCTGGAGCTGGAGCTGGAGCTGGAGCTGGAGCAACCCTCTTCTTCCCGGAGTCTTCATCAGAAATTGAAGACTGAACCTCAAGAGCCACCTCATAAGCTTCCTGAAAAGTCTTCACCCTGCTGCTCACCACATGAACCCGGATGTTGGAGTTAAGCTTTTTGATGTACCTCTTAACTCGCTCGGCTTCAGAAGGAATCACCGCTGATGCGAACCTGGAGAGCTCGGTGAACTTGTCCGTGTAAGCCTGAACGGACAGACTACCCTGGGTGAACGTGAGGAATTCCTCTTGTTTCTGCCACTTAAGCTCCTCGGGGTAGAAACGATCTTGCAGCCTCTTGGTGAAGTCTTCCCAACTCAGATTCAGATCTGTGTCGGGGTTTGATCGGAGAGTACTCCACCAGTTGTCTGCCTCACCCTGTAGGTAGAACGTAGCTATGGGGACCCGTTCAGACGCGGGGCATGCTAGAACATCGAACATCTTACGCATCTCTCGAATCCAGTTTTCGAGGATGGTTGGGTCAGCTGAACCATCATAGGTCGGAGGACGAAGCCGGGCTAAACGGTCAAAGGACGACTGGTTACTCTGAGTCCGGACACTGTTCTGAGCCAGAGTGAGGATTGCATCCTCCAAGTTGCGACGACGAAGACGGAAGTTCGGAGTTCTAGGAGTCGACATCCTGAAATCAAAGACAAGTTAGCACACAAACGGCACACGAAACGGCAAAAACGCGGAAACGAAACGATAAAACGTCTTAACCCAGGCTACTACCCATGGTTTCTCTCATCTAAGGTTTCCATATTAGGCTAGGGTTCGCTCGGGTTCATAAAGCACACATCTCACGAAGTTACTTGTGAAGAAGTAACTTAGGATTTAACCTCAGCTCGGATACCAACTGTAACGACCCGACTTTTTAGCTTGTCGATTTACGAAGGGTAATCAACATTCGGATCATTACTTAATCTAATTAGACCATAATTCAATATTACAAAGGAAAGAATTAACCTTTATTAACTATAGCTGCTAGAATCCATAATAAACCTCTAATTAATATTACATCAAAGTCTGAAAAATACTGTCCCAACATGCTGGGATCTTAGTAACAAACTAAATAAAGGTTTAAATAGTTCTGACTAAACTAGAATACTTAAATAGAGGCCCAAACTCTCAAGCCCATCCGGCGAAGCCCGCTCTAATCTGCTGCAACGTCACCTGAAACTGAGGGGGGGGTCCACCATCAGTGGCGAGTAACTAGGCTGTCCCATTTAATCGAGGGACCACCAAACACATAATAGCATAGAAATTGTCATAAAAACTGTAAAGAACTTAATACATGTTTTACACATAAATATACAAATTACGTATAAATGTACGTATAAAAATACATATAAAAGAACGTATAGACGTACGTATAAATGTACGTACAGAAATACGTATACAAGTACGTATAAAGATACGTATAAATACACCTGCAGAGATACGGTTAGAATACGTATAATCTTCGTATAGAATACGTACAAACAACCCTGCAGATACGGTTAGAATACATACAAAATACATTCAACATTCGCATACATACATACGCTAACATACTCGAATAATTACAGAAATATACACAGCGGAAGACTTATAATATACTGAACTTGTACTTTATATTATACAACTTAGAATTATACTTCACCACCTTCTTACATGATATCATCAGTAAATCCTAATCATATCTTTTCATAATCTTATCATCGAATTTCATATCATAATCTTATCATATCATATGTTATATCTTATCATAATCTTTCTTAATCGTAATTCATATCTTATAATTACATCTCATCTCATATCATAACATCAATCTTATAATAAGGGCATAATAGCTTCTTATCTTAACATATGCACTTATCATATCATTACATCAATCTTATAATAAGGACATAATATCTTCTTAACTTTACATATGTACTTATTATATCAACTTAACTTAACATATCATCTTTGCGGACTGTCTTCTTCAGCTCGTAGCGAACCTTTGCGTTCGCAACTTTCCTAGAACACGTCGGGGTGAACCTTTGCGTCCCACCCGTAGCCCTCCTTTGCGAGAACTAAGCCTAAGCTATGGCCATAACTCCTGGTAGCGGCTCGCAGATACGGTTACCAGACGGCTACATGTTCTAAGACCAAGAACTGCGCGGGGGAACCTTTGCGTTCGTCCCATGTGAGCAGTGGCATCGACTAAACCCAATTGATAACCTTTGCGTTATCGCAAGGGCGTCCTATCTTATTTAACCCGATTGATGACCTTTGCGTCATCGCAGGGGCGATCTTTATATTGTATCTTATATCTTTACTTAATCATATCATATCATATATTGGGAAATACTAGGTGACCGTAATAGGAAATGAAATGTTCGGAGTCCCAGGAAAGAGAGGTGCGGCACGTATATTGGCCACCTTAAATACCAAGTCTTTCCTAGCCAGAGACCGAAACATAACATGTATATCTATTACTCTGTTTCCTTTCTTATCCCTAGTAATATCTTATATATCTTCAAAACTCATATAATATATTATCCTTAAAATATATATATCATATACTTATAATCTTACCCTTTCGGATACTAATTTTAATATTATATCATATACTAATTTGTAACCTTATCCAAAGTAAGATAATTGTATTAATAACACTATTAGTATTTGGCCCTAATAAACATGTTACTAATATTATTATTCCTTTTTATCCCTACACTTTACAACTTATCCCCAATAATTATTTTATCCGTAACTTATATTACTAAATTATTCCTAAATTAATAACAATTCAAAATCAACTAAATTTGACTATTTCCAGCAATTTTACACGGCATTCCCAGAATGTTAACAAAATTTAATTAATTTCTTAATTTATTTTAATTAAACAACTAATTACTAAAAATTAGCAAATTAAAATAAAAATCATATTTTTCCTAATTTTCTTCCACACGACGTTTTAATATCTTTTAATAAAAATTATTTAATTAATTCATATAATTTAATCTACAGCAAACACTTAAATTAAATAAACAATTCTTACGAAAAATTATACTTAACATAACATAACAAGATTAAAATCATACATACACGGCATATACATATAAACAAGAAATAACACAACTTTTAATGTTTTAATCTTTAGCTCACTCGGGAGAATCCAGAGAGTAAGTAGATTTTAGAATATAATTCAAGAACAAATTTACATATTCAAGAATTTAAAGATTCATGGAATTAAATAAGGATTTAAAATAAAGATTCACATATTTAATCTAGCATGTTCAAGATTAGTATAAAAATAACATTTTTATTTCCTCCTTTAAATTTTGTACCACTCGAAAATTCAATAATTAATAATAGCATATTTTAATAATTCAATTGCCCTATTTTATACAATCTGATTTTTAAAGAATTAAATTAAAAACGACCATCTAAAGATCTCTAAAAATCTGGAAATTTTTATGGGAGCTAAATATGGGTTCAAGTATTTACGTGCATAAATTTCGTCTAAAAATAACATCTTTTACTATTTTTAAGTGATTTTATAACTAACCAGTCAGATTAGGCTGAATTCGGTTTCAGAATTTTATGCCATATCAAACGATCTTTAAAAATTACGAAAATTTAACACAAGCTGTAAAACATTATCACTGACTTCCATATAAAATTTCGTAGCATTCCGAATTGATTAAGTACACTAATAAATTCGTAAACCTATTCTGGACAGTTTTACCGGTTTGAAAGATTAAATTTTTATAAATAATAAACGGACGAATTTTTCCACGAAATAAATCATGGTTAATAATCAAACAGTAAACCAGATACCATGAAAAATTAATCAAGAAATAACAAGATTTGATTGGTAAATAAATTATACAAGATCATACATAAAATCAAGAAAATACATAAAAATCAATTAAGAAATTCATGCTTCATGCTCGACATGTTCATATGAAAACAATATTAAACTTCCTACAATTTTCATGCTTCAATTCCTAATTAACTATGTGTTTTTCTACCCATAGATTAAAGAGGAAAGCGAAGTTACCTTAATCGCATAATATTCCAAGGCAAAAATCACCCCTTGGTGATCAATTATGCACGGCTAGTTAAGAGGAAAAAGGAGGGATTTTCTTGTTAGAGTTTTTGTGACTAAATGCAAAAATAGGAACAAAAGAGGACACTAGTTCCTATTTATAGAAAAAGAAAATCAAAACAAACCCTAAACAACACCATAGGGCTGCCGTGATTTTTAGGAGATTATAAGGGAATTAGTTAGGTTGTTTGAACAACCAATTTGAATGGGTTTTAAAAGAAATAAATAAATTAGGTTAAATTAATTACCAATTAAATTAAGAAATCAATATTGGCCCAAACCAAGGAGGTAGCCGGCCATGAGGATAAGGAAAAGAAAATTGGGTCTTTGGCCCAATTTTGGAAGAGAAAAGAGTTGGGCTAAAAATCAAACAGTCCAATTCAATGGGCCTTTTTGGACTAAAAATTGAATAAATACTATTAATAACCACGAAATTTTCTGGCCCAAAATTCCGGGTTATTACAGTGATGACGATCATGATGAGGAGGATAAAGCAGATAAGGCAAAGCGAGAGAAGACAAATTGTCAAAGTAGGCGTAGAAGGGGTCTCCGATCTTACCTAAATTTTTGTAACAAGGAGTACCAAGTGGACATGGGTCCCAGGCGGAACCAAAAGTTGAAAGCCCAAATTGTGAAGTATGTTAGGGTAGCAGGGAGTAAGGTAGAAGTTGATAATTTGATGTATGGAAATTAGTTGCAATTGGTAATATGAATATACCAATTCTAATATGAACATTTCATGATTGATGCATGTTTTCCTTTTTTTTTTGTGCAGAGAAACACCAAATTTGATTAAGTGTGGTTCCATGTTTGCTGACCTCCGAGATTGCTACACGGTTGTGGGCGAGAATAGTGCAGGGGTCCGAAACACTGTGAGTAGTTAGCATTGTTCTTACGCGCTAGTTTATTTTGTGTTCCTAAATTTTTTTTGTTATTTTTTGTTCCTTTCGCTGACAAGTACTTATTAATTTTATTATTGATGTAGTATATTAGCATGGTTGTTGTTCTCTACACAGAGATGTGGAAGAACAATTATGGGAAGAATAGCAGCATTCGACTAATGATGGACCCGTCATTTGGTGTATGTAAAAAATTATTTAACTTCGTTAGCATTTTTTTATTGTGATTTAATTTTAACTAATTTATTTTGTACTAGATGATGGCTCTTCAAGAGGATGGTCCATCCTCAACTTGGCATAACACTTTGAGGAGGTGTAAGGGATATGCTAAGAAATATCCTGCAACTTCTGCATTGAGATATCAAGTGGTAAATACATCTTACTTGAAATCCATGGGTTTAGTATTTTTGCATTAAACAGTTTTTTTCTGTAGGTTTAATTAGTACTTGCGTTAAAAAATTAAAATGTTACTTTCTGCAACTAATTCTATAACTTATTTGACACTAGTTATCTAGTATGAAAAACTGTTCTGAATGAGACTGGATTGTGATGATATTAGAAAATCCAAATAGTATGTAAAATTAAATGGTTGAATATAGTAGTAGGCTAGTAGTTCTTCTGGTATTAAGATGCTCTTCATTTTTTCTATAGCCATTGCCTATAGTCCTATACTAATACCATGACACTTAATTTAGTGTTATTATATAAATTTACCTCTTCCTCCTTGTCATTCCTATATCCTCAGTTATTGTTTTATGAATGGACTTATTCATTTCTCGTATGGAAAGCATATTGACTGGTTTTTCTGTTGGCTTGTATAACTAATTATTTTTGTGCCATTTCCATTATAAGGTATTTCTCCCCGTTTTGCAAGATGGACACTGGTGGTTGTAGACACCTAAAAGTGTCTCCCCAATTAAGGGTCCAATGATTGTAATATACCCGTCGTCAATTGGTCCGGATTTCTGAAAAGGCCTGAGAATTGCTTGTTTTGAACTTTGACCCATTTTTAGACCAAACCCGAGCCTTTATAATTAACCCTAAACCTTTTTAAGCCATGCCCAAATTTGAACCTTTTAACCAAGCCCAAATCTTTTAGCCCAAATAAACCAAAACTAACTAACATTACTAAATTTTTAATAATAATAATAATAATAACAACTAAATTAGTACACTAACTAAATAATTACTAAACTAATCCACTCAAGATCATCACACCATATATATCTTGTACACAATCTTCTACATCTCATACCATAATCTCTATATCTCCTATATCATTTCTAATCACCCTTCCAACTCATGTAATCTCAACCATATCACACCATATCACACATATCATCACCATTACCATTATCCTATCACCATGCTTCCCATATTTATCGTCCAATATCTCATCATATCAACCATATCACATCCATATCTTCCATCAAATCTCATGATTTCCTACATAATCATCTCCATATCAAGCTCTTACCTTAGTCTATCTCATCACATCCCCCCATATCCTTCTTGATTTTCTTCTTGAACCTTCCAATCAAACTATATATACCAGCCCTCTTCATCACCAAAAAAAACACACAAAAAAAATCCTCTCGAACTACCCTCTAAACTACAACAAACGCAGCAGCAATAACACATAAAAACAACCCTCAAACAGTAATAAAACGAGCGATTCGAAAGCCTTGACGATTCCGTTTCGACCACGGCGATTTCGGTATAATTTCTGAGGACTCAATCTCTTTATAATCATATATGTATTTGATTTCATAATCCATTTAAGTACTAATCAGTTTATTCATGATTGTAGCAAGTTATAGCTTGATGTTTTGTTTTATTTTCTCGGTTTTGTTCTGAGCAGTAACTTTGATGAATTTTCCAGAGCTATTGGGAATGATTTACGATCTATGTGAGTACTCATTTTCGAGCTTGTTATGTCTAGTTTCAAGAAAAAATATTTCAAAAAATTTAAGAAAATTCCTTCTGGGCGTTTTATGGGATTGAACGCAGCCTAGTCATGAACTCGCTGTTCAAATTTATTATTTCCAGTTTTGTTTGTCTAACTTTGCCGAATTTTGTAGGAAAATTGGGATTGAATTACGAGTCGTGTGAATACTAGTTTTGAAACCTATTATGTCTAGTTTTACAGAAAAATATTTTAAAAAAATTAAGAAAATTCCTTCTGGGCGTTTTTTATGGGATTGAACGCAGTCTAGTCATGAACTCGCTGTTCAGATTTTTTATTTCTAGTTTTGTTTATCTAACTTTGCCGAATTTTTCAGGACAATTGGGATTGAATTAGGAGTCGTGTGAATAATCATTTTAAAGCTTATTATGTATACTTGTACTGAAAAATATCAAATAAATTTTATAAAATTTTCTTCTAGATGTTTTATGGGTTCGAACAGAGGATGGTCAGTCTTGCTCTTTTCAGTTTCGTTTGTCTGACTTTGCTAAATTTTACAGGATTTCTTGAAACTAATTAGTGGTAGTGTGAGTATTCATTTTGAAGCTTGTTGTGTCTAGTTTTATGGAAAAATATTAGAAAAAATTTTAAAAATATTCTTGCAGGTGATTTTCTGGTCCGAAGCCAGGTTGTTCAGTGCTGATCTGATTGCATATGACTTGATTTTCTTAGTTTATTTTGTTTTATTTTTGTTAGTTTTTTATTTGATATTATTTGACTTGATTTTATTTCATATGATTTTATTTGGTCACATATTGTTTAATTGTGTCACTTGTTATCTTACTTGATTTTTTTTATTATTTCATGATCTCATGTACATATTTTTATTTTATCTCATGTATATATTTTGTAACCTTGGAAAATTGTGACATTAGGGACCGTTTAATATGGACTAAATCAAAGTGGTCACCTTAAATTAGTCATAATTGTAATAATTTGAAAACGCCTAATAAATCGCGCTTTTAAGGACATAATACGGAGATATTTATGTATTCGGGATTAATAATAATTTGACCACAAAAAGAGACCTAGTAGAGACCGCTTACAGGCGGGCGGGCCCAATGCACGTTTGGCTCGTAACCTGTCCCCGAACCCATACTCTGGTGCACGACCATATGGGGCTGATTGCTCCTGGCTTTCAGTACTTCTTCGGTGTCCGTGGACCGTATAAAACGCATGGTGGCGACTCCTACTAGTCCGTATTCACGTACGACGTTAACGAGCATTCAAAATAACTCGTGAGACGTAGGCGGTCGGGTAAAAACGACCCCTACAATGGTGTGTTGCAGTCTCTGCCAACACTTCGGAGTTGTGGGTAATGGACTCATTGAAGAGGAGGCCCTTGGAATCCCGACGTTTCTCCATTGATAAGCTGGTTAGGCGTTAAAAATTTCATTTTTGTTTTTATCAACCTTTTTTAAGTCATCAATGGTTTAATTAAGATAATTCATTGATCGCGAGAATAGTGTGTATGGCTATTGATACTTTTAAATCAACTACCACATTGTAGTGCATGGCTACTAATTTATATTTTAAGACTGTCGATTCTGAGTGGGAAGAAGGTAAAGTTATAATGTGGGAGAGGAAAGTTGTTATGAACGATCCTCAAGATGATGGGTATGTATTGAAATACTGATTCGATTAGAATAGTTTATGTGCCTTACTTTTGGAAGTGTATTTCATTTGTCTTTAATGACTCGCAGGTTTAGTTGTGGTATTAGGATGCTTCTTTGTATCAAAACATGCACTGATCGATGTAGAAGTAATTTTCGATTGGTAAGTTTATCATGACATGTGATTGTCCATGTTTGTTTGTATGGTTAGTTAATTGATGCTAGTCTTTTATTATTGCAGACTTCATCTGTGGATGAAGCTCGCGGTTGATTACTTGTTGAGGACATTCTTGCGGATGAAAATGAAGTCAGGGATGAAGTTAAGAAGTTACTGAAATGAAGTAGTGATATTAAGGGATGATGAACATGTGATTTTTGTAAATTGTTTATAGGATGTAAATGTATTATTGGCGATAATTGTAATGTGGTGTATATTTTATTTGTAGTCGTTTACATATATAATTGTATCTTTTGTTAGGACTATTGGCGATGGTCGAGGTCATGAAGCATCGCATGAACATGTGGTTGAAGGGATTATAAATATGTTTGTCATATGTCATATGTGAAAAATTACAATACCTTTTGAATAATTGAATTGCATACATTTATCTTATGTTAATGTGAGCATATCTCATTGTCAAAATTTCATATCTTTGTGCAATTCTAAACATATTTCAATATATATGAAGAAAGTGTATGCAATATGGAATTTATATAGAATTAAAACCATACACTTATCTTCTGTTAATATTAGCATATCTCATTGTCTCAATTTCCTATCTTAGTGTAACTGTAAACATATTTCAATGTATATCAAATAAAGTGTATGCAATATAGAATTAACATAGATAGAATTAAAACCATACTTTAGTGTATGCTTATGGTTGTGTTTTAAGGGATTATTAATGGTTAATTGCTTGATATTTCGAACAATTTTGTTGTATCTTAATTATATTATTTTTAATGGATTCAAGGCATGGTCTATCTTCTGTTAGTAATAGCATATCTCACTGTCATATGGTCCTATCTTAGTGTTACTAAATCATATTGTAAGTTTATGAAGTGAAGACTATTTATAAACATATAGCAATTAATATTATGTGAAGGACTCATCATTCAATAGATATAGAACACAAAAACCCTCCAAAAATTAACAATACATATATTTTTTCATTAAAATTAAAAAGTTAAGGGAATTCCAAGGGATTTACATATTTATAGTCATCCCATCCATACATTTACAAAAGTTGGAATTTTATGGAAATCCCGTAAAATTAAAAAAACTCGAGATAAAGTGATTACTTAATTAGGAAAACTCGAGATATATGTCGTTTACATATATTAATATTAAGCACTTTTATACGATGTATCCAATCATGGAGCGATCCCTTTGATTGAACCACCTATTCCGTTGCTTTTTTCGTAAATCTTCACAAACTCAATTTCTTTAATGAGTGACAACACTACCATTCCACCAAAAATATGTTTAGGTGAAATTCCATCGATTTTGTTGCAACTGCTCTTGTGAATAATTGTCTTCAACAATTGCTTCGACGTTCTTGTTTCAAACAACACTACAATGTCGGGTTTATGAACCTCAGTGATATGCTTCAAATTTCCTCTAAATGTATCGCGTCCTACACCTTGACTATTCCATGTAACCAAATGAATATTAGATTTTTGTATTAAACAAAATTTACTACCTTTGTTGGGTTGTTCCACCTTCTCATGGCATTGAATTTGGAACTCGTAATTCCTACCATCAATGGTGTATAAAGTAGCATCCGAACACCATTAACTTATCTTAATATCCAAACCCGAAGGATTACGAACTTTAATAAGTTGAAGTCTTGATGACATGCTATGACAATGCCAGCTGTACATGCCAAGGTAAAGCTGTGCCTCGCTTCTCCGTGATGGTAAAACATGACTGCATGAACTCCATAAATCTTGCAATATTTTTGTTGTTCTTTCACTATTTTCAAAGAGCCATTTTAGCACAACCCTTAAAGCACGAGGGAAAGAAGCAAAATCACCAAAATCAGGTATCGATGCCGGAGTCAGGTAACCTCCTTCAGTTACACGTACTACACCATACCTATCTAATGGTATTAAATCGGGGTTGACAATCATTTCTTTTACGTCGTCTGAATGAAGCTGAGTAAGTGCTGCCCTAGCCTTGTTATTCTCATAGGTATGGTTTGTAATAAACCCATAATTAGATTCACCATGTGGTTTGTAAGATATTTTTTGGTTGAAGAGTATATTTTGGCATAAATGGAGCATATAAAGGGATGATATCAACTTTGGGTATGTTGGGTCTTATTGCTTTCGAAGGTCGGATTATAGTTAGTGGTATGGTGGTGGGAAAAACAGGTTGCTTTCTTTTCCGAGCTTGAAAAGATGGTGGTTGAAGCAATAATGGAGTTATAGCCATTGATGGAAGAGATGAAGGAGGAAGGAGAAAGTATAAGTATTTGATTTTTTTGGTATTTGGGTTTTAAAATAAAATCAGAGAGTGTTATGCTTGCTTTTATAGTCAATAATAAGGTGCAATATGTTTTGGCGGTATGGACGGTGCATTTGGCGGGAAATTTGTTGTCAATGAATTAGTGGAAAATTCATTGGGATGAAAGTGCTTTTTTTAGTATTTAATTTAACATCATATCTTATAATTAATGTTATCATATCACAAATGTTATAGGTTGTCTCATATGTTGTACTAGTTAAATTATGTATATATAAGTATGTTTGAATTTTTTAATGTATTTTATCTAATTAATACAATTTTAAACTGGTTTAATTACTCGGATAAGGTTGTCGGTACTATATTAGACGATATAGTAAGTATTTTCATAATATCCGAACATTGTTAGATTTAAATTGTTTAATTACTCGGATAAGGTTGTCGATACTATATTAGACGATATAGTAAGTATTTTCATAATATCCGAACTTTGTTAGATTTAAATTGTTTAATTACTCGGATAAGGTTGTCGGTACTATATTAGACGACATAGTAAGTATTTTCATAATATCCGAACTTGTTAGAGTTAACTACTTTAATTACTAGGATAAGGTTATCGATACTATATTAGACGACATATGAAGTATTTTCATAATATCCGAAATTTGTTAGATTTAAATTGTTTAATTACTCGGATAAGGTTGTCGGTACTATATTAGACGATATAGTAAGTATTTTCATAACATCCAAACTTTGTTAGATTTAAATTGTTTAATTACTCGGATAAGGTTGTCGGTACTATATTAGACGACATATGAAGTATTTTCATAATATCCGAAATTTGTTAGATTTAAAAATGGTTTAATGACTCGGATAAGGTTGTCGGTACTATATTAGACGATATAGTAAGTATTTTCATAATATCCGAACTTTGTTAGATTTAAATTGTTTAATTACTCGGGTAAGGTTGTCGGTATTATATTAGACGACATATGAAGTATTTGTTTGCTTTAATGGTGGTATTTGTTTGCTTTAATGGTGGTATTTCTTTGCTTTAATGATGGTATTTGTTTGAGTTGTAGATATTTTTATATTTTTCGAACTCACCTTTTGATGTAATGGGTATATGTGTTGATTTTTTGTATTTTTCGAATTCATCTTTCGTTTATATGGGTATATGTCTTGATTTTTTGTGGAGATGTAAGATTCAAACTTCATTTTAGTGGGAATTACTCGGATTCTTTGATTTTTCAAACTCAAAATTAAATGGGTATATTACTGGATTTTTTTATTTTTTCAAATTCATTTTTGGATTTACTGGGTATTTGTGTCGATTTTTCCACTACTTGGGTAGAATGTGGGTATATGAAACAATTTTATAAAATTTGTGTAGAATCGAATATGGGTACCTCAAGGTCGAATTTTTTTGAAATATTACGAAATTAGGTTATTATGTAGACAAATGTTATGATATTTTGCTCAATTGCTATTCTGTGATGATACATCTTAGGAAGTATTAGGGCAAATGTTAATGTGGTTGTATGCTGATGTGGATGTTTGTTATGAAGTTATTGATTTAAAAATGAGGTTGTGTGTGTATTCATTCAGAATGGAAGACACTATCAAGGCGTTGCGTTTTAAGATTGAAAATCCGTTATTCAAAGCCCCTAACCAGATTCCTCCCATTAAACCTCCAGCTCTTGTCATAGACGAGCATCATATGACAAATCCCCAACAACTAGAATTTATTGAGCATCCTATCCCGACATTTTGGGAGGTAGACCCGAACGAATACTATTTCTACACCTTAAACGAAAATGACCAACAATCATTGGTTGAACCTCAGATAATTTGCAACATAATTACATACGTATATCAAGGCAACGCACCTTTCATGGAGATGTGGATGGTTGGAATACCCCAAAATTTTGGGCTATTTTAAATTTTTTATTTAATTAATTGAATATCTAATTAATTATTTATTTAATTAATTATTATTTAATTAATTATAATCTAGCACTTTAGTGAGCCTATTCTTAAACCTTGGCCCAAATCTTTTACCTTCTTATGCCCAAAACCAAGCCCAATGTTTTCCCCTCATCACCCCACCTCACGGCCCCATTTATTTTCTTTTATTTAATTGTTTTATTTCTCTTTTCCACCTTAATTAGTAAACTAGCTATATCTATTTTGACCCTACCCAAAAATCTAACCTTTGCCCTCCTAATTTTCCTACTAGATTATAGGAGCCTACTACTTCCCTTATGACTATTAATGTAGCGACCCTGATTTTCATGATATTTCTGCCTTGACTTATGTGTATTTATGTGGTGTTATGTATAGTTCAAATTTATTTTTGAACTATTTATATTATTTTATGTGAATAATTTCGATTTAATTCGAATTATTTTATTTGCAGTTATTATTGTTTATGTTAATTATTATTTAATTAATTAGAATTTTTATTATTTAATTTTCTAATTAATTATTTAATATTTTGGGCTAAATCGATTTATGCATGATTAATCATGCGGTTTTTGCAAGTTAGCCCAATTGATCACGAGAGCCCAATTTTGGCCCATGTTGCAAGCCAAAACCGGCCCCCTCCTTATGCATGGCAAGTTTTTCCACTTGCCTTGTGTTCACACCTTAACTAACTCTATATATAGATGAGTTAGTGAGGCTTGATGATCCATTTGCTCATTTGCCATTCTAACACACTTGCTCATCAAAAGTTCAAACACAAAACTCCCTCTCATTTGCTCCCAAACCCCACGCCATTTTTGGCTATAATCACCATCAATTGTTCATCATCAATTCTAACCTTAAACTTAAAGATTCAAAGTCTATTGATCTTTAAGTATCCTAAACACAATCTAAACCCAATTGTTTCAATCAAGATCGTTGGTTCGGGTTTGGTTTGATCGTGTTCGTGTGGGAGCCGTGTGGTTCGAGTGGGTTCGTGTGGTGGACCGTGTTGATCAAGGTGTTCCGTGGTGGTGGCCGTGCATCACAGCCGTGCAGCAGGGCCGTGTTCGAAGTGGTGTTCGTGTGCAAGGACCGTGCCGTGTGTGTGCCGTGCCGTGTTCGTGTGTTGTGCGTGGCTGGGCCGTGTTCTTTGGGTAGTTCCGGGTAGCAATTTTTGTGTTGATTTGTGTGTTAATCTTCAACAAGGTAACATACTTTCTCAACTTAATTGGTATACTATGATTATAGTATAGATTAAATGCATGTATGGGTTTATTTGTTGAAGTTTGATCATGTTTTCATGTATGAATTGCAAATCTGATTTTATGTGGTTTAATGATGATTTTGGGGATTGAATATGTTGATTTTATGGTTGAATAAGTTGGTTTTAAGTTCATGTTGATCATGTTAAAGTTTGATGAATTTTGGGTGATAGTAAGTTGGTAATTTCATGGTTGAAAAGTTGAGTTATGCGTGTGATGTATGTATGATTGGATGAGTTCTTGGTTGAAGTTCTTGAATCTTGATTGAGTTCTTGATTGGCGTTCTTGAATCTTGATGAGTTCTTTATGAATCTTGATGAGTTCTTTATGGATCTTGATGAGTTCTTTATGAGTTCTTGGTCGAGTCTTGAAAGTTAAAGAAAGTAGTATTGATTAAAGAAAGTCAAAGAAAATGTTAAAGAAAGTTAAAGAATGGATTAAGAATGTTGATTATTGTTGGTTAGACTCAAGACTAAGGCGTAAAGGCAATTCTTGAGAATAACTTCGTGTTTTAACTGATTATTTTCGAGAATCAAGGCGCAAAGGCAATTCTTGAAATTAATTAAGTTACGATTGAGATATTAAGATTTTAAAGATTTAATTAAAGATTTAGCTTGATTCCGTAGCTAGACGCCTAAAACTTAGAGTAAGATTCTATGTTTTTGGGTTAAGACGTTGCCCCTATTCCATCCGCGGTATTGGGATAGTTGGAGTCTTACTATGTTATCTTCGGATGTGGATTTCCAGTAAGATTGGTTTCACGGGACTTGGGAGTAAGATTCTCATTTCCTAACATAGTAGAAAGTTCGAATGCGTAAGATGCGTTCGTACGAGCGTAGTCCGGTCTAGTATATGAATGATTGCGCCAAAGATAAGTTTGGATAAGATGTTTGAGTCGAGTTTGTTATTGATTGATTTTCGCATGATTGATGATTGGTTTGGATATTTGATTTGTGCTATGTTCATGTGTATTCCCATTAGGGTGAGTCAGTTATGTTACTCGCCACTGATGGTGGACTGTTGTTTATTTTCCAGGTAATTCTGATGACGAGGCTCTTGCTTAGTTTTGGGTTGGGCGAGTGTCGATATTTTAATATGATTGTATTTTCATTATTTGTTGATTTTGGATAGTATTAGACTATAGTATGGACTTGTATACATTTGTTTGAACTCTGACATGTGTTTGGAGTTTATAGTATATTAGACTTTGTAGTTTGACTTTTGGTTTAGTATTGTACAAACTTGTGGGTATTTGTACTTTTGGAATCATAATAATAATATTTGAGGTATTAGTTTTTAATTCTTAAGTATTTGAGTGGTTAGTTATGACTATTCGACTCGTCGGTTTCTTCCGCGCCGATTTAAGCGAGTCGGGTCGTCACAATTAACCTCACGGACCCCAATTAAAAATCATCCAAGAGTTCATAACTTAATTTCCTTCCTAATCTCTATCAATCACAGAAATCCATAAAAACTTCTAAACACTTTCTGTTGATTCCAAGAACTCAAAGATTAAAGCAAGAGGACTAAAGGAGCCTAGGAAGACTCGTGGATCACTTGGCCCCTAGCAATTTCGAACCTCCCCTTTTTCTTGATAGGTAATTAGATTGCTTTGCTTAATCTTTAGGATAGATTAGTTATATAATATCTAGAATAGGTTTAGAATTGTTTAGAATTGCTCAGAATTATTTAGAATAAATTTTCGAGTGGTTTGATGATGTACTGTGATGAATGTCGAGTGCCTTAATAGTTTTCCATGTTTATTTGATAAGTTTATTTCATGCTATATCATATTTATGGTTGTTTTAATGATTCTTGATAATTAGAAATTGCTAAATTAATTATTGAATGTTGTAAAGGGTTGGACGAATGATGGTCGAATGGTTCTTGGTTTGTTCGAATATTATTCTTGATAAAAATTTGATCTTTTTGTTATAATCTTGATCTATAGATAGCTTTTAATGATTTTCCTGAATTAAATCTTTATCTAGTAAAGTTATTGAATTATAAAATTATGATCTTGATTATTTATTAGTAAGTGCCGTGTGATAACCATGGGATAATAACAATAAGGTTCGAAATTCTTGAATGAAATTTAAGTATGAATTTTTATTATGTTAATTTAGTATTATTTATCTAATCTTGATATTTCTAGAATTATGAAAGTATGAATTGATCTCGCTCATGTTACAATAGAGCCGTGTATTACTTATAAATAAAAGTATGGATTTTTGTTTGTTTTTATGATAAAAGATTAGAATACGAACTAAGTCTTGAAATTGCTTTTAATTAATTAAATAAAACTAGTAAATTTAATTAGATTAAAATATGAATTCTTGTTATTCCTTTTGAAAATGTCGAGTGATAGGAATGATAAAAGGATTGATTTTTCATTATTTAATTAGAATAAAAATTGGATTTTTTGATCACGTTCTTTAAATTATTTAAATTAATTGATTAAAGTTTGTATTTGGTTTGATGATTGTTTTGATTATGAAAATTATGAAAGCGAATCGTGGTAATATTTATATCAGGGAAGGCCGTGTAGTTTGGTAAGTGCAAGGGTAAGTTTCGACTTCTGTTTTTGTATATGGTTGAATTGTATTATTGAATTATGTTCATTGCATGTCTTCTTATGTGAACTTGTTAAGTCGGATAAGGTTGTTGCATGTAGATTTTCGTGTGCATGTGGGCTAGATGTCGTGTATGTTGAGTCTCGAATTAGGGCTTTGAGTCAAGTAAAGTTGAACTAGAGTTGATTAGAAGTAAGGTCTTGTTGAAAGAGTCAAAATTGTGAACTAGTAAGTTGAACTTGAAAAGATAATAAACTATGAAATGCCCGCCTATCTAGTGACTAAAGTTCCATGAACATAAGTATAGTCGAAGCCACCGTCCCTTCTGCAGTTTTGGGACAGTTCTGGATCCTAGTGTCGGGAAGTAGATCAAAAGTGGTTGACCCGGCATGAGACAAGGAAAGTTGGGGAAGAGTTAAGGTTTCCCCTACGAGCATATGACTATGTCACGGATTAGCACTTGAATTGAACTAGAACTTGAAAGTCAATATTGGAGTCTAGAAGTTTAGAATTGGGTTAAGCTTGTCTTGAGAGTCTTGGTTGAATATTCTGTGTGATCTGTTTCCACTGCGTACTTGAATCTGAATGTCTTGAAATGATTTTCCTGTTGACTTGTTTGATTGTTCTGTTGATCTATTCTATTTATTATGTTTCTAATTGTATTCTACTGATTAAGTAGAACAATCTAATTACTCCCCACTGACTGTGGACCCCAAACCCTTTTTCAGGTACAAGTGATGTTTGATTAGGTTACGCAAGGGATAGGATTGTGAGCAAGCGAGAATAGTAGTTTAAATGTTTTGATGGCAATTTCTAGCCTTTGTAACCGTTTTAGTGAATTTCCCGTAATTGATTAGTAACAATGGACTTTGATAATATAGCTATTTTGGTTCATTTATTGTTTATATTGAATAATTTGAATTAAGTTTAGAGCTTCCGCTGTTATTAATGAATTTGTTATTAAAAGAGTATGGTTATTAATGATCCTTGTTGTTGTTTTCTCCGAAAACAACGTTGCTAAAACGCGGGTCGTTACAATGGTACCCAAAAAAGGGGGTCCACATGTTCCAGCTCATCTACCAAGCTTGGAAACCATAGCAGAATTGTCCCCACAATCAGCAACCTCTTGGTTTGAATGGTTTATAGCAGTGGACATAAGGGAAGATATTGTAATGGATTCACAGTTTGGGATTTTAGCTGACCCTGCTCCAATTTTGCCTCAAAAGAGACCCTCATATTTTCTGAACGAAAAGGGTGTCAAACTAGATATTGCTGCTGTGTCAAATGCTCTATACATAGGGACTATGCAGTCATCTTATGTCCAGCTTCACATTTGGGTTGAGGTTTTTAAGGATGACCAAAAAAATCGGAAAATGCTAAGGGTCAAAGCAACTCCACTAACCGAGACTGTGTTCATTAGGAAGGGAATGAAATTTGTCACCCAAAACACCACCACACAAGAGGATTGGAGTGAAATTCACTCAAGCGGAGGTATTGATGCTCCTACTACTTTCATGGTGTGGAACACAAGGGGTGTTTCACGACCTATGTTCGAGACAAACATGATTCATCTTAGGAAAAACCACTACCCCCATGTCATGCTTTTAACCGAGACAAAGATATCACAAAAACAGGCTCAACACATCCTTCAAAGTCTACCATACTTCAATGCATATCATTGTGTTGAGCCTGTTGGGGTGTCCGGAGGTAGAGGTGGCCACCGAACGGGCCGGGCCAGGTACCGGGCCGGGCCAGGAAAACATGACCCGTGAACCGGCCCGCTGGGTTACCGGGCCGGGCCGAGCCGGGCCGGGTTCATGGAGTGGTGACCTATGAACCGGTTCGGCCGGGTTGAACCGGGCCTGGCACCGGGCCGGGTTGGGCCGGGTTCGCGGGTTATCCGGGTTGGGACGGGTTCGCGGGTTGGACCGGGTTCATGGGTTCGCGGGTTGGACCGGGTTCATGGGTTCGCAATTTAAGGGGGTTTACGGTTTAGGCATTTGGAGAATTGGAGGGTTTAGGGGGGTTTGGAGAGGGTTTAGGGGGGCTTTGGAGGGTTTAGGTAATTTGAAAAGATTTGGAGGGTTTGTAAATTGTCATGGTTTTGACTTTTGACTTTTGAGTTTTTATAGTATATATGATAATATGAATAAATGAATAATTGAATATAATACATTAAAACAATTAAACATGTAACAAATTTACTTTAATAAATCATAGTTGACCAAATAAATTAAGTTGCAATATATATTGAACTTATATTATAATTTACAAATTACAATTATAAAAATGTATGTAAAATCTAGAAAGTTAAAGTATTACTTATACAATTAGAATTCGTAATTACACAACTAGAATTCGTAACTAATATTTAATTTATAAATTAGAAATTTACAAATTACAATTTACAAATATATTTTATAAAAAATAATAAAATTAAATCACTTCAACACCCTGGAAAAAAAAACATCCAAATGATATTAGTTAATTACAATTTACAAAACATATGCATTAAAAATAATTACATAATGTAAAAACATTAAAATAATTATGTAAAAAATAAGGCAAAAATATATGAACCCCCCCCGAGGGGGGGGGGGGGGCTTGGACTTACTTTGATTATTAAAATTTAATTTTTGAATTAAATTTTAGTTTATTAAAATTTAATTTTTGAATTAAATTTTAATTTATTAAAATTTAATTTTTGAATTAAATTTTAATTTATTAAAATTTAATTTCTGAATTAAATTTTACTTTTCAAAATAAGATGCCTACGTATCCTTAAGTTTCTTAAGTAAACTTAAGGAATCAAAGCCCACGTAGTTCTTTTGCGTACCTGAATGGTGGTCGTGGACCGTTGTTGTGACTTTTGACTTATGTTGCGTCATTTCCGCTAGGGCCTGCATCGGATTCTGATGTATTCATCAACATCCACGGGTCTTCTTCGTCTTGGTCGTCCTCCTTCAATCCTTGTATCCTCTTTTCCGCCTGATCCCAATCTTTTTTGCAAACACATATTTCTATGGTATTAGGGTGTAGACTAGATCTTTTTTCATCCAATACTCTTTTACCTGCACTAAAAGCTGACTCGGAAGCAACAGTAGAAGCCGGAATTGCTAGGACATCCTTAGCAATTCTAGCTAGAATAGGAAATTGAACTGAATGGGAATGCCACCATTTAATAATATGAAAATTTTCGTTAGTTTCGAATTGAAAAGATAAATAATCATCTATACCTGAACCTTCATCTTGGGAGGGTGATGATGTGGATGGTACCCTCGATTTTCCTTTACGAAGGATAGATGCTAGAAAGGGGTCTCTGTTTTTCGGCTTTGGTTGTGAAGACTAGCCGGGTTGATAAATACCCGCATAATGTTCACATAGTCTATCTAATATTGTCTTACAATCATTTACATATTTATCAACATCATAATCTGTACCAAGAGTTTCATAATAAAAGGTCAACAAGCTTCTCAATCCTTCAAGCTTGAGACCCGGGTCAAGAATAACTGCAATGCCATAAATGTAAGGGAATTCGGCAAAATAGGACATCCATTTTACCTTCATTCCCCACAAGATGTCGGTGACGGCAGGAATTTCACTGGTCTTGCTGCCTTCGTGAATGGCGTGAACTATTTTAATTCCTTCTAATACAACTAAATGTACATTAGGCTCATAAACATAAGAAAAAACTTTAGTAGCATATTCAAATGCGGCAAGTACATCACGAATAATCATAGCAATAGACCAATTGTAGTTAGTAATCATTTCACCCGGCTCAGAACGAGTTTCATTATACAATTCAGTTAAAACTTCACGATATTTAATCGCATCATCCAATAATTTAAAAGTAGAATTCCATCGGGTTACGCAATCTAAACCTATGCATTTTTTCTTTAGTCCTCTTTCCTCACATTTTCTTTTATAAGTCCTGCTCATACTACGAGTGACTCTAATCCACTTTACTACACTCCTAAATGGTTGTAATAGGGGATATAAGTCTTTAATACCTTCTTGCGCACATAAGTTTAATATATGCGCACAACATCTAACGTGTAAAAGGCTACCATTAAGTAGCAAAGGTACGTCACTGTCTTGTTTTAAAAAGTCAATAGCACGGGTATTAGCCGATGCATTGTCAAATGAAGCTGAAAAAAGTTTGTCAACCAACTGAAAATTTTTTAAACAATTTACAATACGGGTTTTAATGTTAAAACCCGTATGGTTTTCCTCCATTGCCTCAAAACAAATAATCCTTTTTTGTAAAAACCATTCATCATCTATCCAATGAACAGTTACACAAATAAAAGGTTCACCTACAAAAGAAGTCCAACAATCACTAGTTATGCTAACCCGACCATCATAGGTACGGAACATTTCCATCAAATAAGCTCGATAAGAATTATAAAGTTTGATGGTGCGACGTTTAAGGGTGTTTCTAGGAATTCTTCTAAAAGCCGGTTGCATAGCAACCCGGTTAAAATGTTCGAAATTGGGGCTTTCCCCATGAGTAAACGACAATTCATCAAGAATAACATATTTAGAAAATTCATCAATCATTCTATCACGATTATAAACAAAAGGCATACCTACGCCGGGAGTAGTCGTTGCGTACCCATGGATTTGAGCCTGTCTCGAATCATCTCTTTCTGCACCATCGGGCCCCAAGTTGTGACCCTTTTTTAAATGACGGGCCAATGTTCCGGTTCCATCGTTTTTGGTCCACTTGTAACTTTTTGGTTTTTTTGTTTTAGTAACATCTCGACAAATTTTGCAAATTGCAGTATATTTGTCGGGATCATTTGTTGCTACTTTGTCATAGTAAGGCCATACCCATGAGGTATGACCTCTTTCTCTTTTACCAGTTGATGTTGTATTAGTGTTACTAGGACCACCTTGTTCACCTCCTCCTTAATTAAAAAAAATGAAATATTAATACTTTATTTTCATAATATATCCATTTTTTGTACATAAATAAACAATTAGTGAATTAATTAATTTATTCAAACTCTTGAAAGTATTAATTTCAAGTTATATTATTTACGTAACTACGTAACTAAGTAACTACGTAACTATGTATGAATCAAAATTAATTTCAAATTATATTATTTACATAAACAATTAATTTATTTATATAAACTCATGATTCATAAATGTATGATAAAGTAAACAACTATAATAACTTCAAAAATATTAATTTGAATTTATACCTTCCATATTATCCTCCGATTCAAATTCGGGAACGTAACCTTCGCCTCCGGCGCCCACCGGAATATGAGGAGGTGGCATTGATGATGATGATTGATGGGATTGATATGGGTTGGTTCGAGGTGGACGAGGATTTTGTTGACTGTTTAATGCTCTAGCTAATGATTCAATTTCATCTGTATTTACTTCATACGAACCGTGAAATTGATCATTAACATTACCTCTACCATCACCTCTACTAGCACTACCACCACCAATTCTACCACCACTATTCCTTCCAGTCATTTTTTTTTAAATTTAGAAACTAATTTAAAATATAAGAACTGAAATTTTAATATAAGTATATAACTATATAAGTATATAACTATTAAAATTGAGAGATATTTTTTTTAATATATAAGTATATAACTATTAAACTATATAAGTATATAACTATAAGAACTGAAATTTTAATATAAACTAGTAATTTCTGAATATTTTTTTTTTTAGTATAAACTTCTAAAATTTAACTATTAAAATTGAGAAATTCAGAATTCAGAATGAGAACTTTGAGAATTAGAGAGAGTAAGAGAAGAGAAGAGAAGAAGATTGATGTTAATTGTGAAGAATATTGGGTAAATTGGATGGGTATTTATAGGGGAAATTTGGGAGGGAATATGTAAAATTAAAATTAAAAAAAAAAAAAAAAAAAAAGGGGAAGGGGCAGCAGAAATTCAGAAAAAAGGAGAGGAGAGGAGAGCTTGCATTAGTTGCATGCATTAGCAATTGCATGCATGCATTAAAGCTAATTGCATTAGAAAAAAGGACTATTGTACAAGAAATTGCAGCAGCGTGGGTCCGGGCGGGCCGAACGGGCCGGGCCTGGGTCACGGGCCGGGCCGGGCCTGGGTCACGGGCCGAACACGGGCTGGGTCACGGGCCGGGCCGGGTTAACCGGGTTAAACGAACGGGTTGGGTTACGGGCTGGGTTTGCAAAATCCGACCCATGACCCACCCGGTTTGTACCGGGTCGGGTCACGGGCCGGGCCGGGTTAACCGGGCTTGACCCATCAGGGTTGAAAACCGGGCCGGGTCCGGGCCGGGCCGGGCCAACCCGGCCCAGTGGCCACCTCTATCCGGAGGTATGGTGCTGCTATGGAATTCAAGCTGGTTGTTGGATTTCTACAACATAGATAAGGATGATGAGCAACCGAGTGTTACACTAAATGGAATTGTGCAGGTTTCTCAAAAAAAGTTAACATTATTTATTCCATTAATTTCATTCGTTGATAATTATTTAACTATATATTATGTTGTACAGGTTACAAATGCACGGAGCAATCAACCAGGGCCCTCCTATTGAACAAGCCACACAGTTCGACTACATGTCCCTCTCCTGCACCTTATGATAATTACAATTTCGACTTGGTTGTATTACATTAATTATGAATTCTTATTATTGGATGTTAACTATTAACTTCTTATGAACATTATGTATTGTAAATTGGAAGCTTAAACCGTATGTACCATTTAAATTCGGCTTATTATTAAGTAGTGTATATTTCCATTAACAGTTATGATTTTCACTCCATTCATCATATCTCAAAACTACTTTAAGGAAAACTCGCTAATTTTAGCATATCTCATATGAAATACAATCAAACTTCATATGGAGCCACTTTCGTGTCACAAATTAGTAATCTAGGCTCAAAACTCATATAGATAAATGGATATAGAATAAGTAGTTATATGTTCAATTAAACTCATGATAAAATTAAACATTGACGCATATCACAGTGAAGTAAATCACAATTGAACTATTATCATATCTCATACACCCAACATCATATCTGGGAAAAATTGAAGCAAATCATAATTGAACTATTATCATATCTCATACACCCAAAATAATATCTGGGAAAAATTGAAGCATATCACAATTGCACTATTATCATATCTCATACACCCAAAATCATATCTGAGAAAAATTGAAGCATATCACAATTGAACTATTATCATATCTCATACACCCAAAATCATATCTGGGAAAAATTGAAGTCTATCACAATTGCACCCCCCTATCACCCCTCCCCCTGCTATTATTACTAATACAAACTTATACAAATAAATTAATGTATCAATAAATCCATTATTACAATACTTATGTGAACTTATTACAAAGGCTTGAAAATCAAATACAAATGAAACTAGGGATTCCTTACACTGCCACTAGTCGATGCTTGATGTTCCTCAGACGTCTGCGGGAACAACACCCTACGAGGTCCTTCAACTTGACTATAGTACATCATTGACCCATGTGATCGAATGTTGAACATGTTTGGAAAACCATTATGTGCAGACATTTGTGACATTGGATGAGAAAACCCACTTATTGGGGGAGGAAACCTCCACAAACGCGGATCCTGCACCACAGGTTGTGGTTGGAAATAACCCATATGTGGGACTTGTTCAACAATTCAGAATTAAATCACATGTATCACAATTCATAATTAAACTCATGATATGTATCACCTATCCCTCATAATAGAGATCACCTTCTCCTTTGACTTCATGTAGCATTGGAATAATCCAATTTCAAAGCAAATAAACACAGAAAAATATTTTTGTAATATAATATAATATAATATATATATATATATATATATATATAAACTTGCAGTGGAAAAAGATTATACCACTTTCCCAAACAAAAAATTAATCAAATAATAATAACTTCATTATCATCATACAAGAAGTTGCACTTTCATAATGGCTCAAATTATAACTCAACTCATGATACGTAATTCAAAACATATGTATGCACTAATCTGGTAACGCAAACCGGCAACAACATTCATATCATGAAAACCACCTCCATAGTTGAATTGTTGTTGGAGCAGACCATTACTCTTACATCATTATGGAAATAAATTTATTAACATAATAAATAAAAAAACTTATAGCAAGATTATTCATTAACTGCTTAATATAATAATTTACCGTAATTTCTTGTCCATTTCTACTCCGTGACTTGGATACATTGTTCTTTCCACCCTTTGACCGTTGATTATTAACACCTTTCTCTGAAGAAGAATAATAACGGTGCGATGTTGTTCGGTGAGCCCTATTCGGCAAGGGAGGATCCTGAATCCCACCTGATGCGCTCCTCGTGTTGCCTTCTGCTTGTGTACATCCTTCTCCTCGGTGACCGTTGATTATCTACAGGCTTCCTCTTTGAAGATGCGTTGGTTGAATGAGGTGTTTGCATCCTTTCTGGCTCACTTGGTTGCCTAACAGATGAAGGGGTTTGACTACACGGTTGCTTCTGAATCATTATGGCTTTCTCATTCAACCGGATGTCCATCTCCTGCAGCTGCTCCAATGCTAAATTCACCATCTCCATGTGCACACATGCTTTCGAACTAATATCTTCGAAAACATTTTGCAACTTATCATACTGCCTAACTTGCTCAGTTTTCAATGGGTCATGATATGCAACTTTCACCCTCGTGTGTTTCCTATGTAAATCCTTCCTCCAACGCCTCAAAATATATTGCATCGGATATGTTAAACAAGCCTAGTATGTCATCATACAACTTAAATTAATCAGGTGCCGACACATTATCCCCGTCAAATTAAACAACTTGCATTCACACTCAGCTACATTTGTACTAGAATCATCAACCACTCGATAAACTCTTTCCGTGTATGCCTATTCCTACACCATACCCTATCATCAATCAAGTACTTAACCTCAGTTTCAGATATCTGTGTAGAGAGTCCAAAATTAGTGTGTGCAGTCCGCGAACACTCACGCTAAACCTCTTTGAACTTCATGTTGGTGTAACACTTTCTAAAAACGGTCTTGACAGTGTATCCTATCATAAGTTCAGGTCGAATTGTAGCTGATTGGGCGTCACTCTGTCTCTCCGCCTCTGCTCTAACCTCTATGTATGGCCTCACAATACCGTTCTACAAACTCCCTCAATCGAGTATGCTTATCCATATAGTCATAAAAAAAAACTATATATGTATGCTTTCAACCCTTTGGGTAGTCTCCATCCCCGCCCAAAATATATGTCTTAACAAAGCCGGTACCCACATATCCCTCTCATTGTACAACCCTACAACAAATACAATCCAAAATCCCAATCAACAAAAGCAAATAGTGACGCCAAATACATACTTTCCAATCATAACATCTCATTATTAGAACATAAATATACTCACTTTTTTTTCAAACATCTACTAACATATCATAATTCTAAATCCTATAAATGTATTTAAATAATATATTTTTTCTAAAGAAACAATAATATAACATAAAATCAAAGTAACAACAAATTAAATAAACTTAAAGAAATACATTAACTCACCTTTAAGCCAGTTATTTCCTTCCAGTCCATACTTGTCAATAACTTCATTCCAATTGCTCTCAAACTCTTCCGTAGCATAGCTATCGTAAATGGCAACCAACAACTCCTCTTTCAATTCCTTATACTCCTTGTACCTACCAAGCTTATCTCCAAATTTAGATGTAATGTGCCAAATACACCAACAGTGTCGGGTTTCAGGCATCGTTATTGACAGTGCTCTCCGCATTGCTGGAGCTTGATCAGTCAAAATAGCAACAGGTGCTCTCCAGTTCATAGCACGTAACCACTGACGAAATACCCATGTGAATGTCTCAGCTGTCTCATGTGAAACCAATGCAAAACCTAACAATATTGTCTGACCATGATGATTCACTCCCACAAAATTTGCAAAAGGCAATTCGTACTCATTTGTCAGATATGTGGTGTCAAATACTACTACATCTCCAAACTCCTCATACGTTGCTCTACTTCGAGCATCAACCCACATCACATCCAACAACTTATCATTCTTATCTAATCTAAACTTATAGAAAAAGTTTTGATTCCCCTCGGTCATCTTGTCAAAATAAGAGAGCATAGCATTTGCATCGCCTTCTTCCATCTTCAACCTCTTGTCCTTGTCAACCTCGTGACGAACATCCCTCTCCGATATTGCCATTTCTTCCAAACCGTTTCTTTCCCTAGCCAGCAAGTTATGTATTTGAGCAACACTTAGACCTACACCTTTCCATCGCTTCACTTTCCTTTTAACTTCCTCCGTCATCTCCTTTTTTCTCATTGTTGCTACATAGTTAGCTTTAGATGGTGTCACGTGATGGTTTTTGTGCTCAAGGACTACCCTTCGAATCACCGACTCATTACTTTCACTACTCACGCTAGCATATAAACAAGCACCACACTCACACTTCTTCGATGCTTAATTTACAACTCTCCTCCACATCCATTTGTGATTCAGTTACAGCCTTCTTCACGGCCGTCTTCTTTGAATTTGCCTTCCGCCTACGATTAGGCCTACCATACCGATCACATGTCCACAACATACTCCTACGTATCTTCTTCGACACAATTTCCTTACCTTTAAACAAAGAAGTCGTTGCCCGAACTATATCGAACCCTTGTTGAATTCCATAGCTCCTATAATACTTCTCAATATCCTCCATCGAATGAAATATCATTCCGACCTCAGGTGCTGCAACCACTTCAAAGTCACCACCACCTTTTGTTGGTGTTGAGAATCCATCGTTACCTCCCTCATCATTAACACCTGCAACACCCTCATCATTAACACCTGCAACACACTCATCGTGTAAGACTTCATCACTTTCAACAACCTCATCATTAACACCTATATCAACCACATCGTTAACACCTATAACAACCTCATCATTCCCAACTTCACCACCTACAACACCCTCATCATTAACACCTACACAACCCTGATTATAACCAGCATCTTGTCCCCCCACTATGGCTTCTTCCAAACAACCTTCATCCATTTCCAAATCAATACAATTGGACTGTAACTGTGACGACCCGACTCGCTTAAATCGGCGCGGAAGAAACCGACGAGTCGAATAGTCAAAACTAACAACTCAAATACTTAAAAATGAAAAACAATACCTCAAAGTATCATATTACTAATCTAAAGAGTACAAATACCCACAAGTTTGTACATAACTAAACCAAAAGTCAAACTATCAATACTAATAAACGTAACTCCAACCACATGTCAGAGTTTAAAACAAATGTATACAAACATCACTACTATAATACAATACTATCCCAAAACCATAAAACAACGAAGAAGAAACAACTAAACACAAAATCAGCGCTCGCCCAACCCAAAGCTAAGCAAGAACTTCATCATCAGAATTACCTGAAAAGTAAACAACAGTCCACCGTCAGTGGCGAGTAACATAACTGACTCACCCTAACGGGAATACACAAGAACATAGCATAAATCAAATATCCAAATCAAACATCAAATCATGCGAAAATCATACCAATAGGCAGACTCGACTCATCTAACTTATCCAAACTTATCTTTGGCGTAATCATCCATAAACTAGATCGGACTATGCTCGTACGAACGCCTCTTACGCGATCGAACTTTCCAACTATGCCAGGATTGAGAATCTTACTCCCAACCCCATGAAACCAATCTTATTGGAAATCCATGTCAAAGACGACATAGTGGTAATCACTATCCCAATACCGCGGTCAGGATAGGGGCAACGTCTTAACCCAAGCCTTAGAATCTTACTCTAAGTTTCAGGCGTCTAGATACGAAATCAAGCTAAATCTTACATTCTTTAACTTTAATCCGAAGTTTACTCACTTAGTTACTTCTTAAGTTGCATCTTACGCCTTGACTTAAGAAAATAACGCGTAAACCAATCATCTTACAACATCTTAACGTTTTCTTTAACTCTTTCTTTAACTTTCTTTACTTTCTTTAACTTAAAAGACTTAATCAAGAACTTATCAAGACTCATCAAGAACTCATCAAGAACTCAAAGAACTCAACCAAGATTCATAAAGAACCCATCCAAGATTCAAGATCTTCAACCAAGAACTCAATCAAGATTCAAGAACTTCAATCAAGAACTCATCCAACATACATAAACCACACGCATGAATCAAAATATAACCATGAAATTACCAACTTACTATTATCCAAAATTCATCAAACTTTAACAAGATTAACATGGACTTATTACCAACATAATCAAACATAAAATCAACATATTCAATCACCAAAATCATCATAAACCGCATCAAAATCAGATTTACAACCATACATGAAATCATGATCAAACTTCAACATAAACTAATCTTAATCATTTAATTCATACTATGAATCATAGTACACCCATTTAAGTTGAGAAAGCATGTTACCTTATTGAAGATTAACAAGGTAATCACTAAAAACTTGCTACCCGGAAAATAAACCACACGGCCCAAGCACACGGACCACCATGGCACACACACGGCTTCACCACGGTCCTTGCACACGAGTCCACGCACCGCACGGCTGCCCAGCACGGCCACCCCACGGCTGCACCACACGAACCACCACCGTTCCTAGCACGGCACCACCACGGTCCCACTCGAACACCCACACGAACACGAACACGATCAACCCAAACCCGAACTAACGATCTTGAATGCAAACCAAGAGATTTAGATTGTGTTTTGATACTTAAAGATCAATAGGATATGAATCTTTAAGTTTTGGGTTAAGAAATTGATGAACAATTTGATGGAATCAAAGTGCCAAAAATGGCGTGTGGAATGGGAGCAAATGGAGGGAGTTTTGTGTTTTAAACTTTGATGGCAAGTGTTTAAGTTGGCAAATTAGCAAATGGATCCTTAAGCCTTACTAACCCTTCTATTTATAGAAGTGGTTTAAGGTGTGAACATGAGGCAAATGGCAAAATTTGCCACCAAATACAAGGGCCAACCGGCCAAGCAAGAGAAAAGGGCCAAAAATGGGCTTTCGTGATCAATTGGGCTAATTTATAAAAAGTGCATGATTAATCATGCTTAAATTGATTTAGCCCAAAATATTAAATTATTAATTAGAAAATTAAATAATAAAATTCTAATTAATTAAATAATAATTAAAATAAATAATAACTAATCAAAATAAAATATTTCGAATTAAATCGAATTATTCACATAAAACAAAATAAATAGTTCAAAACTAAATTTGAACTATACATAGCATCACCCAAATACACATAAACATCCGGCAGAAATACCAATAAAATCAGGGTCGTTACAGTAACAAGCCATAAATCCTCCATTAAACATATCAACAATAAATTAAATGATAACATCTAATTGAACCATAAATAACTAATACACATAAAATATTCCTTACAGTTAGAAATAATTTGAACAACAAAAAATAATTCCAAAACAGTGCATAAACTATCAAAATTACTTCTTATACTATCAAAATTACTTCTTATACAATTGAAGTTTTTAATAAAATCACTTAAATAATTTTAAAACAAAATAATAACATAGCTACAATTAAACGAAGTATCTTAGCAGCATACAAGATTTCAATAACAAAATCTGGTCACTCTAGTTTTCCTCATAAAACTTAAACCTATGGATTAGTCATGGATATAGATGTCCAGCTACAATTAAAAAAAAAAAATGGGTTCATCTATATCTGTTTGTCCAAATAAAGCTACTTTTAAAATACATCAGCAATGGCGCAGCATTAACTCAAACTACTAATAGTACATCAATATTTTGCCGTTCGATCAACATTAGTTTCAGAATAATAAAATAAGCTCTTCTCCATTTTTAGATGAGAAGAGATAGTTATACACTTATACATACAACTAGACAACCTCAGAAAAAGCAACGGATGAATTCAATTACAATACAATGTAATATGCTACGGTTTTCAATTCTAAACCATTTCTATTAAGAATTTAATTAATCTACTAAATTAATTATAATACAATGTAATATGCTACATTTTTCAATTCTAAACCACACTCCTAAATTCATGAATTAAATTACAATAACAAAAATTAAAATAGCATCAATACCTCCAAACCAACCACATCGTCTTCACCAACCGGCCCCATCTGCCATAGCCGAGTCATCCACTCTGTCGATGCTCATTTCTCTTCAATTGGGGTTTGTTCTCGATAGTGAGTGGGGTTGAAAAACAAAAACTAAACTTGCAAAGTCTTTTACAACCTTCGCGCTGCTAGTGGCCACCGTCAATTTGCCGGACTTTGATCGGAGTCACGAACCACTGTCAATTTCTCTTCTTGTTTGTCACCCTCACTCCCTCTCTAACATTTTGCAGAAATTTGTAAAATTGAAGATGAAGATGACTTTACCCAAGTCACCCCAAACTCACAATCACATCACCTCCCTCATGTGGTTACTTACTAAAGAAATAAAATGACGAAAATAACCTCATGTTGTTACAACTGTGTACAGTTCAGCTCTCCCTCAATCCTTCCTCCTACTGTGAGATAAGGAAAATTAGTAACAATATATTTGAGGAAAGTCCATAATTATTATAAAAAATATGGGATTGAACATTATCAGAATCTCACCCTTTTCTTCATCCATCACCGCCACCACTTCTACCACCACTAAGAATCTGTTTCCCAAATTTCCACCCACTAATTTTTCTTCTCCTCTTAAAAACCCCACAAAATATTATATACCCACTTGTTTGAACAATTCAAAGTTTGGGTCTTTTAAATCAAAACCTCATAATCATCTCAATTTTTCATTTGGGTTTGGGAAACATAAGAAAAGCTTGAAATTTTCAACCATGGCTTCATCAGCTCCTGGTTCAGTGCAGAAATCAGAGGATGAATGGCGCACTGTTCTCTCCCCTGAACAATTTCGCATACTTAGGCAGAAAGGAACTGAGTAATGCCCTCTTCTTTTCTCATTTTTGGCCTAATTGCAATTCAATTTAATCCTTTCTTTTTTATTTTTTTTTATTATTCTGATATTGATTGTTCATCGTCCGTCTTGATTGATTACCTGATGAAATTTGTAAATACTCGTAACAAAAAATGTTTTGTTTGATATAATTAGGCGCTCAAAATCAAGCAAATATGTCTAGAAATTGGCCGAAGAGAATTTCTTGGTGTTTTCATTTGGAAAAAAACTTGTCATAGCCACCGGATTGATATAGCAATGTCCATTTTCATTTTGCGTAGGAACTGAAAAAAGTACGAGGAATATGCATTTAGGATAAAATTCAAAAAGGGGTTTTTTTTTTTTTGATGAATGTGAACAAATAGGAGTGGCCACAGAAATTTGGACTCAAATCAAAATGTCTGAAATTTGTTCATATGTTTAGAGATTTTTAGAATAATCTCAGAAAGTGAGTGTAGACAAATGATCAGAGAGTTTGATAGATAGTCATGATTAAATCAGTCAGAATTTGAGGGAAAAAAATCAGTTTGATTAAAAACTTCATTGCATGGTTGGAGAAGAATGTATAATGGGACTGTGGTTACTAGTTAACAGGTGATTTGGAAGGTTCAGAATCATTCGTTGATTTCTTTCTTTTCTTGTCCATTCGGGAAAAAGGAGAAAACGAAACATGGTGTTTCATGGTTATCAGCATCAAGTTCCTATTCAGGATTGATGAAGGAGGCTGGGTCGGATCAGATTGTAGAATTGTATGATCCTTCAAAATTGTAGAAAACTAATAATAACATGTTGCAATATGACTTGATTCATGTGTATTAACTAAAAAGAATGCTAAAAACACAGTGTACAAGTATTTTTATGGTAAGTGGAAGAAAATGCAACAATTTATTTAATTTTTAGTGTAACCATAATTAAATTTTTAATAAAATATTGGAAATTTTGTTAGAAATCACCTTCAATTTGTAGAAAAACCACCTAATACTTTTTTCTTATAAAAAAATTAATTAAGTTTTTCAAAAAGTTACCATTTAATAGAAATCTTCAACTTTGATAAAAAATGAGCCCCGATAACCCTCTATATTAGCTGATAATCCTCAAAAAAGTCCGATTGAAGGTTTGTGTTGATGTGCCAACCAAATGGTAAATTACATATTTAATTTACTTGGTTAGATTGAATTTGTGTGTAAAAGGTTTGAATATAGGGTTTTGGTTAATTTTTGGTAGAATTTTTCAGAGCTAGGGTTTGTGGCTTGGGGGGAAATGGAAAATTGATATACTGTAATGTTTTGGGGTTTATAGTTAGGAAAAAGTTGATAAAACTTGACGAAGTAGGTCTTGTAATTGGAGAAAAATAGAAAATCAAGGTTTTATGTTACATGTCAAGGAAATGGCAAGAACACTAGATTAGGATTGTTATAATTTAACTAACTTTGGCGACTAGGTTGCCAAATCATGGAGTGACATTCTTAAGGAGTGAAGTTCCAAGACAAGAAGATAAAAGTCCAAGGTTTAGATTAATATTTAGAAGTTGAACGCAAAAGTCAAATCAAGAGGGTCAAAAAGAATTCTTTTGTTACTATGTATGTACGTAGTTTATGATTTTAGGTGAATATTACTTCCTCCGTTTCTTTTTAAATGCAACAAATTCCATTTTTGGAAGTTTCAAATTAAATGCAACAAAATTTTCCTTTCCATTTATGGTATTTTTTTAATGTGAAATAACCAAAATACCCCTATTTTAAACAACTAAATATTACTAAACACAACCACATATAACCTAATTACTACTTACAATCCTAACATTTTTACTACTAAGTTAATGATTCCCACCAAAATAAATGGCCCAACTACCACTTACCCCAACATTACCCCAACATTACCCCAACTGATTTCCTTTAACCAACTGAATTCATTGTTCATCACAAATTTCTCATGAACCCTAATTCTCAAAATGTTGTCATCTCTCCCATTTTCTCTCTTCCTCTCCTTCTTGGGGGAAAAAACCCTAGATCTCGCCATTTTTCTTCTACTTCTTCACTTCTCTCTTTCTCTTTCATTACCACTTCTCTGCAATATGGATGAAGGTAAAAAAAAAAAAGGGTATCATTTCCATCTTCTGCTACCACGAACAGGCCTAGAAGTCCTGGAACTAGATTTACAAATCTTAGAAATGGTTGAGCACCGTTGGCTGTGAAAAGGGAAAAACTCGCTGAGTATGCAAAAATCTCATTGGTTGCATTTAATTCGAAATGGAGGAAGTATGTTGTAGGCTTGTAGCTTATAGGTAGTTTATGATGATGAAGAAGTTTATGATGTTGATTTATGATTTATGATTTATAGTGAATACTATACGAGTGAGAAAGGATTATGAGGATAAAGAAATTTGATTAGTATCTAATAAGGGCTTTTCAAACATCTAGAGCCTTATTGTACGTGTTGGAGTAAAGTGTAAAGTAAGAGAGTTTTGTTTCAAAAGAATACGAAAAGACTTTGTCCCACATTGATAGTTTGAGAGAGTAGTATAGCTTGGAGGTTTTAATGGGCTAGCGGTAGTGTGAGTTCACCATAGACGCGCGCGTGCGCCGCCCGCTTGGACTTGGCCATGGGCCTTGGGAAATATAACTTGAGTAAAGTTTTGGACTTGGGCTCATTTTGTCAGTTTTTATTACAGTTTTTAATAAATTTAATTGTTTTAATTAATTGTCTAAAGCTGAAATTCACCTTCTTTCACACAAAAGATACAGAAACGAATTCTTATTTCTACATTCACCTTCTTCTCTATTCTTTCTATGTCTTTCTAATTAGTCTTTGTTTCTCTTTATACACATAAACATCTCTTTGATCTTATTTCTGGGTAATATGCAAGCACATTCTCAATCTATTTCCTTGTCGACACCGGTGAAATAGAGACTGTGTATTCCTAGAGATTGGGTAGTGATCACATCACGCCACGGTCATCTTAGATAAGTTGCCCTGTTTTTACTAGCTACTGTTCTAACATTCTAAAGCTGAAATTTTTATTTTACAATGTGTTTTCTCTTTGAATAATGACCAATGAAATCCCTTTTAACAATGTTGTTGATAACATTATCAATGCTGCCGGTAATATTTATTAATGCTACTGCTTTCTTTGATAGTAATAATTACGTTTTGAACTTTGCTCCTTTTGTGAACCCTATCATTCCTGACATGTCAAAACTAGATCCTTTTGATAGAGGTTTTTTTGAAATGTGGTCAGTTAAAATCAGGGTTCAAAAATGCGGCCGCATCAACACGTTTCGGGCGAGTTGTAACGGTTTTCAAGTTTACCAAACCGAGATTTAGCGATTCGGTGCGGCTTATTAAAATACACCGCATTTTTGGACTGAATCGGCCGGTTTGACCGATACCATAAGAATCGCCCAAAAAATCTTGCATTTTCGCGAATTTTTCTTCAGACTCCATTAAAATGCATAGTAGAGCTGTAGAGGAAAGAAAAGGAGGAGAGAGAGAGAAAGCATGGGCTGGAGTAGATGATTGTGTGTGGCTGGTAAGGATAATATTTGAGGGGATATAAGTGAAGCTGAGTTGTCAATAAGGTTGGGATATTAGAAAAGGAATCTGGATAGGTGTCTTCTTTATTTACCATAGAAGTTTCTACTTTTGAATTTTTGACTACTATAGCTATATTTTGTCTTCTCTAATACGGAGTACTCTAGAGTACATCACTCTATTTTGATTTTTTAACTCCGTTTTATATTTTTAAAATCTGGACTAAACATATTACTCGTAGGAATTTAGTAAGCAATTTAATTTAAAAGGAATTTAATTTGAGCCTAACTAACTAAAAATAAAAATAATATAGGAATAATTAAAATAAAATAATATTTTATTAAAATAAAAAAATTATAATAAAAAAACAATTTCCAAAATTTGTAATTATTTATAATCATAAGCATATAAAATTATAAAACTAAAATTTGGTCATTACATCCGCGACAACCGCATTATTCCGATACCGCAACCGTTATCGCGATCGCGACCGAAACCGTGTCCGAAACCGCATTTTCGAACCATGGTTAAAATGGAATTTTTCTTAGGTCAGATTGGAGTTAATTACTACCTTTTTAATTCTACCCCCCTAAGGATTCCGCTAGAGATTCCACCAAGGATAACAAATCCTGTCACGGAATGTTGTTGAATCACACGACTCCTACCTTATATCTGATTTATAGTAAGTCAAAAATGCAAAAGAAATTTGGGATGCCTTAACCAGTAAGTATGGATTTGATGATTTTGGGACGAAAAAATATGCTTGTAGTTGTTAGTTAAGTTTTCAGTGTCTGAACCAAGTCCGTAAATATGAAACCTTGTGTGCTGATATTATAGCTGAGGGAATGAAAATTTCAGACCTTTTTTAAGCCAACTGTCTACTTGAAAATTTGCTAACATCTTGGGATAATTTTTTCCATTCCCTTAATCATAAACAAAAGGACTTTACCTTGCAGGAATTAGTGTCCCATATCAAACTAGAACAAAATTCAAATTTCTAGGTACTCAACAAAATCAAAATAATTTAAAAGGTAAGCGTCAGCTCTAGGGTAGTTGCTTTTTGTCTGTGGTAAGTTTGGACATGCTGCGAAAGAATGTCGTCAAAGAAAGGAAGTTTCCGCTAAACAGTGTTTGAAAAGGCGCGCATGAGGCGAGGCGCAAGCAAGGCGCGGCGCACCATAAGGCACATTTCTGTTTTTTCCCCATATTTTTTCCAGCCTTTTTCCCCTTACTTCTTAGGTGCGCCTCACTTCAATGAGGCGCACCAAGGCGCGCCTAAGGCTCTAGGAAATCTTATCGCCTTGGTGCACCTTACGCCTTTTTCATACATTACCGCTAAATCAAGGAGACAAGGACAATAAGCCTCAAGCCAATCTAGCTCTAGATGATGTTATTACTTATGTGGTTTCCGAAGTCAATCTGGTGAGCAATGTGACTGAATGGGTAGTAGAAACTGGAGCAACGCGCCATATCTGTGTCAGCAAGGAGGTGTTCCAAGACTACAACAAGACTTCGGAGGGAGAATGCATTTTCATGGGCAACTCAAGCACTGTGTCTTAGGCAAAAGAAAAGTTTTTTTAAAATTGACTTTCAGGATAACCATTGCTTTGCAGAATGTTTTACATGTTCCTGATATATGCATAAACCTCATTTCTGGTTCCCTTTTAAACAAAGCTGGAATTAAGATAACTTTTGAATCTGATAAATTTGTATTAACTAGAAATTGTGATTTTGTTTAACAAAAACCACTGTTACAAAAGCCTTTACCCATAAAATCACCATATCTGGTTAGTACAAGTTTTTCAGATTCAAAAGTAAGCTTAATTCCAGCTTTGTTTAACAGGAACCAGAAATGAGGTTTCTACGGATATCAGGTACATGTAATTCATTCTGCAAAGCAATGGTTTTCCCGGAAGTTAATTTCAGGAAAACTTTTCCTTTGCCGGAGACACTCACATTGCTTTTGAGTTGCCCATGAAAATGCATTCACCCTTCGTAGCCTTATTGTAGTCTTTGAACATCTCCTTGTTGGCACAAATATGACTTGTTGCTCCGGTGTCCACTACCCATTCAGTCACATTGCTCACTAGATTGACTTCAGAATCCACAGCAACAATAACATCATCTTCAACAAGATTGGCTTGAGGCTTATTATCATTGGTTTTAGCAGGAATCTCCTTTCTTTGATGACAATCTTTGCAGCATGTCCAAACTTACCACAAACAAAGCAATTACCCTTAAACTGAAGCTTGTTTCCTTTAAAATTTTGTAGATTCTGTCGAGTACCTAGAAATTTAGTTGAACCTTCACCTCTAGATTCTCTTCCTACAACCTTACCTTCTACCACATTAGCAGAAAAAGAAGATTTTTCAACTGTTTTCCCTTTAGTTTGAATTCTGTCATGTTCTTCAATTTTGATATGGGACACTAATTCTCGCAAGATAAAAAGTCTTTTTTTTTGTGTTTAATGGAATGGAAAAAATTATCCTAGGATGGAGGTAGTTTTTCAATAAGGCAGTTGGCTTGAAAAAGGTCCGAAATTTGCATTCCCTCAGCTATAATATCAGCACACAAGGTTTCATACTCATGGACTTGGTCTAAAACAAGTTTATCATCAAACATTGAAAATTTTAGCCAACGACTACAAGCATATTTTTTCGTCTCAAAATCATCAGATCCATACTTACTGGTTAAGGCATCTCTAATTTCTTTTGCATTTTTTGACTTACTATAAATCAGATATAAGGCAGAAGTCATGTAATGCAATAGCATTCCACGACAGGTTTTGTTATCATTTGTGGAATCCTTAGGTGCAGTAGAATTAAACCGGCAGTAATCAACTCCAATCTGACCTAAGAAAAATTCCATTTTATCGGACCAATTTTTGAAATTTTTTCCATCAAAGGTATCCACTTTTGACATGTCAGGTATGATTGGGTTGACAAATGGAGCAAGTTTAGAATAGATTTATTAGCATCAGGGAAACCAGCAGTATTATTAACATTATTCAAAGTATTAGCAGCATAGGTAACAGGAGTTTCACCGACCATTGTTCATAACAGAATGTTATCGAAAAATTTCAGCTTTAGAATGTTTGAACAAAAACTGGTAAAACAGAGAAATAGCTTATCTGGAAAGATCGTGGCGTGATGTGATCACTGCCCTAAAGTTGAAATTGCCCTGCTGCGACACACGGACTTACGGCAACCGACCTCCAGGGATACACGATCACTATTTCATTGGTGTTGTCAGGGAAATAGGTTGAGAATGCCTTGAATATTACCCAGAACGAAGCAGAGAATTTGTGTTTGTAAATGAGAGACATTATATAAGAGCAGACAGAGATGAAGTGTAGATCGTTTTTTTGTGTGTTGTAGTTTCTGTAGAGGCAGTTATATATAATAACAATAATAAGAACTAGCTAAGTTGAACATGGCTGAAAGATAGGAAGCATAACGTTGGAGGCTGACTGGAAATGGCGTAAAACTAGGAAGCAGTAACTAATGTTATCGTTTTCCCAATTGTAATTAATTCACCCAGTATTACAGTAATAATCAGCTAAATAAATAATTAAAACGGTAATAAAATATAAGTGAGCAAATTAGCCTAGGTCCAAAACTTTAGTTAAGTTATATTTTCCAAAACCCATGGTCTTCTTCCTTATTAGATTTACTTTATAGTGACTTAGGTGATTTTAAGAATTCCACGAGTCATGAAGGAAAGAAATATTACATTACCTGTCTCAATGATTTTTCACGTTTTACTAAGGTTTATTTATTGGTTCTAAAGATGAGGCCGAAGAAAAGTTCTTAATTTATAAAGTCGAAGTTGAAAACCAGTTAGACCTTAAGATTAAACGTTTGAGATCTGATTGAGCTGGCGAATTAGGAAGTCCACTTGAGAAATATTGAGAGTCTAATGGTATTATTCATGAGATTTGATTAAACTTTTTGAAGGACGTGATAATATGTATCCATCTTCTAGTGACAGGCAGCTGTGGGTTAAATCAATCTTAGTTTAGTTTAATTTTGGTTATTGTCACTTTTGCACAAAAATGGTTTAATTTTTATTCTAATTTAACTTTGGTAAAATCAATTTTAGGTCAATTCAGTTGCATTTTCAGTCTAGTTTTGGGTCAAAGAAATTTTTATTTTTTCAATTTAGTTTCATTTTAGTTTAGTTACTTTCATTTCATTTTCAGTTTTTCGTTCACTTTCAGTTTACAGTGCACTTTCAGTTTACAGTGCACTTTCAGTTTACAATTCCTTTTCAGTTCAGCCATTGTTTACAGTTCAGTTGGGTCAATTTGACCCAAATTGACAGTGCTAAGTAACACCCAATTTACGCCAAAATTGACAATTTCCATTGAAAGATGGTGCTACTCAAAGTATTTGAAAAGGTTTGATTTTTTTTTTTAAATTAGAAGTATGTGTTTTTCCACAAAAGTTACAAATTTAAGGTGGTTTCTTAAGAAACTTTATTTTAAATGTGATTTTGTAGTGATACTAATTTTATTAATTATAGGAAAAATTGTCAAAAACCATCTTAGTAAGTTGGGTTTTGCAAAAAAACCATCTTATGTAGAAATTTTTGTAAGAAACCGACCACCATCTTATTGTTGGAATCCGGCGTTGACCTGCACGTGTTCGGCACGTGAGTCATTAAAACCCTTTTTTTTTTTGCGTTTTCCCTCCAATTTATCCCATTTCCCCCTTTTTTTGGCAGCATTCCACTCTTATAGTACTCATTTACAATCTACAATTGTCATTTAATTATCACCATTTAAAAACCATTGAATCTACTGTTTAGCCCTCAATCATCTAGTTTGAAGTGAAAGTGGATGCTATTGTTCATGAAGTGAAGGCATTAAAGAATTGATAAGTTGTCACATTTACTTTCATTTACTCCTTGGCAAAAATAGAGCAACTCGTAATTATTGGATTTGTAGAAGAGAGGGCTTCTTACCTTTGCAAAACACAGCAGTAGACAAGTAAAAAAAATACAAAAGAGAGGGTTTGCTTTATTAAACCCGGTAAAATTGTATAAATAGAGTGAGAGGGAGGGAACATGGAGGAGATTAGGGCAAAAGGGAGGGAAAAGGGGGAAATTGGATACTTGGGAGGAAAAAACGCAAAGAATCTAAGAAAAAAGGGGTTTTAATAATCACGTGCCAAACAAGTGCGAGTCAACGCCGGATTCCGGGAATAAGATGGTAACCAACAAGTAAAATAGTCACATAAGTTGGTTTCTTACAAAAATTTATACATTAGATGGTTTTTTGCAAAACCAAGCCTACTAAAAATTTTTTTTGACAATTTTTCCTTAATTATAATATTTAATCAGCATTAATCTTGTCAATAGAAACTTTATTACATTAGTAGGCAATCAACAAAAATACCTAAGGTGTGTTCTCTTTAACTTATTAGACCTGAATTTATCTGAGCTAATAAACCTGACTAAAACTTATTGAACTTATTGGATTTTATTAAACCTGATTAGTCCTTATTATAGGAATAATTGAACCTTGTCACACCTGGTTGGACCTAATCAAACCTTATTGAACATATTAACCCTGTTTAGACCTTATCTAAATTTATTGGAATCGAATTTTTTTTTCAACTGAAGAGAACGCACCCTTATTAGGTTTGGGAATTTTTTAGTGCCGTGAGAAAATAGGGGCAACAGTGAAGTTCAACCATTAGATGTAACTATGCAAGTGAGAGATCAAGATATTAAGGTGTTTTTCATACCTAAATAATTTTAGGTATCATTTGCCTAATATTGAGGTTTTCCCTGGCGATAATTTATTTGACGAAGGTTCCATTTGGTAGGTGTAAAATGTTTTACATCATTTTCTCCTATTTTCCACTATTTGGGTGTACAACAATTTTCCATCAAGAGCATAAAAGTTGATTGAAATTCATTTTCCTTTTAAAAATATGGGAAAATACTTTTCCATCCTTCCTTTCTCTCTTCCTGAGCAACGTTTTATGTTTCATCCTATCCATCCTCTCCCTTTCCTTTCCAACTTTTTTTTTCCTTGTGTATTTCTACATTTTATTGTAAAATGTTGTGCATAAGAATTCATTTTACACCCTACCAAACGGAGCCTAAGATTGAGGGATCAATGGATCCTGTATGATCATTCGACACCAATCAGAGTGACCATTGTACCATATTTGGATTGTTGGGTCGTAGGATCCTACAATCAACAATTGGGATTTTGATTTTAATAAATTTGGTTTAATTCGACGGATTATGATCCAGCTGATGCATTGGCGAACTAAATAGACTAGTTCATCTGTTCTCCTGTTTCAAAAGACAGATAGTAGAACCCCCCTCTCTCTTTCTCTTTAAGTTCAGGAAACATGATTCTTATGCTTACTAATTACAATTGCATTATTTCAAATCCTTTTCCTGCTAACTGTGCTTATACAGTTATACTTATCTTAAAAACGCTTATGAGTCATAATATATAATTTCTGCAGATACCCGGGAACAGGAGAGTATGACAAACATTTCGAGGAAGGACTCTATAAATGTGCAGGATGTGATACTCCTCTTTACAGATCAACAACCAAATTCAACTCTGGTTGTGGTTGGCCCGCTTTCTACGAGGGACTTCCTGGAGCCATTAACCGCACTGTAAGCATCTTCTTTCTCCTTCCTGTGATAGTTTTGCCATGGATCTACCTTTGCTTTTTAAAATAGTAAGAAGGATTTTTATATATTTTTTTCAATCATAACAAGCTAATGTTTTCATCAAAAAATTTGACATAACCACCAATTGATTTTTTTTTTTTTAAATTTAACCACCTAATACTTACCTTTCTGGTTAGATAGGCACCTTGTAACGAAATTGTCAAAAAAAATATTTATAACGGTCATAAACCAATTTCCTCACATATATCTTTGTTTTTTTTTTTCAAAATTATAAAAATCCGTTCTTCCTTTGTGTCTCAAGTGAGCCACGCAAACGGTTTATTTGAAAAAAGGTGATTCTTATCTAAAAAAGCCTGACCCCGATGATATTAGTGTTATTGTTGACGTTATTGGTGTAACTTGAAGTTAAATAAGTTGGTGATGTTATTGTTATGGTTTGCAGGCTGACCCCGATGGAAGAAGGATCGAAATTACGTGTGCAGCATGTGGCGGACATCTTGGTCACGTCTTCAAAGGTGAAAGATTTCCGACGCCCACAGACGAGCGACACTGTGTCAACAGCATCTCGCTGAAGTTCGCTCCAGATTCCGGTCCTCCACAGTGATAGTGTTGTTTTTTAAATTATAAGCTCTGATATCGGGTGTTTATGTAATGTAGTTCTTGAATTAATTTTGAGTCTTTTCGTGTGATTTTGCAACAATCCTTGTAGTGTATATGATGGCTGATGCTGGATTGTTCAGCAATGTTATGTTACTGTAATAATAACATCGATTTCATTCCATTTAATGGTCTGTCTTTGATTCTTAAATAAGTTTAGTAAAGTGGTGTTTGTATAGTTTATGTGAAGTTGGGGGTCATGAATGTCAGCATCATAATGTACGAGTATTTAGCTAGTAATGAGATGATATTATGTGTAACAGAAGCTTTGCTCGCTATAAGAAACGATAGAGAAAAACAAGAAGAAAGGTATAAAGAGGAGAAGAAGAGAAACAGACAAAGAAGATGAAAGAGATGCTGAGTTTTTGTTGTTTCATGAGCTGAATGACATTATAAAGTTTTAGGGTGTTTTATACCTTGTAATGTGACATTACAAATATGGCTAAGTAATTGTGTTGATTAGTGTTTGATTAATGCATAAAACTCATATCAAGAAAATTGCCTAGGAGTCCGCGAACAGCTCTTTTGTTGCCAAAATTGAGTTACGGAGGGAGTACATCTTATGAATAGCTTGAACATAAATGTAACTACCTCTCAATCAGTTGTAAGCACGTAACTCTTACGGCCCGTTTGGTTGTTGGTAATAAATTGTGGTAATGGTAATGAATTTATAGTGTAATTTTGTTAAGGATGAACCTTATGATCTCCATGTTAAATAAATTTTCATTCTCAAGCTTCAATTTTCTTTACATTTTTTATTCACATCCATTATCATTAGTGAGAGTGGTATTTGATGGGAATGAATATTTGTAAAGAAAATTAGATAAATTGGAGCTAAGGTAGCACCACCATGGGAATGAATTTTAATTTCCTTTCCAAATTTAGTTATAAATTCATTTCCATTACCATTATTTATAACCGACTACCAAATAGGCCGTTAGGGAATGTAATAGCCTCTAACAAACACTAACCAACATTTAATAAACTTCATGTAACATTATATATTAAAAAAATAGAAATACCATACTTTTTTGGGGCCGAAAAATTCAAGAAAACCCATTTTCTTACGGAAAATTTACGAAAAATCATCTTTTATAACACTTTGTTTGCAAGAAACCACCTTAATTTTTTTTTCTTTTGCGAGAAGAAACTTTTTTTTAAAAATTTGTAAAAAAAAAAACTCAAGACACTAATCATGCGTAACTATAGATTAATTAGTTTTGACTTTGATTACTATTATTGTGGTTGATTAGTTCTTTTAAACTAATTAATCAAACTTGATTATTATTTTTCGATATTTTTCGAGCCACATTTCTTGCAATGATTTTCGATTATGGGTCAGATTTGTGCTCACGATTTGCCTTGATTTGCGTGCATTAATACATGTGCCAAAAAAATTGCTCTCTCAAGGTTTTACGAATCATTTTAAACCATATGAGGCCAGATTTGAGGTCGAAATTTGCAAAAAAAAATAACCCAATTAGCCCCAATTTGTATTCTGGATCCGCCTTGGAATCTTTCCATTTATATATAGCAATCTTATTGGTTCAAAAAAAAATTAATTGATAACATTTATAATTGTAAGAGCATATCCAACGGGTAATCTATGAAATGAATCACGAGGAGAGAAAAATGTAATTAAAAAATTGACAAATTCTTTAAAAAAATCGGGTGTACCATACAACGCCCCTTACACTAAGTAAGAGAGAGAAAATTGGATTAAAAAAATGTGGCACCTACTTGTGTTAGTAATGTGTTAATTATTATACTATGAATAGGGGCAATAATGTAAATTTGTTATTTTTTTGTTGCCAAATATAGAATAAAATGAAATTAGAAAAAAATGTTGCTAGTATTATGTTACAATAAAAAAAATAGAAAATATTGCTAGTAATATGTTACTGAGGAAATAGGAAATAATTAACACCTGAAAATTAAATTTTCATTGGCTCTATCAAAGAAAGTAAGATAATTCTTAGAAAATTGATAGAAGTCATTCTCCACAAAGTAAACTTATTTAATTATCTTTAATAATTTTGAATATCGGTCTCAAATAGAGGTGTCAATTCAGTTCAACAGTTCAGTTATGCTTATACACAAACAGTTCAGTTTTTATCAGTTCAGTTTAAATCGGTTCAATTTTAGAAACAGTTCAGTTTATTTTGATTTCAGTCCAGTTCAGTTTCAATTGACTTATATCTACAATTTAATTCAATTCAGTTCAGTTTCTAGTTTATTTTCAGTTTATACCCAATCAGTTAAAAGTTCAACTGTTGAACCCAAAACAGTTGTGTACTATAATGATTAATTTTCAGTTTTAGTCTAGTTTCTTTCAATTAATTTATATTTTTGGTTCAATCAGTCCAGTTCCAATTTATCTCGGTTTATGCCCAAGTTAACTACTCCCTCCGTAACATATTATTGACAACGATTTGACATAAAGTAGAGAGAAAAATGTCAAATCGCTATCATTAATATGTTACGGAGGGAGTAGTTAACATTTTCATTGAAATTTGGGAGGAAATGTGTTATGATTTTAGAGTGAAAGTTATTATTTTCATTAAAATTTGAGAAAAAAATTAAAATTTCTTCCATCCCTAAATGTTTGCTACATATTTTTTTTAAAGTCCCCCAAAGTTTGTTACATTTCCTTTTAGATTAAATGGCTTCACACGCATACACTCTCTTTACTTTTTATTCTTACCCCACATATATAACTAATTTTTCATTGGAATTTAGGAGGAAACACCAATATTTAAATTTGAATTTGGGAGATAAAGAAGTGAAAGCCAATATTTGCATTTGAGTTAGATTAGAGACATGAAAATCATTCAATCAATTGCAATTCATTATATATTGTTATAAATTAATTTGGGGTTAGCATTAAATTTATTTTCACTTTAGTTAATTTTGGATAAAATAGTTGATTCTAATTAGTTTCGGTTTTATTTTTGTTATGAGTTTTCATAGCAATCGAGCTTTGGTTTAAAATCATTTGAATTCAATTAGGTGAGTTTCAATTCAGTTCAATTTTTGCTAAATTCGATTTTGGTTAGATCAATTTCGATTTCAATTTTAATCCAGTTCAATTCAAATCAGTTTTGGCCTTTTTCAGTCTAATTTAGTTACAGTTGTTATTTTTTTCAGTTTTGTTCAGTTATATTCAGTTCAGTTCATTATCAGTTCAGTTTCAGTTTGTTTAAGTTTTCAGTTCATTTTTAATTTACAGTTTCACTTCAATTCAATTAATTCAGCTCAATTAAAAGTTATCCAATCAATTTAGACCCAAACTTACAGCACTAGTCTCAAACAACACTTTTACAAATGCCTTAAAAACGTATTTCGCCACCACTATACCTGGCAAAAACAAACTCGACCCGATACCAACCTAGAAAAATTGGGTCATGAACATAAAAATAGAACCCAAAACCCGTTTTTAACCGAACCGACCCATTATCGACCTGATCGACCGATTTTCGAAATGTAGTCTTATACACTTGCAAATAATATTATGCCACAAGACATATGCAATAGGATCCCACTTGAATATGTATTATTTTGGTTTTTTTTTTTTTGTATAATGTTATTCTATTTAATACATTATGTATTATTCTGGGTTTTTTTTAAGTGTTAATCATGGTTCGGTGGTTTTGGTGGTGGAGATTCGAATTTCAGAGGTTGTGGTTCGATTGGTGGAGATCCGATGGTTTAGGTGGTGGTGGGTCCGATTAGGGTGAAGGTAGGTCTGATTTGGTTGGCACCGGTGGTGGTGCAGCCGTGATGGTGCAATGGTGATGCAGAGGACGTGCAGTAGCTGGTTAGTTTTGTTGCTGATGGTGAGTGGTGCTTGGTGGGTTCATGGTTAATCTACTATTAATCAAACTCTTAATTTATCATTAGCTTATTTTGTCTACGAAGTTCCCTTGGTTCAAATGTTGCAAGTAAATCAGTTACAGAAGAGTAATATAGATATGTATGTTGGATTTGTGATTTGCTACAATTATATTGATAATTACGCAATTTGGTGATACTGATTAAAAAGCCATTTTTTTTTCTAGTTGACTAGTTGGTATTTGCTATAATATTTAGTCAATATATTGATCGATACATCAAAGAAAACAAATGTATCGACCGACCGACCTCGTACCGAAAACTTTGGATCATGAACAAAGAAATTCGACCCGTTACCAAAAAGTACTAACCTAAAAATGACTAAAATCCGATTTTAACCGATCGATACCGACCCGACCGACCAATTTGCCACCCAGAGCAAAGAAGCTAAAAGTTGTACGGAGTACAAGGGATAAATAAAGAAGTTGATGGGGTGAATAATTTTCCGCAGATGAAAGGATAACAAAGAAGCTGATGTCAACAGAGCCACGTTGGACCATCCACATGAACAAAATCCAATCTTTTTGTTTGTTTGTTTGCCTTTCTTTCTTTGTTTTGGGGGTAGAGACTAGAGAAATAGCAACATACAATATTGTTTGGTTCAAGTGAAAGCTTTAAAAATGTTCTCACTCCACATAATTTCTGGGCACAAACTGCCCATCGTGGATTCTCTACTTCTTCTCACTTCTCCCTCTTCCCTAAAAGTTAATCCCAAATTACAATTACTAATCTGTAAATTTATACCAAATTACTACTAAAACGGATAACCCAATGAGTTAATCATTTTGCATTTCTGCTCTTCAGTTTTCAACCATGGCTGATTCTATAGTTTTTCCTCATTGTTTCAAGGTATCTACTGTTTCACTCTTTCCTCAATTTTTGCTGCAATTTGGTTTATTTATTACTTACTTTATTAAATTGTAATGTCACAATTCTTGCTGAATTTTGGTTTTAATTTCACCTGTCTTGCTGGATTTTGGATTACTGTATTGGGTTGTTGCAATTCCAAAAATCTTGGTGCAATTTGGTTATTTTTTAACTTAAATTACTCATTTATGCCTGTAGGCCCTGTACTAGGTTGGAATTCCTTAAATGTGCCCTTTTTATTGAAAGTTTAAGTTTTAATAGTGGATTATCTAATTTGTCCCACAAAATTGTTCTTGATTACTTCTTCCTTTCCCTCCTATCTATACTTAATCCACAAAATAGTGGATTAGCAGGGAGCTCTGTTCATGGGGGTTAAGATGTTTTATGGCAGTACCATACTTATTAGAATTAAGTATATGGATAACTTAATGTAATTCTGATATGAAACGAAGAAGTTATGGCCGTTTGAACTTAATGGTCAGGCCAGCAGGGGCGGGCCCTATCCTTCCGCCCCTGTGCAAAAACTAGTACCATGTTTACGATGAGAGAAGGGGATTTGTACTGGGACCTTTTTCCTATGCCTTGTATAATTCAATTCAATTGCCTTTGCCTCTGAGGCAAGTTGAATAATACATGATTAGTGTGGTTGTATGGTGTATAACAGTGGCGGATGTTGGATTCTCGGAAAGGTGGGTCATCATTAGTTATCAGCTAAAATAGTACGAAAAGTTCCATATTACAACAAAAAGATACTAAATTACCTATGGTAACAAAGTGTAACATATTCGATCGTCTAAAAACAGTTTCAATTATTGATTATGTGATAGTGGTCCAAAGTTTAAGGGGCTTTCTAAAAAACAGTTCTAGGTAAGGCATGTCTTCTAAAACAATTCCCAAATTAGAACTATTTGAGACTTTTTTTACTAGAAAATCAATAGTTAGGGACCATTTTTATAAAATATTTCACAAAGTTGAGATTGTTTTTTTTTTTTGTTTATCAATTTTCCAATTTTTTGTGGGGCATGGTGGTGCATGTGACCACCCATGTCTAACATTGCATCCGTCACTTGTGTAAGATGCTATATTTTGTGGAAGTTCTGCTTGTAACTATCCAATTTTTCATATTGTTGGAACTTTTTTTATTACGCAAAGCAATGGAATTTAGCAAAGAGCCTGAATTTGGGATAGCAAGATAAGTTTTTGAGTGCAGTAAGAATATTGATATTGAAGGAAAGATGACAATTATATTTGGGTATAAGAGAATACAGTTGAAGCTGTGGTTTGACACTGACTGTCTCGCATTTCTGGGAAAACGAGGGTCACCTTTGAACCATTGGCTCCATGATTTAAAATTCCATTAAGAGATGAACTTTTATATAGCGTTGTCTGCAGTGGTGTAGACCCAATGAATACAGGAAGAGCAACAGTTTGCCAATCTTGGTATCAAATCCATGTTTTGATGGTTATTGGACGTTTGTATCTCCTTAGCCGAAATGCAAAGAAGCAATGGAGAAAATGAGCTTGAGGCTTTTTATTCATTGACCTCTTTCTCATAATAAGATTAAGTTGCCAAATCACTATCGGGCTTACACATTTATGTCTTTGCTTGAGAAAATGAAAGTAAGCCATGGTGCTTATGACATGTTTTGATATATAACAAAGAAAAAAAAACCTTCTATCTAAATTTCCCTGAGTAATGGTCATCGCCAATGGTCTTCCCCCATGTTCTTAAATTGCTGACATGTTATATCTTCAGAATAGTTTTTACGAATCTGGAAGAAAGCTGGCAATACTAGCTATTTCATGCAATTTTGACCCTTTGAGTTTGATGCCATTGATGCAAGCAGCTAGTAAAAAGTTTGCTTCAATGTGGAGAACTTTTGCACAATATCAAAGTCTCTTGTAGCTCAACAGTTGCCCATTACCTGGAAGATAAGCAATATAACCCTCATTCAATGTTTCATAGTCTATCAAACAGTATTTTGGGATAGTAAAGACTAAAATTGCACTTTGCAAGATTTTTTTTTTTTTTTTGGTGTTTATATTTAGACCTGTGTCTTTTGACTGATTTTTTTTTTATATACTTGCAGGGTTCTGACCGTACATATAGGAAATTACTCAACAAATCCCCCTTTCTTGAAAACTCAGCTCTTCGTAGGTATTCTTTTCATATATTATCCTCCAGGGATCGCCTGGTCCATCTGCCTTCATACAGCATCTATCCAAGGTTACAAGAAGGTTTTGTCACAAAGAATGTATGGGAGAAACCATCAACATCAGTTACAACGTGTTTTGGTTGTAGAAAATATTTCTTGTCAACCTCTAGACCAGGTGATAGCAAAAGATTTCAGTTGAATGTTGTGGCTGATGTGGCCAGTGCTGTTGATGTCATTAATGACTTGGGGTTGGATACCTTGACATTCTTGGCAGTTACTGTAATGATTGTCCCTGCATTCAGAACTTTAAAAGCTAGCCCTGTAAGGCGTTTCAAACCTCCTCAATCGCTGACTTGAATGTCTGATGTGTATACAATTATTTCATACTAACTTCTGTATTGTGGAATTTAGAAAGTCGTACTTAATTTTGATTCATAAAAAAAAAAAATAAAAAAAAAAAAAAACAAAAAAAAAACTGGCATTTATATGTTTCATCATATTTTTACAGATTATTTATCTTCATGTCTTAAAAAAATTTAGGTTATTCCAAGGTTTCCAATTTAATTAATAAATTGGTAAAATTTGGTTGATTAGATGGTATAGTCCAACGCCATCCTAGGCTTATCTTTGTCTCACCTTTTTGTTCATGATTCTGATTTGCCAAAAATCTATGATGTCTAGAGTTAATAAACATTTTTCTCTTTCATTTCTAAGGAAATTCATGAAGGACCTAGATGGCATGTGCCACAATGATGGTTTGCATTACTTGTGATAATATGAAAAACTGGAGGAGTCTGGAGCTGTATATTTTTATTTTTGCCATCAGCTATTCTTTGTTTATTTCTGTTTCTACAATGGTTAAATTATGCTTTTTTAATGCAGATACTTGGTTTCTTCTTTGCTGGTGTTGTTTTGAATCAACTTGGCATAATCAGAAATCTTACTGATGTTAAAGTTCTCTCAGAATGGGGCATCCTTTTTCTGGTAAGGTTTATTTGCTCTGATTAAATGCTCCTACCTATGTTACATCTCTCTTATCTTTTTCAAGGGATAGTGAGATATGTTGTACTACTTGAAATAGCAATATCATAACAATGAGAATACATACCAGATTCTCAATCATTTCAGCTCATGTAATATGAAGATTGTAGAGTACTAATGTCCAGCCAAACCAATTTGTCATTGATTTTGGCTCCGTTTGTTTCGAAGGAAAATAATTTTCATGGAAAATCATTTTCTAAGGAAAATGGTTTTCAATGGAAAACATTGATTTAAGAGAAGTTTTCCTTTGTTTGTTTGATTAGAGGAAAACTTATGAATGAAAGAAAAAATGAAATAGAAATGAAAGAAGGATGAGAGGATTGAAAGGGAGAAGTAAAGAGTGCGAGGGAAAATGTGGCGTTCCTTCACTACAAAAGAAAAATGATTTTCCTTTTCTAAAGTGACATTTTCCACCTTAAAGAAAATTGTTTTCCACTCCTTTCCAAAACAAGCAAAGGAAAATAGAAAGAGGGGGGAAAATCATTTTTCTTGGAAAATGATTTTCATCAAAACAAACGGACCCTTTATTTCCTAAATGGAGGAAGAAATCCACTTGGAAATATATTGTTCTATTTCTTTTCTTTTTCCTAGGTGGGAAAGGGGTAACCTCTGGTTATTATAATTATTTACCAATTATTCCTTACCCATTTTGTTATAGTAAAAAATGCAAAGTTTTTCCCTTACACTGCAGACATTTTTAAAAGGTTGAGTTTGCCCAAGTGACCTACAAAACTGAGAAATTTGGTAAACTGTTGTGTTGTAGCTTTTATGCAGAATGTTCCTTTCATTTTCATTACTTGATGTTTGTAACCTTGTAGCTTTTCAATGGTTTCTAAATTCTTTGATACTTTATCGGGCATATACTTGGAAAGAGAATTTGGCTCATCCTTTCAATAGAGTCCAAAGCACAAACTATAGCTAGTCCAACCTCTCACAGTCTCACCCAATGAGAAACAAGTTAAAATAGACTGGAAAATAATTAGCCCTTATTAGTTAGTATTTAGTTAGTTTGTAGGAGAGAGAAATTAGCCCTTATTATCCCTCTGCAAAAAAAAAAACAAAAAAAAACTACCAAGTAGTTAGGAAAAGGGATAAATGTTACTTCTAATATTTTCTTTGCTATATTTACGCATGCAAAATGCTTTTCCTAGACCACGTTTTTGTATTCTATATTTTTCCTTATAATCCTATATAATGATTTACTCTTTGTTTTTTTGTTGCTGTTTCAGCTTTTTGAGATGGGTTTAGAACTTTCATTTGCACGTTTGAAGGCTCTTGCTAAATTCGCTTTTGGCATTGGATTGCCTCAGGTACAATTTTGCAGCCAGTGGCATTTCCATATATTGTAAATATATTTTGTTATGTTTATCTGTAGCAATTGTCACTGTGCTTTGAATTAAGGGTTTATAGTAGAATCTTTTTCCTTTACCCCCCTTTATGGTGTATAAGAAGAGTCATATAGGAGTAGCCTGTATATGTCACAAGGTTAGAATGAACACGACCCACCCCCCTCTCAACGTGCACACTCACTCTACATGAATGGGAGTTTTATTGAGGCTGGAAGCATGGGCTGGTATATATTTTGGTGTATATGTGATGTCTACACTTGTATTTCTAGATAAAAATAAGTCCTTTTACACTACCTTAATATATGTGTACTTCGTCTTTTAGAAAAATGGTAGTTACATTTTTTTCACGAAAAATCTATCAGAAAGAGATGGACGCAGCCTAGTGGTTTGGTCTTAATGTACATGTTGGAAACAGGCATTTGTGGCTCCTTTTTTTTCCCCTTTTTTTTGAGTATGATGCTTCAATATTATTTGACTTGTATCTCATTTGTGTATCTCTTTTAGGTTCTGTTTTGCACACTTGCTTTCACAGCATTTGAACTTCCTCCAAATGATGCACTTGGGACAAGAATTTTGGAGTTTTTGTTTCATTCGCGATCTGATCTGGTATGCAATTTTCTCTCTTTATGCTGTTATCTGGGTTCATTGTTTGATTTTTTTTATGTCAAGAGTTTGCTAAATGCAACTTGCAATTGGAAGATATTGACTTAATAATTTGCAGTTGACATAGTGGCTTCTATTCTTGTTGAATGGTTCTTTTCTCATCTGAACATTTGTTGGTGGGGATATATCCTTCTCTGTTCTCGATTCTTAGCCATTTTGGTTGCTGTATTAATGTTATATGATGGGGTTTACCTAATGAGGAAAAGTGTGATTAGTCCCCTTGAAAAAAGTAAAAGGATTAATAATAATCTTATGACTACTTTCTCTCCCGTTGCTGGTTTTTACCCGCCTATTTTATGATTCTCATGTATAGGTAAATGGAAACGGCCAAATGAGATGAAACCAAATAGGAGAATTTGGTCCACTTTAAAAAAAAAACAAGAAGAATTTGGTTTCTTGGTTGATTATGTAGGCTCGATTTTTTTCACAATGGTAATTGAAGTAAAATGTGTCTTTTGGGAATTGATAATGCACAAAATCAACAAGTACTGTAATATAACAAAGCTTAGATTATGTGATAGCCTGATAGGGCAACCTTTTTTCTTTTTCTTTGAAGGAATGTGAATGCACAAGCTTAAGAAAGCGAAAACTAAAATTTTCAAGTCTGTTTATATTCCATTGATAAACATGTATTTATAGGCAACAACTAGCAACCTTGTACTTATACATACACCTAACATGTCTAGTCACCATCCTGTCCCCAAACTATTTTTAATGATTTTTGTTATGACATTAAAGATTAAACTATTGAGTTCACTAAAATATGTCTTACTGTAGAAGTAACAGTCAATTAATCAAGAATACTGATGCATTATGGGTTATGAACTTATGATAATATAGATGAGCAAACCATGCGAATGAAACATTGAAACAAGGTAAAATACCCGAGCTCACAACTGTTAGATCTTATGACATGCATGTTGAAACATAGTATAGAATTCTTACTTCCATTTAACTTTGTATGCTACCTTATAATGCTTATATTCCTTTTGCTGAAAAAAAATCGTATTCTTTGAGTCAATTACAGGTTAATATAAGGAGTGTTGATGAGGCCATAGTCATTGGTGCTGCTCTATCATTGTCGTCTTCAGCCTTTGTTTTACAGGTATTAGACAATCAACCACTCCTATTTGATTAATAACTACTCCTATTCAATTCTAACTAGCTTTTGGTTATTTGTAGTGCATTTAATAGTTTGTGGTTGGACTTGATTGCTATAGTGATCCCAATAGAGACCTTGTGTGTTAATCAAAATCGTAAGATTTAGTGAAGAATAATTATATCATAGATTACTATTATATTGACGGGAAAACATAACAAAATCAAATTTGGACTTATAATATAAAATGAAACATATAAATGTTAAAAGCAAAGAAAAATTAATTAATTTTAAGTATCTTTCACTTGTACGGTCAATGGAGTTAAAGTGCAGCAGAGATAGTTCTGCAAGCTTATCATAGCCATTATGGTCTGTGAATGCTAGATTTGCACCTCTCCCAAGACTGATTTGATGAAAGTCGGAAGCACTTGGCTACCCTTCCATTTATGCTGAACTGATATTGCTAAGATCTTCAGAAAACTATTATTCTCACAATGGCTTTACTACAGGCCATTGCCTAGCAAATTACTTGATTTCATTGTCTTCCGATTGTGCTTGTTCCATGCTGTACCTCTGTTGTTTCCCTTTTATACTTTCTTTTAAAATGGAGTCCAAATGTTAGAAAGTTCACATGATTACAGAGCTCACACTGCATCCATGTACCTCCTATAGATTGTACAATTTTACTTGGATGCTCCCTTGCTATTAATCATCTACCAAGTAAAATATTGCTGTATATATTTATGACTTGCATCAATTTATTTTTTCTCTTAGCTTCTTGCCGAGAAGGGAGAGCTTCCAACGAGATTTGGCTCAGCTACTTTGGGCATTCTTCTACTACAGGTTAATATTGATACTTGACCAATATGTTATTTTTTGTTTTGTATTTCTAATTTTTTTGACAAAATTCTCATTATCAGTTTATCACCCTCTTATAGACTGATTGCTTTTTCATGAGTTAACTTTCTAGCAAGTAGCAGTTCTTTGAATTATTTCCCATTTCTTGTAGATAAGAATGGGATTTCCATGAAAGTAGAACATTGAGCCAACTGCCAGATAAGTAACCCCTAATACATGAAACTGTGATGTTATGCAGGACATAGCAGTTGTCCCTCTCTTGGTGATACTCCCAGTGCTAGAGAGCCAGGTAAATAATACTCTTCAGATTAGCATCAATTATCAATTTTCATATGTTCTCTGTAAGGCTGTAGGTTCAGCCCCTGAAATCATGTTGCTGAAATAGAAAATATGCTTTAGAACAAAAGAATCTGGTGGCTGCTTTGCTGCTTAGGGATGTTAACCAGTATCTGGCCAAGTAGTCTCTCATCTGTAGTTAAGACTTGGATTTCATGGACTAGGAAACCTGGCTTTTGGTAAGCAATAGCCACAATTCTATGAGCTCCCCAGATATTCTGTAAGATGCTCATCAGAAAATTATGACACGGTTTTATAGTGAAAGTGTCTCAGTTTTTACTGACTACTGTACTGCCCTGCTATTAGATGTAGGCTGTAACCTACTATTCCCTCCATCCCTTTTTTTTATCTTGCTTTGATAAATGTGTACCGTCAATAATACATACCTTTGACCGTTAGTATCTTTAATTACATAGTAGTAAAATTGAAAAAAAAATAAAAAAAACTTGATATTCATGAAGTGCTCCTTGAGACGAATCAAACAAGGCAACACGAGTGACATGACTGTTTTTTTCTTATGGGTTGAGAATTATTTAGAAAATAATATCTTGAATCTAAAATGTTGCAAGATTTTAATATATATCAATCAATCAATCAATCAAAGCCTTATTCCCATAAGTGGGGTCGGCTACATGAACCAAAGTGATTATTCTGAGAGGTCATCCGCATAGATTTTCCTCCTCCACCCCGCACGGTCGAGAGCCTCAATCTCTTGTAAATCCAACTGCTTCATATCTTTTCTAACTCCTTCCCACCAAGTCATTTTCGGTCTCCCCCTACCACATTTGAAATCCCACTCTTCCACTCTTCGTACCGGTGCTCCCTTTTACATGCCCAAACCAACGCAAGCGATTTTCTCTTAGCTTGCTCGCAATATCCGCAACACCAACATTCCTACGAATATCTTCATTTTTTATTCTATCTCGTAAAGTGTTGCCACACATCCATAAGGTTCTAAACATAAACGGGAAAAAAAAAAAAAAACATGAACGAAAATAATATATTTTTGTAGCTGCTCAATATTCTCTTCTGCAATAATATAATCTTCTTATTAAATAAAACAAAAAAAGAGGATGGCATTTCATGCTGGCACTGTCCAGTTTTTTCATTTACTTTGTATCATTGTGTTCTATGGTCTGCTTCCTCGAGATGTTGATGAGATTCAACTTTGTAATAGTATCATCTTCTCTTTAATTTGACGACTGACAAACTAAGATCATATGGTAGTGACATACTTTTCGGTGTTTTATGAAGAATATAGGAGAGCAAAGCATTTGGCCAATGCTTGTCAAGGAAAGTCTAAAGGCTTTAGGCGGGCTTGGATTGCTTTCTCTTGGAGGGAAATTCCTCCTAAGGAGAGTCTTTCAGGTAAATTTGAAATAGTTTTCCTAATCAGCTAGATACTTGTATAATATATTTCAGAATTAAAGTGTGACATATTAATAGGTTGTTGCAGAAACAAGGAGCTCAGAAGCTTTTATTGCCCTCTGCTTACTTACAGTTGCTGGGACTTCACTAGTTACTCAAAAGCTTGGCTTCAGTGACACGGTTCTGATGGATTTTGTTTGAAACAAGAATATTTAAATACACCAAGTATTCTGCATTTGACTCACATTTACATTATTTTTTCCTTGTTACTTGCTTTTGTAACTCTTCAGCTTGGAGCTTTTTTAGCTGGTGCCATACTTGCAGAAACAAATTTTAGGACACAAATTGAAGCTGATATAAGGCCATTCAGGGGTTTACTACTTGGATTGTTCTTTGTCACTACAGGAACTTCAATTGATATGCAGGTATTCATCAAATTCTGTGGTCTTGGCTCTTAGCTTTTGGTGCCATATTTCATTTGGGGGGGGGGGGGGGGGAAGGAAAGGAGGTTACCTTTTTCTTCCATTTTGATCATGTCGACGTCAAGTGTTCAAAATTATTAGTTGGCTAATTAGTGGCTTCTTTGAACTCATATTCAAGTTGCTTTATCCATTATGCCCTCAGTATTCCTTGTTAAGGACTGTTATCCATTATGGATGTCTTTTAACCCCTCTCTCCCTCTCTTTTGTTGCACTTCATGTCTATCTCCTTTTTGTCCCTCTAGCTTCATTTTGTCAGGCTGTTCCCTTTCTTTCCCAGTACTGGTTTTTACTAAATAACTGCTATTTTGAGTAGCATTTTTCAAAAACAAAAAAAAAAAAAGAGGAAAAAATGGCTCATTGAACTGCTAATGAGGACGGTAATTTGCGAAAATACAACTGTATTTTGGGAATTAAAAGTTTTCCCAGCATTAATATGGGAAAGAGTTCTCATTTCTACCACTTCAAGCTCTCTACATAGAATATTATGTTGGCTGGTTTTGGATTGTGGTCATAGCACCTGTCATATGCATAGTTTCCAAGTTGTATGGAATGGTGGGCATGTATGGTATATTTGTGTTCTCAGTGTCTTTTTAGTATGTTGTTAATTTTGAACTGTTCGTCTTTTTCTGTAGCTTCTTTCCCGAGAATGGCCCAATGTTCTCACACTCCTGAGTGGTCTGATTGCTATTAAGACAATGATAATAACATTTATAGGTCCCCGAGTTGGACTAACCTTGCGAGAAAGTGTAAGAATAGGATTTCTTCTGTCCCAAGGAGGTGAATTTGCATTTGTGGTTTTCTCTCTTGCAAATAGGCAAGTCATGCATCTTCTTCAAGTCTGCTACATGCTTTTTTATGTAACTTTTCTCTCTGATTTCTGACGAGTTTTGTTGGAATCAGGCTGGGAGTATTACCACTTGAGCTTAACAAGCTACTCATTATTGTCGTTGTGCTGTCAATGGCGCTTACTCCTTTGCTAAATGAACTTGGTCGGAAAGCTGGTGATTTTGTTGCTGAAAATTTTGAAGCAGACACTGTAAGTTTCTTTTAGTTTGATAAATGAGCTGAGTGTTGATCCTGAGAGGTAGAAGATTGTAGTTTAGAGTCAGTTTTTTTTTCCCTATTCTCTAAAATGGCCGGTAAAGGACCTGTGATAATATTAGCTGGAACAAGAAATCATTACAATTTACATTCATATCTTCCCATTATGTGGAAGAAGTGAACGAAGAACATGTTCTTGAAACTGATGCAAAAAGGAATAGACAATAAAAAATAACCTTTTTAGACAAAAATATATGACTCTTATGTTCTATTATACCTAAGCAGATACACTTGGCCACAGAACCTATTAGAATCTGTAATGTGAAGCTGTACTAATTGAAAATAAATGCTTACTAAATTACAATTGGGCATTTTCTCTAATAGAATTGGAGAGGAACCAAATGCAACATGTTTAAAGATGTTTACCTGATCAGGAAAAGGCTGCGAGTTCTTAGAACGATGCAGTCCTTCCATGTTGCCTAAACAATGGATGAGAGACATTCTATCTATTTTGTTGTATTACTTGTATATATGCATATGGAGAATATAATGGCCATTCTCAAATTGTAATGGACAGAAAGCTGCAGAGAGCCTAAATTATGATGCTAGTGAACCGGTGGTTATCCTTGGATTTGGACAAATGGGTCAGGTAGAGTTCCAGAAAGTCATCAAAAAGTAGCTGGCAAGTGCTAACATGATTAGTATTCTAATTGCTATGTGTGATTACTACTACAGGTCCTTGCAAACCTTTTGTCAGCACCATTGTCATCTGGTGCAGATGGTGAAGCTATGGGTTGGCCCTTTGTTGTTTTTGATCTTAATCCTGCCGTTGTAGAGGTTGGTTCTGTTTTATGAAAATGTACAACTAAAGGGTTTATGGGCTTGAATTGATAAAATATCATTGACTAATTGTAACTATAGACTTTTTTTGCGAGTGTATGAATGATGGTAATGAGAATGAATTTATAACTAAATTTGGAAGGGAAATCTAAATTCATTCCCATAGTGGCGCTACCCTAACTCCAATTTATCTAATTTTGTTTACAAATATCCATTCCCATCTAATACTACCCTTCCACATGGTAATGGATGGTAATGGAAAATAAAAAGAAATTTCAAGTTTGGGAATGAAAATTATATTTTCCATGGGGATTTTGAAGCTTTTCCTTAACAAATTACACTTTAATTCCATTATCATTACCACAATTCATTACCAACAACCAAACGGGCCGTAACTATTTCTGCTGTTCTAGATGCAATTTGACTTTTCTTCATTTTCACAGGCAGCAAAGAATCTCGGCTTTCCAGTCTTATACGGGGATGGATCAAGACCTGCTGTTTTGCAATCTGCTGGCATATCTTCCCCTAAAGCTGTCTTGGTCATGTATCCTGAGAAGAAGAAGACAACTGAAGCAGTTAAAAGCATTCGACTCACCTATCCATCGGTAATTACTCATCCATTGCCTTGGTAAAACATTGAAGCCCAAAGGATGTGATCATGTGAAAGTGGCAAAGCTTCCCTGAAGTTTTGATATCAATTTAATTTTAGGTAAACTCTGCTATGAATCGACGTAGCTGACCAGAAATCTAAATGATAAAATAGAGGATAAGAGATGAAAAATGCTGATTAATGGAAGATAATGGTGTAGAATATGATTAATTACAAGAAGTCACTAAGTAAGATAAGGAGTGAACAAGCATTTGAGTGGCTTGTTCACTCTTTGTAATGGACTGGACAGACCTACGGAAATACACTGAACAATAGAGAACAGAGAAGATAAATGGCAGCAAGAATATTTGATTAATGAGAAAGTTTATTACAGTAGCAACTTTAGGTTGCAAATCTCTCTAGTGACTTTAGGTCATAACTCTCAAAGGTTTCCGCACAATTTTTTGGATAATCTTCATGACTTCTATTAGTTCTATTGACTCCTCGTATCTAAATTCTTATAAAATACCTAAAATGCCCTATCACTAAATTTGAGTTCAATACACTCCCAAAGAGATTACTCTCAGAATACATTCATCATTGTGCATGACATTCTCTCCCTCATAACCTTTTTTTTTTTATAGAGAATTATTGTCCAATACACTCACTAGACTCTTCTTTAGGCTACTAGAAGCAACTTATTATGCATTGTCTAAAATGCCCCTGTCCCTAATATTAGTTCTTAGCAAACTCTTCCTATCAATTACTTATCTTTCATGCTTAAACAATAATGGAATACAGGAATAGTTTACCCTTCATTTAACCATAATAACCTATGTCCATTACTAAAAACATGGACACTTCATTTTGGACCAAAATTGCAAAATTTTCATGTGGTGGTCGTCCCAGACACACTATCTGAGGCTGAGTGTTGTGTAACAATCTGCTTCCTCCCTCCGTCCCAATTTAGTTGTTACATTCACTTTATCACACCTCTCGAGACATGACTTTAAATAAAAATAAAAATTATATATTTGAAAAGTACATGTTGAGACGAATTAAACTAGATCCATCATGACTATATTTTTCCTTACGCTTACAAAACTAGAAGCAGACAAAGACCACATATGAATAGTGCTACAAGTCAAAATGTAACAACTAAATTGGGACAGAGGGAGTATAATGCTTTGACCTGAATATGTATGATCAACAGGTCCCAATATATGCTAGAGCCCAAGATCTTAAGCATCTGTTGGATTTGAAGAAATCAGGTGCAACTGATGCGATCCTTGAGAATGCAGAGGTAATCATCTTGTAATTAGTTGTTATGAGATTTGACTGGTCTAGCTTACATCCCTACATCATACTTACTCGTTGTCTTCTTGAGAGCAGACAAGTTTACAGCTCGGCTCCAAGCTTCTTAAGGGATTTGGTGTAATGTCTGATGATGTAGATTTCTTGAGTCAGCTTGTTCGGAATTCCATGGAGATTCAAGCTCAGGACACGGTTAACAAAACAGATGATCAAGAATATAGCATAATGGAGCCTGTCCAGGTAATTTTTACTAAGCTCTAATTTATTTATTTTTCACACGTCTCTGTATCAATCCATTACTACAATCTTATCATTATTATTACTCCCTCTGTAACATAAAGATTTCAACAATTTTTTTTCCACGCATTTTAAGGAAGCGATTTGAGGGTCTAAACGATGAAATTAATTAAAATGATTTTAATACAAGTAAGAATGTGATTATAAGTTACCAATATCAAAAGTATTTTGATTAATTTGGTCATATACACCCTCAAATCGCTTCCTCAAAATGCGTGAAAAAAGAATTGTTGAAATCTTTATGTTACGGAGGGAGTAGTTTATTTCTTCATTCATCTTATTAGAGCTGGCAAAAACTAACACGGCATGATAACATGACCCGAACATGACACAAATAAGTGTGTTTGGGTCAAGGACTTTACAATGTTTAAGTAAACAGTAGGTTAACACGACACAACACACTTATTGAACGGCTTGGGCTTGGATTAAAGGGTTTCAACCGGTTTATGTATACGAATTTCTACATCACAACACAATTACACCCGATTGTTAACTTTATAGTGCAAAATTTAGTTGGTTTGGGTCAAAGATGTTGACATGTTTAAGTAAACAGGTTGACACAACATGTCTATTAGTCGAATTGGGTTTGGGTCAGGGGGTTCAACCCATTTACGTGCGGCGGTTGACCCAAACATGACCCGATACGACCCTATTGCCAGCTGTAATAATTAGGATGGTTTTTCCCTTGATCATTTGTTTTCCTGGAGATAATGCCATATCATTATTGCAAATGTACATTGTCCACTTAATATTGAAGCTCCAAAGAACAAACATTGATAATTATTTCTGTCTCTTTTTGGGGCGTTGTAAAGGTTCGAGTTGCAGATATGATCAGTTCTAGATCAATGGGAGCTGCAGAAACCGAGGATAATTTGTCTGCATCAGGTGGCCATTTGAGTGAAGACGAAACTTCAGACGTGGACGACGAAGGGATATCTTATATGGAAATGGTTAGTGAAAATAACTCAGTGATTAAAGGTGAAGGCATAGAAGAGGGTGATGCAATTTCTTGCAAGTCCCCAAATGACAGGACATGATATTCTAGGCAAATTTTTTTGTACATGATTTGGTGTATTATTTTGCCTTTGTTGGTACACTAGTTATCAATAGTTTCTCTATAATTTGGATTTTATCCTAATTTTTGATTCATCTAAGATTTGATTTTGAAGATGTAAATTTTTATTCAATAAATGATGAAGTTTAGTTCGGGATTTTGTGTATTTTGCTTGACGTAGAAGTTTCTTTTGGGTTGGTACAAAAGGAGCATGTAAAGGTTATGTGTCAAGGTTTTTTTTTTCACCTTTTTGTAAAGTAATAAACTACCTTTTTATAAAAGTTAGGTGCAAATAAACTCCTTACTATTTCATTTAAAAAAGGAAAAATTGTCAAGAATAAGTCAATCTTTGGCCGATCTTCCATAATTAAGCTAACTTTTTGAAAATCCAGAAATAAGCTAACCTTGTTATCATTTAAGCCAAAAATAGGTTAAATGATTATTTAATCTATTAGTTATTTGTTGTTTCAAATTACTGTTATCATTTAAAGCAAAAAATAGGTTAAATGATGGTAAAATAGTGATAAAAAACAATAGAAAATAACATATTAAATAATCATTTGACTTATTTTTGGTTTAAATGATAACAAGGTTAGCTTATTTCTGGATTTTCAAAAGGTTGACTTATTTGTGGAAGATTGCCCAAAGGTTGGCTTATTCTTGGCAATTTTTCATATTGGGATTGTCTCTTTTTGGTGGTTGGCTTTATGAGAGGGGCTAATCGGTCTTTCTTTTAGAATAAAAAAATTGGGATTTTCTCTATTTTTCGCTGCTTAAGGTTTTTAAAAAATAGATCACTTATAAGTCAAAAAAAATCCATGTTCCACAATTTTTTGTACATTTACGTTGTGGAATAAAACACAATACATAATAAAATTATAAAATATCCATTTAGAGAAATTATACAAAAAAATCATAGAATGAATGGAGTAGAGGTATAGAGAGCATCATGTTTCGAAGTAAACAAAGGCATGAATAACTTTTGAATATGTGATACGGGTTCAAATCCTCTAGATTATTATAAATTGTATACATGACTTGTATGCCAAGCGTTCACTTTTTAGTACTAGGTATGTTATTGAATTAGAGATAACTAGGCATTAATATTTGGGGCATATTTTTATATAGTAATAAACAATATTAGTGAATATGTGGCTGCAAGGGGAGTGGGTGAAGGAGTAGAAGGTCGGCGAGGACCGATCCCGTCGGGTACAATGAGTATCATATGTATGTCTTAACTGTCAAGGGTATTGAGGATATATCTCTAGGTTAGTTAAAAATCTTTGTAGTTTTAATTTATACGAAGTCTGCACTTAGACTTGGTTTTTCTGTCGGAAACTAATTACTCCCTTCGTCCCAAATTAGTTGCTACATTCTGAAAAATGGCACTATTCATTTGTAAATTTTGACTGCTTATAGTTTCATGTAAATAAAGAAAAATATAGTCATGATGGATCTAGTTTGATTCGTCTCAATATGTACTTTTCAAACATATAATTTTTAAATTTTTTATTATGTGTAGTTCAAGATATTTTTATTTAAAGTTGTGTATTGAGAGATGTAAAAAAGAAAATGTAGCAACTAATTTGAGACAAAGGGAGTAGTTAATTGAGTATGTATGGAGTACGGAGTTTAAAAATAAAGGAACACTTACTTGTAGGAGGTTTATGAAGGGGTCGGTGTAGTACGAAGTTAGGGAATGGGGGCCGAGCACCACGAGGAGATTATGTGGTACCCTGGTACGTAGTACGTGGACAGAATTCTGACAACAAGTTTTTTTTCACGCATTTCAAGGAAGCGATTTAAGGGTGTAAACGAATAAATTGAACAAAAAAATTTTAAGATTAGTAATTTATGATCTCAAATCTTACTTGTATTAAAACCATTTTAATTAATTTGTTCGTTTACACCATTAAATTGCTTCCTAGAAATGCGTGAAAAATAACTTGTTGCCTGAATTATGTTACGGAGGGAGTATTTGATTTCATTATAAATAAAGTTGCACATTAAATAGCTTACTTTTTAGTGCTTGCTAATGTTTTGGAAGAAAGGGTTTCGATGGAGGAATGACCTGATTACTTCTCTGATCTAATATCGTCTGAGTATATGTTTACTTATCTCATTAATCAATAAATTTCCTCTTTTCTCATTATAAAAATAAAAATAAAAAACAATAACTCTAATCGGCGCACAAATCGGGGTGGAACATGAACGCTAATCTGGTCATTTTTTACAAATTTCGACCTTTAATTGGACCCCATAAGGATTAAAATGACCCATAAAATCTTTAACGGGTAATTTTTTGACACGTAGATTGATGCACACAAATTGAGGCAAACCGGGAATGCCTCAATGTACGTGCATCGATCTACGTGTCAAAAAATAGCCTGTTAAAGATTTTACGCATCATTTTAGCATTAATGGGGTCTGATTCGAGGTTGGAATTAGCAAAAAAATGACCTGACTAGCCCCGATTCGTGTTCCCAGTTTGCCTCGTTTTGTGCGCATTAATTAACATGTTAGGAAAAAAATAGTTCGTTCAAGGTTTTACTTTTTTTTAAACCCTCAGGGGTCGGATTTAAGGTCGGAGTTCGCAAAAAATGACTAGATTAGCCTCGATTTGCATTCCCATTCCGCCTCGATTTGCACGTAATGATAAATGGAATTTTTTTTAAAAAACGTGGCCCCCACCCCCATTTTACCAACTTTAACAGGTTAATTAACCTGCTATAACATCGGAGAAGATAAGGGGCAAACTTTGGAATATTCTTGGATTATTCAAAGTTCGGAATAAACCATAAACTTTGGAATATGGGGTGTTTAACAACACAATTTTCAATAGAACATTTTTTTTGAGGAAAATTTTCAATAGAACTTTGTGTTGTTAAATTTTAAAAAAATATTTTAGGGTGTTTTACTGTTTTTCACAAAACATTAAAACCACGATAATACTTTGGTTTTGGTGGGGGTTTGTTAACGTATGGTAAGAGGTTTGAACTCGAGGTATGACTTTCGGGGAACTTGACCCTTACCACCAGGCCATGGTTGCACCGAGATGTCGTTTAACTTAACTTGTAAGAATAAATTAGAAAAGTATCGTATAAACCTGGTGAATATAAAGTTATCATGTAATGGAATTAAAAGCTACCTTGAAACCCATACAGGTTACTCTAAAATTCATAAAAGTCACCCCTTGATCAAATATATAAAGGTATTGTGTCAGAATTTGAATAATATAATTTTACAATAAATTGTATTGTACTTGCAATTTTTAAAATTGTTATTATTTGTTTTAAATAAGGCTAATCATGAATTTAAAATCAAATATCATTATGGAAGATTTTAGTACACAAATGACAAAATTATCCCCCCGGTTGATCAACAATTATGAAAGATGAGTAAGGGTACACCACCATCACTCTCTCATCCCCTTATATAATAAAGATAAAAAAAAAAATTATTTATAAAAAAAAAAAAAAAAAAATCTTTGAAGAAGAAAGGTGGAGTATATATCAACATTAATTTATTGGTAAGAATTTCACCCCTCTTGAATGGTTGCTAGTAGTAGACTAGTAGGTAGTATTTACTATTTAGCTCCATTCAAGTTTAGGCTAACAAGTAGGAGTAGGTCCAACCATTAAGTATCCATAAATTGACCGTCTATTTCAACAATACTTGAAAAATGTGTTATCTATATTTTTAATTAAGGTAATTTTTGGCATTGCATCATAGAGTTTTTTTTGGGCCTAAGAGCATCATTTTAGTGTTGGGGATACTTATATCCTTTCCCGGTTTCTCTCTCCTTTCCTACATTTGACACATCACTTTCTCTTTCCTCCACATCACTTCTCACTATTTTCATCTTCTACTCATCCTTTCCCTTAAAATTTTCCAACATCAATGAGTATCCTTTCCCATTTTCTCTCTCCTACTTGCATATACCCCACCATTTATTCCTTTTTCAAATTACATATATTTATTAATATACTTAATTATTATTATTATTGAAATTGTTGTTAATAATAATTAATAATAGATCGTTCTATTAACCGACACATTAATTAAACGACACGAATAAAAAAAATGAATTACGTTGATTAAAATAGCAAAGAAAATAACAAACATATGTGTTAAAAATAACTGAAATGTTTAATTTTCATCCGACCTCCTAGACTGTGCCCATAATTGCTCGATCAAGTCGTTCTTCAAAGCCATATGGATGTCTCTATCACGATTACTCAACAGATTAGGGTCAACAGGAGGATTAGATTGATTAAATTGAAAGCTTGAATTGTTAGGAAAATTCGGGTAACGACCATAATTAGAATTATTACGATCCATATTGAAAACTCCAAGAAATTGGAAGTGAAATGGAGAAAAATAAACTTGAAAATATGGAGATTAGAATAATTTTGTGTTTAAGATTATTGTACAAGTGAAACTGAAACTTTGTGAAAATATAGCAAATTTATACTCATTTTATAGACAAAAAAATTTTATGACCGTTGGTGTTTTCGGATTTCAAAAATAAGTTACTGTTTGCAAATTATAGCTGTTATACTATTTTGGTGCAAAAAAAAAAAACAAAAAGTTAACAAGTGTCAACATGTGGTGTGAGGGAATTGAAAAAATAGCCGTTGCATTCACTCCTTCCAATTGTTAGATGACAATACCAACTTGCAAGAGCATTATTCATGCACAGTGGCCAGGGCATGCATTCCTTTTAGTAGAAAGGAAATCCTAATTTCCTTTTGAGAAAAGGATCATTTCTCATATTCCCACATTCATGAGTAAATAGAAAAGGATACCAATTTCTTGCTAAGAGGATAGATATCCTCAACATTGCTGATGCTCTAAACACTCATATTTATTTTAACGGTGAGGTATAAAGTCCACTGGTAAAACTCTTATCACACAATAATACTTTGGAAGATGGTGGTCGGGGTTTGTGAATGCATGGTACGAGATTTGAACTCGGGGCATGACTTTCGAGGAGCATGACCCTTATCACTAGGCCATTCTTGCATCAAGATGTCGTTTACCTTAACTTGTAGGTATAAAAGTGGTAATATAATTAGGCGGTCTGACCAAAATATACGGTTAGACCGTCTGATATAATATTTTCACTTAATCAAATTAGATAAAAGGACAATTTTTATAAGTTAGGATAATTTTTAAGTTAACTTTTAGTCCGTTATAAGTTTTTTTTTTTTTAATTTAAGAATTTGTTAATAGATCATGTATGAAATTATGAATTAGGACTTTTTATCCAAAACTAACTTAGTTACACCACTGTAGACACTAAAATTTTCTAAGTGTCAAATTTAAATTAAATTAATTATTTTAGGGTTAAAATAATACTATTAACTCGATTTAATTAATTTATCCCAAAAAGGTTTCCTGAATTATACAAGTGTAATTCGGGTCATCATAAATATTTGAACCAGTTTATAATGCTGGTCCAAGTAAAATATTAAAAGGACAAAAAAGGAAAAGTGGACCAAATCCACCAATTACCGGGTCCAATATGATCAAAAGTAGGCCGAATTCGTCAAAGCCCAAACACTAACTGAGGGCCCAGGTAGAGGGTACATACCTCTATAAATACAACCCTCCCCCTCAGGAAGAAAAGAAGAAAGTTCATTTTGTTAGAAAGCACTCAAAACTTCTCCGCAAAACTCTCTCAAACTCTCTCTGCAATTAGTTATTAAGCACTACAAATTGTGCCAACTGATCAGACACCTTCAAGCAAATTCGAGTGATTCAAGCTTCAAGAAGCTCTCATTCGAACAAACTCAAGCAAACGTTCGAATACGCTCAAACAAGTGTTCAAATACGTTCATACAGCATTTGAATCTAGGATGACGTTGCAAACACGTCAACCTACATTCAAGTTAGTGTGACAACGTCACGCGACCTGCAGTTGTAAGATGGAATCAGAGGACTTAGTTTATTTTTATATAAACTTGTAACAGAGATTGTACCTACACTCAAATTATTAATAAAAAATCATTTGTTGCTTTATTTCCTGTCTTGTTTATTAGGCTCGAAATTTTGTGTTAACAACCTCCCAAACTATCGGAATGAAATTTGTTGCGGCCCAACAACAGTCAACCACTGTTAGTCGTCAACCAATCATTTCCACCAGAGGAATGAAAAAAGTTGTTGTAAGTGCTGCCGCAGCAAGCTTGCGAAATGCTACGGTACCAACTGGAGCCCGTAAGGCTCGCACTGCAACTGCCCCTCCAAAGTCACTGATCACACCTCCTGTCAGTCAAACTAGAGGAAAACAAGTGTTTGGCTCAAGCTCTTTCGCTGAGCACGTGGGGTCACCTGTTGCCTCACCTAAGTCAAGTCAGTCTTCTACTGACAGCGCGGAAGACTTGATCATCCGTACTAATCCCAGCTTCAACCCATTCAATATGGGAAGCGAAATTGAGACTGATGTATCCCATTCATCATCTCCTAAAAGTTCTCAATTTGGGGAACCTGAAGTTGCCACTGTCTTGGTGACTAGTTCTAATGATAAGACAGTTGAGGAGCAGTTGGCTGAAATGATTAGTCTCCTTAACAAATTGGTGAAGGATGGGGAACAAAAGGATGCTCAAATCAAAGAACAAAGTGAGCAAATTGCTGCGCTCACTAAGAAGCTCGACAAGTGTAATGATGAATTGTCAATCCATGGCGGTTCAGAAGATGATGAAGAGAAACCTGAAGAAGAAAAGGAGGAACCATACAAAGAGACTCAACTTTCTTTGACTCCTCAACAAATTCAGGCTATGATCGCTAGTGCTGTCAAGAATCAGTTGGGTGGAAACGAGTATGAGAATGCTCATTACATCAAGCCTTACACTAAAAGGATTTGATCGACTATCCTTGCCTTCTGGTTACCAACCTCCTAAGTTTAATCAATTCGATGGGAAAGGGAACCCGAAGCAACACATTGCCCATTTCGTAGAGACATGCAATAATGCTGGTTCTTTGGGGGACTTGCTTGTCAAACAATTCGTTCATTCCCTCAAGGGCACTGCGTTCGACTGTTATACTGATCTGTCTCCTCAATACATTGATAGTTGGGATCAAATGGAATCGAAATTTCTGAATAGATTTTACAGCACACGGCGCATTGTCAGTATGCTCGAACTGACGAAGACAAAACAATGGAAGGATGAGCCTGTCATTGAGTATATTAACCGTTGGCGTGCTCTAAGTCTAGAGTGCAAGGATCGTTTGTCTGAACCATCAGCGGTTCAAATGTGCATCGAAGGAATGGATTGGGATCTCCTTTACATCCTTCAGAGCATAAAGCCCAAGACATTCCAAGAGTTGGCCTCGCGAGCCCATGACATGGAGCTTACACTGGCCAACAAGAAGGAAAAAAGAGCTTCCTCTTCTGAAGTGAAGAAGGATGACAAGGAACACAAGAGAGGTGACAAGACTCCTAAAAAATCTTCTAAGGAGTCAATTTTCGTCTCAACCACTGCACAGCCCATTAAAATCTCCGCAAAGGTTAAGGGGGAGAATCGAGCTTCATCATTAAAGGCTCCTAAAAAGGATAGACCAACTCTGAAAGAGTTGGAAGCAAAGAAATACCCCTTCCCAGACTCTGATGTGTCTGGGATGTTAGATGATCTCTTATAAAAGAAGGTGATTGAACTCCCCAAGTCAAAGCGACCTTCGGAAGTTGGTAGGACGTCAGATCCAAAATACTGACGATATCACAGGTTCGTAAGTCATCCTATAGAGAAATGCATAACACTTAGAGAAAAGATTATGCAGCTGGCGAAAGAAGGCATAATTGTATTGGATACTGATGAAACGGTGGGAAGTAATCACACTTCGACAATCATTGAAGGAGTGTGGATGGCCCAAACCATATAATTTGGAAGTCTGGAGCCAGTCACTATAATGGTCCGACAATCAATCACTCAACAAGGTTATACCACACAACATCCCCCCATTGATACCTCAAATGAGGTGGACAATGAAGGATGGACCATAGTTACAAGAAGAAGACCCAGGAGACAGGTCAAGCAGAGGCCTCCCTCTTCTCATTGCAAGAAGAGGCGACAAAAGAAGCAGGGGCCTAAGCACCCCAAAAGCAGGAAGAAGCTAGACAAGGCCATGCCTATAGAGTTGCCCGACCAAATGTCCCCAGCTCCCATAACTTTAAGAGAATTTTTCCCTCAAGAATTCTTCACTCCAGTTACTGTCAACATGGCTTCTGTTGAAGAAGACAAAAGTGAAGAGGAGGAAACAGATGAAGAGCATGACAATACGGATGAGGTTTCATTAAAAATGACTCTTCAGTGCTCAAGGATGACAGCAGACCTAAAAATATCTGCTATCTTAAACGCTCTCCCATCACACATGGATTGGGCCGAAATTTTCCGCTTGCCAAGGGAGATGTGTCAGAAGTTGGCATTGGCTCTACAACATCCGGAGTTGTATGTTGATAAGGTACAACGAGAAGAAAAACCTATCGCAGACCTTGCTAAGCACACATCATGTAACACTGCAATAAGGTTCACAGATGAGGACCTACTTATGGGGTCAAAGCCCCACAATCGGCCATTGTTCGTCTCTGGTTATGTGCGTGGTCAGAAGGTTCGTCGTATCTTAGTAGATGGGGGATTTGCAGTCAACATCATGCCAAAATCCATGATGAATGAGTTGGGGATTACAATGTCAGAATTATCCAAAACTCGTATAGTTATTCAAGGGTTCAGTCTCGAAAGTCAGCGTACGATAGGTGTCGTACGCATAGACCTCACCATAGGTGAATTAACAACACCTACTCTTTTCCATGTGATTGATGCAAAGACATCTTTCAAATTGTTTCTAGGGCGACCCTGGCTGCACGAAAATGGCGTAGTTGCGTCAACCCTCCATCAGTGCTTAAAATACTATCGAGGGGGTGTTCAGAAGATAGAGGGCGAGACTAAGCCTTTCACTAAGGCCGAGTCTTATCTTGCTGATGCCAGATTCTTCGAAGACGATGAAAAGGTATCAAGTGAGGTATTACCTTCACCCGCCCCTTCGACGGGTAGAATGGAAATAAATATAGAGGGTGATGCTCCACAGTCTAACACTAATGAGTCAATCTTAGTCGATAAGAAGAAGCAAGATGAGAAGACAGAAGAGTATCCATCTCTACCTCTTAAGGCAACAAAGGAGCCAGTTTTGCGCTATGTACCAAAATCGCGCCGCAAAGAAGGACAATCACCATTCTCAGTTTGTCAAGATAAGGAAGTTGAGATAATGGAAGAGAAGAAAATGGATCAGAACGCTCTTCAAAGGCTAAAAAGCGAATCAACCATTCCCCTAGCAAAAGGTAATTTATACCCAGTGATAAAGGCTCCGACGTTCGGAGTAGAGGGAACCTCTAGTGGTCAGGAACGCAACAAGCAGAAATTTGACCCAAATGCATACAAACTCCTAGCAAAATCTGGCTATAATTTCGAAAACCCGAAGCCTATGGGAAAAGTTATTGACATAAGAGGGAATGGGCTCAATGACACTCAAAAAATGTTGCAAGAATATGGTACTGACGTTCCTACATTTAGAGCCGGATTGGGGTTTACACCGCATGTGCCAATAAAGATCTCTTCTAGGCGCAAAGGGAATGCTTGTGTACATATCACAGCAGAAGAGGCTGAGGAGAGTGAAGGCGAAGAAGGATCTTGTCCTAAAGTCTCTGTCTTTGATCGATTGAGGCCACCTAAAGTTACAAGTCAATTGTCGGTGTTTGATAGGCTTGACAAACGAGAAAAAGGAAAGAATAAAATTCAAGCGTCATATCCTGTTCTAAAAGGACAATCATCAAGACAAAAACACCCGGTCTTCGGTCGTATCGGAGCATCTGCTTCAACAGGAAAGAAACAACGGAAACCAGTATGGATGCGCATAAGCAAGGAGGAAGATGAACCTGTCGAGAGCAATGTCAAATGGGAGAGCGACTGTAAGAGTGCCTTTCCCTCCCGCATGAAAAGAAGACAAGTAGTGGATATCACTGAACAACATCCCTTAAAGGCTAAGGGGCGTGTCATTGTCTCCACCAAACATCAAGAATCGACACTTGACGAGGTAGATAAAATGGTGGTAGCCTTAAACCACGTAACAGCTCAATAGGGGTCCGACTACGACGAAGAGGTCGAAACGAATGAAGCCCCAAAGATATTTGAAGACGGGGGGCAAGCTACGGTAGACAACCTAAAAGAGTTGAATCTTGGGACTAGTGAAGAGCCACGACCTGTTTATGTCAGTGCTCTTCTTACAAAAAGGGAGGAACACGACTATCATAAGTTGCTCTCAGAATATAGGGACGTCTTCGCATGGAGTTACAAGGAAATGCCTGGATTAATCCCTAAAGTCGCCGTTCATCGACTAGCAATCAAGAAAGGCGTCACTCCAAAGAAGCAACCCCAGAGGAGATTTAGACCGGAATTAATTCCTGAAATCGAATCTGAGGTAAACAAACTCATCGACGCAGGCTTCATTCGCGAAGTCAGGTATCCTAATTAGGTAGCGAACATTGTCCCGGTGAGGAAGAAGAATGGACAATTGCGAGTTTGTATCGACTTCCGTGATCTGAATGAGGCATGCCCCAAAGATGATTTTCCACTCCTGGTCACTGAAATAATGATCGATGCTACTACAGGTCATGCAGCTTTGTCATTCATGGATTGTACTGCTGGTTACAATCAGATCCACACATGGCTCTTGAAGACTAAGAAGCTACTGCCTTTCGCACCCCGAAGGGGATCTTTTGTTATAAAGTCATGTCGTTCGGGCTAAAAAATGCAGGGGCCACGTACCAACGTGCGATGCAGAAGATTTTTGAAGATATGATGCACAAAATTGTGGAGTGCTATGTGGATGATTTGGTGGTAAAGTCAAAGAAAAGAAGCGAACACTTAGGAGACCTCCGCAAGGTGTTTGAAAGATTACGAAGATGTCAACTAAAGATGAACCCTCTCAAATGCGCATTTGGCGTCACTTCAGGAAAGTTTCTAGGCTTCATCGTCAGGCATAGGGGCATTGAAATCGATCAAGCCAAGATAAAGGCAATCCAAGAAATGCCGCCACCTAGAAATATCAAGGAACTACGAGGCCTCCAAGGGCGTCTAGCTTACATCCGAAGGTTCATTTCTAACCTTGCTGGAAGATGCCATCCTTTTAGCCACCTCATGAAAAAAGATGCCCCCTTTGAATGGGATGAAAAATGTCAGAATGCTTTTGAAAGCATTAAGAATTACTTGTCTTCCCCTCCAGTTCTGGGGGCACCAATCAAAGGGAAACCACTCATCCTCTACATTGCCGCACAAGAACGGTCTTTGGGGGCAATGTGCGCTCAAGAAAATGAGGAAGGCAAAGAAACTGCGCTCTATTACTTGAGTCGGACTCTAGTAGGAGCAGAATTGAATTATTCTCCTATTGAAAAGATATGTCTTGCCTTGGTTTTTGTAATCTAGAAGTTAAGGCATTATATGCAAGCTCACACCGTGCATGTGATCTCCAAGGCTGACCCAATCAAGTACATTCTCTCAAGACCGGTACTATCTGGTCGTCTCTCAAAATGGGCTGTAACTCTAAGGTAATATGAAATTGTTTTTGTTCCGCAAAGAGCAGTTAAAGGTCAAGCAATAGCTGACTTCTTTGCCGATCACCCCGTACCTTCGGAGTGGGAACTTGCTGATGATATGCCTGGGGAAGACGTTTTCTATGTGGACATTCTTCCACCTTGGCAAATTTACTTCGATGGGGCTGCTCGTCAAGATGGTGCTGGTGCAGGGGTCGTGTTCGTCTCTCCTGAGAAACATGTCCTACCTTACTCATTCGTGTTGACAGATTTATGTTCAAACAACATGGCTGAGTACCAAGCTCTCCTTTTAGGCTTGAAAATGGCACTCGAAATGGGAATAAAAGACTTAGACATTTTTGGAGATTCCCAATTAGTCTTAAGTCAACTCTCTGGAGAATATGAAGTCAAGAAAGAAGATTTAATTCCGTATCATAGGCATGCCTCGAGGTTGTTAGCCAAACTTAACACTCTCAAGTTGGAACATGTTGTAAGAAGTGCCAACAAGATGACTGACGCGCTTGCCGGTCTTACAGCCACATTGGCACTGGGGGCAGATGAGACGATGTTCGTGCCTGTGTGTAATAGGTGGGTCGTTGCTCCTATAGAGGAAGAGGACGAAGTAGAGATTAATGCGATATCTATTTTTCAAATTGATAAGGAGGATTGGCGCCAACCAATTATCGATTTCTTGGAACACCAAAAACTACCGAGTGATCCAAAACATCGGGCAGAGATTCGCCGTCGAGCCCCTCGATTTATCTATTATAAGAAAACACTTTACCGAAGGTCCTTTCATGAACTTTGGTTGAGATGTCTTGGGGATGAGGAGACAGTAGAAGTAATGAAAGAAGCTCATACTGGCGTTTGCGGTGCTCATCAATCAGGCCCAAAGTTACATGATCAAGTCAAAAGGGTGTATTACTGGCCTACTATGGTGCAAGATTGTATGGACTGTGCAAAGAAGTGTGAGGCTTGTCAGTTTCACGCTAATTTTATCCATCAACCTCCAGAGCCCTTACACCCGACAATATCATCTTGGCCTTTCGAAGCTTGGGGACTAGATGTAGTAGGGCCAATCACGCCAAAGTCGTCTGCAAGTCATGCATACATCTTGGCTGCCACTGATTACTTCTCTAAGTGGGCAGAGGCTATACCTCTGCGTGAGGTAAAAAAGGAGAATGTTGCTGACTTTATTCGAACTCATTTGGTTTACAGGTATGGCATACCACGACGGATCATCACCGATAACGGAACACCATTTGTTAATAAATTGGTGACAAGTCTATGTGAGAAATTCAAGATTGCGCAACATAAGTCATCGATGTACAACGCTCCTGCAAATGGGTTAGCTGAAGCCTTTAACAAAACTCTATGCAATTTGTTAAGCAAAGTGGTCTCGAAATCTAAGCGTGACTGGCATGAGAGGATAGGGGAAGCCCTTTGGGCTTACCGAACAACCTATAAGACGACAACTCGAGCTACTCCATATGCATTGGTTTACGGTGTGGAAGCGGTCTTACCATTGGAACTGCAAATTCCGTCATTGCGTATAGCACTGCAAGAGGGGTTGACTAATGAGGAGAATGACAGGTTATGATTGGCTGAGTTAGAGGCGCTTGACGAAAAAAGGTTACGCGCGCAAAAAAACTTAGAGTGTTATCAAGCTCGTATGTCACGTGCTTTTAATAAGAAGGTTCGGCCTCGCTCCTTTCAAGTAGGGGACATGGTCTTGGCAGTTAAAAGACCAATTATTACTTCTCGCAAGACCGGAAATAAGTTTACTCCTAAATGGGATGGCCCTTATGTTGTACAAGAGCTATATACAAACGGAGCCTACAAAATTGTTGATGCCGAAGGGTTACGCGTAGGTCCTATCAACGGAAAGTTCCTTAAACGCTACTACTCTTAGGTTGTCATAACTGTCGGGACAGAAGCTTATGTAAGCTCCTCAACAAGAGCTTAAATTGCATGACATAAACAAAAAAAAAAAAACCAAAAAAAAAATTGTATTGAACTACGTCGGCTTGATCTTGCAATGTGTTAAAAAAAATGTTTTGCAAGTACGTAGGCAGCTTGGATAAAAAAAAAAATCAAGTGCAGCCACATCAAAAAAAAAAATTAAAAAAAATTAAAAAATCACATTGTGGTAAATAAATACTCTTGGCCCGCAAGAGTATAAACTGTGAACAGCAAAATAAAATCAACAAAGATAATGTCTGGTTGTCTGTCTATCTGCAATGTAAATAAGTAAGATGTTTTTTCAAAAAAAAAATCACACTTACTCTATATTCAATCACTCAAGATTGTTTAAGGTGAACTCGAGATATGTATGTTTGTCGTCAGCAAAATCCTTCAGATGCACCATCTTCACAAGTAAAAAAAAAAAGAGAGAGAGAGCATTAGAAAGGGGATTCACAATGAAATAGTCACAATGCAATAGAGGGAACATCAAATAAAAATAAATGAATAAAAGAAAAGGGGTTTAACAATCCTCCATCTAGCCACTGTCTAGAGGTGTCAAGTTCAACATGTCTAACATGTTGAGTTAACACCTCTGATGGGTTCATAACGTCGAGCATCCTGACCCATCACGACAGCCGCTGATGATGACGATCTCGTTGCTCATGCTCCTCCATCTAGCCACTGTCTAGAGGTGTCAAGTTCAACATGTCTAGCATGATGAGTTAACACCTCCGATGGGTTCATAACGTCAAGCATCCTGACCCATCACGACAGCCGCTGATGATGACGATCTCCTTGCTGATGCTCCTCCATCTAGCCACTGTTTAGAGGTGTCAAGTTCAACATGTCTAGCATGATGAGTAAGCACCTCCGATGGGTTCATAACGTCGAGCATTCTGACCCATCACGACAACCGCTGATGATGACGATCTCGTTGCTGATGCTCCTCCATCTAGCCACTGTCTAGAGGTGTCAAGTTCAACATGTCCAGCATGATGAGTTAACACCTCCGATGGGTTCATAACGTCTAGCATTCTGACCCATCACGACAGCCGCTGATGATGACGATCTCGTTGCTGATGCTCCTCCATCTAGCCACTGTCTAGAGGTGTCAAGTTCAACATGTCTAGCATGATGAGTTAACACCTCCGATGGGTTCATAACGTCAAGCATCCTGACCCATCACGACAGCCGCTGATGATGACGATCTCCTTGCTGATGCTCCTCCATCTAGCCACTGTCTAGAGGTGTCAAGTTCAACATGTCTAGCATGATGAGTTAACACCTCCGATGGGTTCATAACGACAAGCATTCTGACCCATCACGACAGCCGCTGATGATGACGATCTCGTTGCTGATGCTCCTCCATCTAGCCACTGTCTAGAGGTGTCAAGTTCAACATGTCTAGTATGATGAGTTAACACCTCCGATGGGTTCATAACGACAAGCATCCTGACCCATCACGACAGCCGCTGATGATGACGATCTCGTTGCTGATGCTCCTCCATCTAGCCACTGTCTAGAGGTGTCAAGTTCAACATGTCTAGTATGATGAGTTAACACCTCCGATGGGTTCATAACGACAAGCATCCTGACCCATCACGACAGCCGCTGATGATGACGATCTCGTTGCTGATGCTCCTCCATCTAGCCACTGTCTAGAGGTGTCAAGTTCAACATGTCTAGCATGATGAGTTAACACCTCCGATGGGTTCATAACGACAAGCATCCTGACCCATCACGACAGCCACTGATGATGACGACCTCGTTGCTAAGTTAGTCGACCTGCGACAAATAAAATCGAAACACACCCAACCAAGAATGCATAAAAAAAAATATATATATATTGTGCATAAACAAAAATATATATGTATACAACACCTTAGTGTGTAAAAAGAAAGAATATTTGCAGAAACATATACACACAAGGACACAACACAAAGTATACACAAAATAAAGGGTATATAAGGGTGTTTAGAAAATATAGTACCTCTATCACTATAGCCACTAATCAATTCGCAATTGTGGTTAATTTTGACAAATGTTTACCTAGTAAAAAAAATGATGAACAAATAAAAAAGGTGACAAAGTGAGGATATATAGAACAAACAACATCTTGACTACAAAAAAAATATATTAAAAGATAACATTGAAAAAAAAAATGAAAATGACGAGTGAAGGTAAATGACGCAGCAACTAAAACATCGATGCAGTTGTTGATAAAAAAAAAAAAAAAACAAAGCAGGCGGCCGAAACTAGGTGAAATATCAAAACAAAATCATTGATTTGATTTCAATCACGGGTTTCATATCAATCATAGGTTCTGATTAAAAAATAATAATAATAAAGAAAAAAAAAAACAAAGGAAGTGAATGAAAGCATCAGTGTTTCAATTTAAAGAAAATCAATGTTTACAATAATAATAACAAACAACTCATCACTGCAATCAATTGGGTAATAAAAAAATCAAAGCATGCAATCATCATCAATATAAATAGATAAAAAAAAATGAAACGGAGTGAAGAAAAGAAACAGAAGAAGAAAAGAGCAAAGAATGACATACTCATATACTTAGGCCATCACTAACAATGACCAAAAATCAGTTTGGTCATGATTTTAATGGGTCAAACACCTACTAACAATGACCAAATTTGGGTCATCCATGACCAGCCAAAGAAACGGTCGAAAATTCGACCTGGGTCATGCATCACGTGAAAGAGAGAAGAAAAGGGAAAAGAAAAAAAAAAAGATGACTCATAAAGTTGGTTGTTCCAAATGTCTCATTCCTAGTGGCTGAAAATTTTTTTAAAAAAAAAATGACATGCGTGTCAGCTTACAGCAGAGGCGCGCGGAGATGTTGCTAAGTGTCGCCTCCTGAATCGTTGATTAAATATAGCCGTTGCTATTTTTGCAACGGCTATATCTCATAATTTACAAAAAAAAAAATACCAAAACTCTTAATTTTTCATGCTCTATAAATAGACACCCATTTTGCTATATTTTCATCACAAAAAAAAAAAATCAACTATTTTGTATTGTTATTTTGGTACTTAAAAAAATACCAATTTTCATTATATTCATTTCTACAATATATTCTTTTCTATTTTTCTGAATATATTTTTTTCGGTAATTATGGATCAAAATAATCCTAATTACGTCCGTAATGCATCTACTAATTTGAATCGAAAAAATAAGCAAAAAATGCAACAATGTAGCTCAAATTATTCAAATTCTCCCCAAAACTTCCCATCAAATTTTCCATAAAATTACCCACCAAATTATCAACAAAATCCACCAATATTTCAACAAAATCCACCATTTTACCATCCAAATCCAAGTTTTTATCAACAAAATTACCACCAAAATCCTCAAGTTTTTGGAAATTCCTCACAATTTTCCCCATGGGCTCCAAATGTTGGAACTCAAACATCAGATTTCCAACTCCAGCAAACGTGCTCCCAGTATGATGATAGTGAATCTGACCGTGATGATAATGATGTTGGCAACAACAACGACGAGGGTTATGTGGAAGAGTTTATTCCATGTACTCAACATTTTTCAGAAGACTATCCTGTTTTGCAACCACAAAGCCAAGAAGGTGGGAAGACTGTGGAAAAGAAAATATGGTCGAAGGCTGAAAAAGAAGCACTGATATCTGCATACATGAACACGAGCTGTGACAACATTGTTGGAACACAGCAAAAGAAAGGTGCTTTCTGGGCAAGGGTCCATGAATTGTATGATCAAGCAAGGGAGTCTAACCCCAGAGATATTGCAACACGAAGTCATGATAGTATGAAAAGCCAGTGGACCAGAATTAATGAAGCCATCCAGAAGTGGTGTGGGTGCTTCGCGAAAGCGGAAAAGAGGAAGAGAAGCGGCCAAAGTGATGATGATGTCGTCAAAGAAGCCCATAGCATATTTGAGAGCAAAGGAGGTAAATTCCACTACTATGATGAATGGATATTGTTGCGAAAGTGGCCAAAATTTGCTTCAATGGTAAGCAATCCAAGTTCGGTGGCACAAAGGGGCCGTCATTTGAAGACAACTAAAATGGTTGATTCAACTGACAGTGGGAGTAGCGGCAAGAGAACAAGGGAGGAGGGTGATGGCTCAACACCAAACACCCCAACAAGCGGGGATGTGGGTGATGGAAACATGCCACGTTCGGAGTTTGTGGAGAAGGCCAAGTCAAGGCTAAAAGGAAAGGTAAAAGCGCAGGATGCTTACGAAATGGTTGATTCGTTTAAGGACAGACTCGATCTATTGAATGATGTGCGAGCAAAGAACTGTGACATGGAGAACAAAAGACTTCAGCTTATGATGGAAAAGGAAGCTAGGAAGAAGCAGCAGTTGGAATTGGCAAATAGACAGATGGAAATGGATCTTTTCAAGGTCAAATGGGATATGGTGCAATTTCTTTCCATGAAAGAAAATCTCACACCATGGGAGCAAACTCGTTTGGAAGAAGCTAGGGAATTTGTTGAAAATTTTAAGTTTTAATAATTATTTTTATATTTAGTTATAATTATGAATTATATTTTGTATTTTAATTATATCAACTTTTAATTATTTAAAGTTATCATGTAGTTTTAAAATGTCAAGTTTTAATTGTTTATTTTTTTGTAGTTTTATAATTATGAATTGTAGTATGTATTTTTTTATTTTAATTAATATGAAGTTGAATGTATTTTAATTAATATCAAGTTTTAATTGTCAAGTTATTATGAATGAATTCTTATGTTTTATCCATAATTATAATAATAACAATGATAATATAAATAATATTTGGACCAAGTGATTTCGAATGCATTTGAGCCACTCATCCAACATTTTTCCTGGTTGATTTTCCTTCACTCATTTACACTTTACTGCAAAGTTGTGTAGTCAATGTCAAAGATAAATTTGTTGCATGCATTATTAAAAAGGTGTGTAGTCAATGTCAAAGAAAATGGGTTGCATGCATTATAACAAAGTTGTGTAGTCAGTGTCAAACTCAACACATGCTCTCTTGCATTGGCGTCCTCTATGCCTATAAATACAGTTATACATTTCTGAACTATATCAAACTACAATTATCATTTCCAACTTTGCAAATCTTTTTATGTAAACACGCTTCCAAACTTACATCATTTTTAAAACTAAATTACCATATAATGAACTCCTCACGAGGTAAATCACAGTACATTTTTCCAAGTTCATCTTCTTCTAGTGATGATTCATATGATGAGAGACGAGCTGCAAGACAAGAAGAAGACGAAGATTTGGATGCCATGATTGCACATGTTGGTGAAACGTGCATACCGGTGTTGTTGGAAGAAACCATTCCGAAGTGCAGGCCAGGTCGGAGGAATGGCCCTCGTGGTGATAGAGAAAGAGAAGTTGGTGAGTTAAGGTTATACAATGACTATTTTGCAGAAAATGCAGTTTACTCTGGTTCATTGTTTCGAAGGAGGTTTCGTATGCAAAAACAAGTTTTTGAACGTATTATGAATGGAGTTGTAGAAAATGACTACTGGTTCCACAAGAGGCCGAATGCCTCGGGACGTCTAGGCATATCACCGCTACAGAAATGCACCGCAGTAATTTGAATGTTAGCTTATGGGTGTGCTGCTGATGCCACCGATGAGTACTTACGCATTAGCGAAACTACTGCAACCGAAGCGATGTACAGGTTTGTTCAATCAGTTGTTCGTGTGTTCGGTGAGGAGTATTTAAGACGTCCAAATGAGGACGACTTGAATAGGTTACTCCAAATTAGGGAAGAACGTGGTTTTCCAGGAATGATTGGCATCATCGACTGCATGCATTGGGAGTGGAAGAATTGTCCGGTGGGATGGAGAGATCAATACCAGGGCAAAGAAGGGGTTGCCACGCTAGTGCTTGAAGCCGTAGCAGATCGTGACTTGTGGATTTGGCATTCTTTTTTCGGAATGCCAGGGAGTCTCTACAATATTAATGTGCTTCATCGATCACCTGTCTTTGAAGACATTCTTGAAGGCCGAGCTCCTCCTGTTAATTTTGAGGTAAACGGCCATCAATATAATTTGGGTTATTACCTTACTGATGGAATTTATCCTAAACGGGCTACTTTTGTCAAGTCCATAACAAGTCCACAATCTCCAAAAGATAAGCTTTTTGCGCATCATCAAGAGGCGGCTAGTAAGGACGTGGAACGAGCATTCGGAGTGTTACAGGCAAGGTTTGCTATTATAAAAAAACCGTCCCTTGCTTGGGATGTGAACGCGCTCCATAATATTATGTCTGCATGCATTATTATGCATAACATGATAGTTGAAGATGAACGACATACGTATCTAAATCACTCTGATCCTTGTGATATCAATGATAGTACTTCACGCTGACCTAGTCAGAGCAATGGAAGTGGAGAAAATGACAATTTCCAATACCACAAAGATCGAATTGTGGATATCAACATTTACTTGCAAAAAAGAGCAAGTGTAGAAGAACAACAGGCTCATTTATCATTAAAACGTGATTTGACCGAGCATATTTGGGTTAAATTTGGGCAAAACCAAAATTAATAAAGTAATTTGTATCTTTTTTTCACATGGGTCTGAATAAAGTGATTTGTATCTTTATTTCATATAGGTTCTGATTAAAGTTAATAATACATATGTAAAATGACCAAAACATTAGTGCAAACTTTTAATAACACAGGTAAATTAAACGAAATGTCTCTATTACACAATACATTCGTAAATTAAGAAATACAGTTGCAATAATAACACAATAATTATAAAAGCGAAATTAATTTAAACGCTGATTAATAAAGTCGAATTAATAAATTAATTTATTGTTAATTAATTTTTTTAAAAAGTAACAAAAAAATAATATTAAAAAAATTAATTTAGTTGTATTGAATAACTTAATCATAATTATATATTGTTAATTACATTTTATAAAAAAAACATTTTAGTAATTAAAAATATGATAAGGAGAGAGAAAAAGATGGGGTGGGGTAAGTTAAATAGGAAAGAGAGTGTGATGAATGGGTTATTGTTAAGTAGGAAAAATAAAAATAGGTGGGTCATGTGAGGTGGAGGAGAGAGGGAGTGGGAAAAGTGTTGATGACCCAACTTGATTGGGTCATTGTAGGAGATGCCCTTACAATATAGCGACAACGAGTATGAAAATAGGTGAACAATCATCAATTCATTTGCAAAGAAAAACACAATCATTGCATCACCATTTGTCTTTTCTTAAAAAAGAAAAAAATAAATAAAAAGAAAAAAACAAGGAGCAAGGAGAGTCAGACGTACCTGGTAGCAACAACTACACGAATTAGGTGTTGATTGTTGGCTCTTTGATCAGTTTAAACTAGCCTTCTATGCACGCTTTGCGTGCGATGATATTTTAAATACGTTTATTAATCTGTCTAAACAAATTTTATGTAAAAGTAAATCCCCTTTCGTTCAGTCATCCCATAATAATGAACGAAATAAAAGTTTTATTTACCATTTTCTATTGGCTATCAAATTTCTACGATAATCATAATGTAAAATTTTTATTTTTGAAATATATCAATATGGATGTCTTTTTATAGAGAATTTAAAATTATTAATTTTGAAATTTTTGTTTTATTTTTTCGAATTTTATATTTTGTACTATTTTCATTTGAAATAGTTCAAAAACTATAATAACTTTCCTTAATAATTACGGGTGGTATAAATTGAGATTTTAACAAATATTGAGGGGTAATATGGACATTTCGAGGGGGGACACCATAGCTCCCCCCTTGACTTATATAATAGAGATAAGTACCGGATGCAAACCCTAGTGTCAAGTTGTCAAGTCCTTGGCCCAAAAAAAAGTTTAATTAATTTGGGTTAAAGATGGATTTTGTTTTTTGAAATGACTTACTTAACAGGCTTTGTCTAATTCAGGATACAAACCCTACAAGTCTGTATTTCAGTATGAGTATTACTGGTTGGTCCATAAGCCACAAAAAAAAAAAAAGTTTGACTTTTAAGTCAAAAAAATAAATAAATTGACTACCAAGTCATCAAAAAAAAAAAAACTTTTGACTACTAAGTCGTAAAAAAATCGACTTTCAAATCAGAGACAAAAAAGCGTTTGGCTTCTAACTCATACAAAAAGATCAGTTGATAGGTCGAAACCCTCTCGTGATCAAAATCCTGCCACGAGTAAACACCTCGAATAATTGTGTACGTGGTACCACAAAAAAAAAAAAAATCAAATCAAACTCAGGTTGGTCGAGACCCTGTCACGAGCAAACACCTTAAATCGTGTATGTGACATAGTCCCGAGGGGGCAATTTGTAGACACTAAAATTTTCTAAGTGTCAAATTTAATTTAAATTAATTATTTTAGGGTTAAAATAATATTATTAACTCGATTTAATTAATTTATCCCAAAAAGGTTTCCTGAATTATACAAGTGTAAATCGGGTCATCATAAATATTTGAACCAGTTTATAATGCTGGTCCAAGTAAAATATTAAAAGGACAAAAAAGGAAAAGTGGACCAAATCCACCAATTACCGGGTCCAATATGATCAAAAGTGGGCCGAATTCGTCAAAGCCCAAACACTAACTGAGGGCCCAGGTAGAGGGTACATACCTCTATAAATACAACCCTCCCCCTCAGGAAGAAAAGAAGAAAGTTCATTTTGTTAGAAAGCACTCAAAACTTCTCTGCAAAACTCTCTCAAACTCTCTCTGCAATTAGTTATTAAGCACTACAAATTGTGCCAACTGATCAGACACCTTCAAGCAAATTCGAGTGATTCAAGCTTCAAGAAGCTCTCATTCAAACAAACTCAAGCAAACGTTCGAATACGCTCAAACAAGTGTTCGAATACGTTCAAACAGCATTCGAATCTAGGCTGACGTTGCAAACACGTCAACCTACATTCAAGTTAGTGTGACAACGTCACGCGACCTGCAGTTGTAAGATGGAATCAGAGGACTTAGTTTATTTTTATATAAACTTGTAACAGAGATTGTACCTGCACTCAAATTATTAATAAAAAATCATTTGTTGCTTTATTTCCTGTCTTGTTTATTAGGCTCGAAATTTTGTGTTAACAACCCCATTTTCCGAGAAATTACCTTATTTACAAAATTTTATGAAAGAATTACCTTGTTTTATTCATTTTGTTGTTGATCACTACCACTCATCAATTTCAGGCGTTGATTTCAATTTTTCAGGCTTAGGGTTTTTTTTTTTAAAATTTTTTTTTTACTAAATCACACCTATTTTTTGCCTATCACACCTATTTTTAGTAAAAAAAAAAAACTAAGCACATTTTATTAATTGAAATGTTGCAGTGATGAGTGGTTGTGGTGAACAATAAAATGGATAAAAAATATAATTTTTTCACAAAATTTTGTTAAATAAAATAGTTTATAGCAAAATGTGGTGTAATCAAGTAGTTTTTCACAATATTTTATAAATAACGTAATTTCTCATAAAATGGAGTCAAGATCATCTCAATTTCTTAGAGGAAATGAACGATTCATTTCCTAAATTAATGGTTGATGATGTATGAAGAGAGAAATAGAGAGAGTGTTTTTAAAATTTATTTTAATGATAAATTCAGTGTCAAAATCTTAGGATAGAAAATAGATGAAAAGAAATAGAGAGAATCCTAATATCATAAAGAGAAAGTATTGGGTCAGACCGTCTAACCAAATGTTACTGTCAGACGGTTGAAACCCAACAAATTCTTTTAACACAAAGAATGTGTCCAGATCAAAGTCAATATGTCCAGGTTTAGTAATATATGTCCAGGTTTAGTAATATATGTCCAGGTTTTGTAATATATGTCCAGGTTTAGTAATATATGTCCAGGTTTAGTAATATATGTCCAGGTTTTGTAATATATGTCCAGGTTTAGTAATATATGTCCAGGTTTAGTATATATGTCCAGGTTTTGTAATATATGTTCAGGTTTTGTAATATATGTCCAGGTTTTGTAATATATGTCCATGTTTACTGGAATAAGTCCAGGTTTTGTAATGTATGTCCAGTTTTTTTAATATAATTCCAGGTCTAGTAATATAATTCCAGGTTTACAAATGTGTCCAGGCATGTGTCCAAGTTAGTATGACATGTGTCATAAGGTTGAGTATTACTGGTCAGTATGGCATGTGTCCAGGTTTGTGCATAGTACAGCTTTGTATATTTGTCTAGTTTTGTAGCGTCCAGGTTTGTATAATTGTCCATTTTTATATTGTCAAGGTCTGTATAGTGTCCAGCTTTGTAGATTGGGTAACTGTCCAGGTTTGTACTTTAGGACATTTGTCCAGGCTTTAAAAATGGTATGCAGATTTGATTATTATTAATATTTGCAAATGTCCAGGTTTCATGAATTTAAGTCCAGGTTTGTACATTGTGTTACTGTCCAGGTTTGTCCATAATCCAGCTTTGTGCAAGTAGGACGGGTCTGACAGTAAGCTTACTGTCAGACCAGTCTGACACAATACCTTCTCTATCATAAAATATGGTTTAATTACTAATTAGAACAGTTATGGACAAAAAATGGAATGATCTCTATTATATAAGTGAAGGGGTGAGCAATGGTGTCCCTCTAGAAAAGACTAAAATGCCATTTAAAAATTTCTAAATATTCAAATGAAATCAATATTATTTAAAAAGGAAAGTTTTGTATTGATTAAAATTAAAATATTACAAAATAAATAATTCAAAAAAATATAATACAAACACCAAAATTTATAGTTTTGAATTCTCTATAAATAGAGACCCATCTTGATATAGTTTTTACACAAATATTTTCCTTTTTAGTATAGTATAATTTTGATATGAGATTGAGTATTATGGATGAGCCTTTTGTTTTGTTTACAATTATCTCTATGTTATAAGTGAAGCCGTGCAGGGGGTGGTGTTAAAAAATCAATCAACAGGATATTTAAGGGATATTTAAGCAGATAATTGATTAGAACAAAATTCATAGTATGGTTAACACTTAACACAAATCCCCCGTAGTTGAATCTTAATTTATAGAATTGAAGTTGGGGATGGAAAAATAAATTTCAAAAAATGTGTTTTACTATATTTACTTTTGAAATTTCTTTACGAAATGTTATAGTAGCTGATCAAAAGCGACCCGGCCCGCCGACCCGACCCGACCTGTTTTTTTGCGGGCTTTGGACATAAAAAGTAGGTCCTAACTTGGGCCCGGCCCAACCCAATTTTTTTTATTTTATTTTTTCGCGCGGGCCTTAGAAATTTAAAATTAAACTTTTTGGTTACTTTTTTAGGCCCGGTCTGAAAAGCCTGCACTAAATTTTCGGGCTTTGGCTAGGAAATTTGGGCCCAAACTAAGTCCGGCCCGAGCCTGACCGCTTTATGGGCTTGATTTTTTGCATCGGCCCGACCCGAACCAGCCCATGATCACCTCTACGAAATGTTATTATTATTACAAAAATGAAAATACGTATTTAAACATATTCATGTGACTTTAATTTTTTTTTTAGTGTCGCAAAGTGGATATGAATTAAATATATATATATACCTTTATATGTGATTAAGTAAAAGGCACGGACAAAATATTGCCGTACGCAAAGCGTGCAAATAAGGCTAGTGAGAAATATGAGAGAATTGAGAGAAGAAATTTGGCACGTGAATGCAAACAGCTGGAGCAATTACTAACCCATATGGGTACATGACGAGCTTATGTGTCTAACTGTATTTGTAGGAAAAGAATATCGAAATATCAAATCATAGACTCATACTTAATGGTGCATCATAATCATTTGTTCTCCTATTTAAATTTTGACCTAAATCTGTAATTATCCTTTTTTTATTAACAAAAAATAATTATGTGACCGATAAATTTGGCCTTACTTTTTTTTTTTATAAGGTAAGAATTCCAGCGACTTATTGACTGGTAACATGTTACTAATCCATGTAATAAATCAAGGGGTGAGGATCGAACCTTGTATATTTAAAATGCAAAGTAAGTGTAAGCAGGACAGCTCTACATTACTTTCTCATAATTTTTGCCCTCATTTAACTTAGCATCACTCATGTTTTGACAATTTTACCTTACCTTAAGCTCTACTTTTTCAATTTTATTGGGCTACTCCAAAGACTACTTTAAACGCACCGGAAAATGTACGACCCATCACAGACAACATCCTAAAAATAAATGTTGTCGAAAAAAAGTATGCGCTTAATAAAAATCTACTCCTACTCTAGGCACTAGGCAAGGGAAAAAATTTTAGACGCCTCACTTATTGTTATAGTGGTACTTACTTTGAAGTTGTTGCTCGCGGTGGGTCTGACAATTTTCGATAAGGTTAATGTGGACGTTGAACAATTTCAATACATTTCAAATTTATCATACAATCAAAACAAAATTTACATGGGAATAGAAAATTAGAGTAAGGCCAAAATAATCAAATTATAAACGGCCCAACATATCTTTATAATCAAATTATAAACGGCCCAACATATCTTTATACGACAAAATACACTAGAACGCATTCCACAAGTTTTGTCTCATAATTAACCAATAAAATAAATCTCTTTGCCGAAAAAAAAACCCAGTAAAATACAGTATTCAACACAAAAATCTGTATTTTTCAATTCATTGTAGAGTACGTATGTCCGATACTTTTTTTTTATAGGATAATGCTTGAAATTTTGAAGCCCTAACCACTGGACTATGACTTCATACTCCGGCCGTTACTTATTTAAAAAGAAAAATTGTCTGGGAAAAAATAGATTTTATATACGGAGTATATATATATATTTTTGTGTTAAGGAAAAAAAAAGATTTAAACCAACTTTATTGAAGCAAAAGCAAACCCCCACTAGCGGTGACGCCTGTTTGTGGGGGCATTAACAACGACAGCAGAGCAAAAAAAGATGAGATATAAACAAAATCTTTGAATCTAATCCTACTTAAAAACTTTTTATGAGATAAATTTTACATAAGAGCGTAGGAAAAAAAAAAGGTATTTTTTAAAATTTTTGTATTTTGTATTTTGCTTTGCTGTTTTCTTTCCTACCACTCACATCACCAATTTTTCAGAATCACTGGAGTCAATTATCAAGGACAATAAATTTAAAAATTACTCTTTTTTAAAATTTATTTGGGGTTTTAATTTTGGTGGACTTTTTCAATGACTGAAGAAGAACAGCCAAAATCAGCAGAAGATTCAAAGGATTCTGCAGTAGCTGTTGTTGTTACCGAAGAAAAACCCAAAACTGAAGAAGGTGAAATGGGTTTTTCTAGGATTAGAAATTCTATTCCACAACCTTCATGGTTTACTCCTAAAAGGTATCAACTTTCTTCTTCTTCTTCTCTTTTTAATTCAATGTTTTTTTGTGGGTTTTTTTTTTTTTTTTTTATATTTTTATTGTAGTATTATTATGGTTTTTTGGAACAAAAAAGGTGCATTTTTTTAATCTCAAGTTGAGATTTTGACTAGGTTGTTTCTTTTTTTTTGGGAAGATTTGAGATATGGGCAACTGGGTTTTTTTATTTTTATTTTTATTTTTGTTCTTTTGTTTGAAGTTTTAATTTGATGTTTTTATACGAGTTCGATGCACCATGGCAATTGGCAAGCAATTAAATATTGTGGGTTTTGAGTAGATGGTCTTCTGCTTTATCAATCTATCAATCTGCATTTTGTTTGGTTTTAGTAGAAAGATGATTGATGAGAATTTTAGGTTTATTTTTTAAAAAAATAATATGATTGTTTCACATTACTACTTGGTTTTGAGTTCACTGCTTGCTTATATCATTATATGGTAAATGTGTGTATTTCTGGAATTGGAATTGGACTTGGAGGTTTGCTCTCTCTTTGATACTGGTGTTGTTTAGGTTTTGTCATCCTTTTTGAATTTTGCTAATTAGAGGGTATTGCAGAATTCTGTGTTTGAGCTCATTGTGTGTTTTATGCAGATTACTGGCCTTGTTTTGTGTGATTAACTTGATAAATTATTTGGATCGAGGAGCAATTGCTAGCAATGGTGTAAACGGTGAACGTGGGACATGCTCAGGTGGGACATGCTCGGGTGGCAGCGGCATTCAGTAAGCTCTATATATTGACTGATTCTACCTCTGTTATTGATTTAGAGTTGAGATTTATGAAAGGAAAAAGGCTTAAGTTGAGAATTCACTCGTAATTTTGTTCGCGTTCATATTACTGGTACATCAATTGTTGCTATCTGTTACAATTCAACATTGACAAACTATTCAGGATATACAAAGGGTGTTTTGTTGTTTCCTTTTTATATGTAGTTTTGATAATTTTTTATTTTTTTTATATATAATTTCTAGCCCCTGTCGGGGACAAAGACAGAGACTATGTCGCGTAGTATTTGGTCAGATTATGGTGAGGACTGAGGAGTCTTATGATAGTCTCCTGCATTTAGTAAATATTAACCTTAACACCGCTGCCTCTGGAGTACTATCCTGCTGCCTCTGGAGTTGCATAAACATATAACTTACTTGTAATCGAATTTGCATTTCTGTTAGTTTAGTAATGCACGGAATCTTAATTCTTAACCTACACCTTGAACCTGGGACAGAGAGCAGTCATGTTCATCAGGTGAACTGTACACCAACACCAGTGCATGATGATTGCATCCTTGAGTACAATTTCTATATTGGCATGTATCTAATCATAGTAATCAATAATTACTACCCAGCATCTGTTTTTTAGTTAAGTTGTCTCATTATTGCCCCTCCCCTGTGTTTTTACCCTTTCACAATCTTTTTATGTGCACATTAAAATTAGCTATCTCTATTGGTCTGTTTTCTTTGCCCGCCTGCTATCCTCGTTCCTTGATCTTATTGTGGGCTTAATGTGTGTAGGGGTCAATTCAACTTGAGCAATTTTGAAGATGGTGTACTATCATCAGCCTTCATGGTTGGGCTCCTGGTGGCTTCCCCAATATTTGCTACATTAGCAAAGAGGTGGGTACTAGTATTCTAGTTTCACATCGAAACTGTGTTTTGCCCCCTCACCCACTTTTAAGCTCATGTACACTGCATTTTTTCACATAATTTTAATCTTGCAAAAAAACACTTAAAGTTTTTTATCCAAGCACCCTCTACCAAGCGATAGAAAACCTTTGAACTCAGAAAGCAGTTGTCTTTCTTGTGCAGAAATTTTTATTTGCAGATACCAACATAGATACAGATAAGATGATAAGACAATGAGCTTGCCTTTTTTTATTACACCAATGTTTTTATACTAAGTAGTTGAGAACAAATTGATTAGGATATTACTGTTTACTGTGGTGTTTGGTTGTGCCTAAAGCTTTGTGATGACAAAGTTTATGGTTTTTCTTTATGTCTTTGCAGTGTAAATCCATTTCGATTAATTGGAGTCGGATTATTAGTTTGGACTATTGCTGTATTTGGTTGTGGATGCTCATGGGATTTCTGGTCGATAACCATTTTTCGAATGTAAGTACTCGTGTCATCGCTTTGGGATTAAGTTGCAGCGCAAGAAGTCCAAACTGGCTGTTCATCATATCTCCTATTCTCCCTGAATAGTTTACTCACAAAAAATCTCTTTTTTAGGCTTGTTGGTGTAGGTGAGGCGTCTTTTGTCAGTCTTGCAGCCCCCTTCATCGATGATAATGCCCCTGATACCCAGGTATCCTTTACTGTTTTTTCCCTTTCCAAAGAACTGAGTACAACTTATATAGGACCATCTTACATTTTGTATTCTGAAAATACAGTGTTATTTTTTGGTAGTGTCGATGATTAAGATTGTTAATTGTTGTTTTTACTTTGGTTCTCAATCTGTTGCTGGCTTGCTGCAAGTCCTGAAACATTTAAAGTTCATTGAGAATTTGGGTTTGTGTTCATTAATTTGCTCCAAACTATGAAAGAGTTGTGAGTTCATAGACATCAGTCTTGTTTTTCTTATGCTTCTGCAGACTCTGCACCATGGTATTTAACTGTATATTTTTTTTGAAAGAGGTATTTCTGTATATTTGATTAATCTGTATTTTTCTGTGTCAGAGAACAGCATGGCTTGGATTATTTTACATGTGTATACCGGTTGGATATGCAGTTGGCTACATATATGGCGGTTTGGTAAGCTTGCTAAACTGTAATAGATCACACTTAGGGTTACACCTTTTAAAATGTTATCATTGCCTATAACTTACTTTCAAGTAGTCCTGGCTGCATATTTTGGTCATGTATTTGTTGCTTTCTTTCACTACTGTCTTAATTTGGTATATTAGGTTGGAAGTCATCTTGCATGGCGCTGGGCTTTTTGGTTGGAGGCAATCTTGATGGTTCCATTTGTTATTTTAGGTTTTGTTATGAAACCACTACAATTAAAAGGTTTGTGCTTTCCCTGTGCACTAGTTTCGAAGCGTTACTGCTGCTCGATTTCACTTATTATATTTAAATATTACAGGATTTGCACCTGCTGGATCCAAAAAGGCGTCATCTGTGGAGACAGTTGCTCTTGATGCACCAGGTATGATTGAAACTCAATGCTCTTTTAGTTTGCTTAATTGTTTGACTATCTTGTAAAACGTAGTTGTTTTTATTGAGTATTTTTAAGCTGAAGTTTCAATAGGCTCTATATGCTCCTCATGGATCATAAACAATAGGCACAGCTTTTAGTTTGTCATGAATTAATTGTTTAATATTGTTTTTACAATTTCCACACATTATGTATTTCAGCAGTTATGGAAGGAAAATTTACCCAAAAACAACCCTATGTAAAGCTCTTGAAAACTCCCTAAACTGAAAATGATTTGTAAAATCGTTTTGAAATGGTATGTAGTCTACACAACAATAACCTTTAATGGAAAAGGGGTAAAATTCTTCTTCTTGTGCTGCACCTTAATCCCAAAGCGATGGCACGAGGACTTCGTAAGAGGTCACCCGTCCTAGTACTTTTCTCGGCCAACCACGGGGTCAGCGGCATGGCAACACAAGGACTTTCCAGGAGGTCACCCATCCTAGTACTATTCTCGTCCAACCATGCGCTTGGATGTGACATATTTTTTAGCTAATATTCCCTCTCTTTTTTTTCCGTTCCTAATTTGATAAACATGTATAGTCGATGCATATCTTTGACCGTTAATATCTTTAATAGTTGAATTATATATTTGTAAAAATTACAAACTTTTGATATTCATGAAGTACTCATTGACATGAATCAAACAAGAACAGTTTGGTTCAATTAAGCAACAACTTAAAACTATATATAAGTCATTTTGGTTTAATTGATCAATAGTTAATTGCAGTTTTGTTAACTAACAAAATCAAACATTTTATAAATCATTTCGGTTTAGTTGATCAACAGTTAAAAACAGTTCAATTAACTAACAAAATCTCAGTTCAGTTATGATTCGGTTATGGTCAGTTAAAAACAGTTTTATGTAGTCAACCTTTTGATTTCAGTTGATTTCAGTTCATGATTTAGTTCAGTTTCAGTTCAGTTGAGTGCAGTTCATTTTGTTTCAGTTGGACTTTCAGTTATCAGTCATTTGGTTATTGGTTCATTTCAGTTCAATCCATTCAGTTCAGTTCACGTTAGGTTAACAGTTAAACCAACAGTTTCTAACCAAATTGACAGCTCTACCTACATGACTATATTTTTTCTTCTAGATTGAGAATAGTTTAAAAGATTCTTGTGCATTTATAATGTTGACAGAAACGGGAAAAAAACGAAGGGAGTAATTAGCAATTAATCCATACCAAAAAAAACCAAACAACTAATGTCCGTAAACAAAGATAATCAAATACCTCGTACCTAGTGCCTAAAAATTGAAATATACATATATGTACTTGTCTTTTGGGATTTTCCACGATTTGGATATTATGGGCTTCTTGTGCCTCATGTTAAACATCTATCATAAATTTGATTTTAAAATGCCCTGACTTCAGCCACTACTTTCAACAGTTTTTGCTTTTATATGTTGGTATAGAATTACAAATTTCAGTGTCTCACAAATCTAATAGTATTTGTTGGATATTGATTGATGGAGTAGCGGCTGATGTGCTGAGTGGAAAAAAAATTGTTTCATGAGTAGAAAATCCAGAAATATCAATGCCTTTTTTGCTTGCTATACTATTGGAGTGTTCTGCATATATTATTATAAATAAATAAATAAAAGATTAAAAAAAAGGAAAGTACTTTGAGCATTTTGAGCCACTAATGTGCTACAAGTTTCCCTTACTTGATCCATGATGCTAGATGGCGTAATCAAGTTAGAAAATTATGTGTATTAGACCATATGGCATCTCTCGGTAGATTATGGACTCCAGCTTTCATTTTAATTAGATCGAACTTGTCAAGGAAAAGTATTCTTCAAATCTTCAAATTGTCACTTGATGTGCATTCACTTGGCTACTCTCTTCTGTTGAACAGAAAGTAATTTAATTAGTTTGATGACTAAGTGCTCAATCGATAAAAGTGATTTTTGTTCCACTTATTATTTGAAATTCAAAATATGATTGTTCAATTGTTTCTTTCCTAGATTCCCATGTAGGTTTTAATTCGCGATTCAATTCATGTATTGGTTAATTTGGTTTGGATTGTCTTGCAGATTCAGAGATTTCTATTATTGATAACAGTAAATCCAGTGAAGAGAAAAATGACAATTTTGTTGAAGTTTCTGAGTAAGTTGAACCTTTTTTCTGCTCATATTCCTATTCAAGTTATTTAGTCTTGTACTGTAGAGTTGAATGCCTTTATTAAAATCAATGAGGACGTGAATATGTTTTTTGGAAGGTAAAAAGAATGAATTGCACGTAAACTGATTTTACCACCTAGGGCTCCAAAACAAAGTAGGACAAACCTTCTAGGAAGGACCCCTCCGGCCTAGCAGCACAAAGTTAATCAGGCTAGCCTAGCTACAAGTATAACTCAACCAAAACTTTAAGGCTATGAGGCAATCAAGATCAATAATTTTAATCTTTTAACAAATAAACAAAGAATGAGACAATGGAGGGAGGGAGAATCTCGGCAAGGCAATGGACAGAGTATAAGATGGCCCTATGAATAAAAAATTTAGACAAAGCTCGATTTGGCCTTCTTTAAAAATTAATTTAGGCAAAGCTGGATGGGACAATATAATTTCCCTTTCACTGGTTGATTTTTCTTGGCCCACCTGCAAAGCCCTAATTTAATTACCCTACCATCTTCAACGATTTTTAGCACTAGTGGCTTAGGGATTAGGAATCACCATTGGTTCTGTCCTTGAACCATTCATTCGATTCTATACTTTGATTTTCTGCAGTCTCATGTCCATATTTTAAGTTGAATATGGTTCTTCTGTTTTCTCAAAAGAGAAGGAATACTAAGATATGAATTTATTGCTGAATGGTTATCAGTTTTTCTAACCCGGGAATTATTTCAATGTATTCCAACAATTCAAGTATTTTATAAAGTGTATTATTTTATAAGTTCACGACCTAAAAATTGGAGTTTGAAGAACCGTGTTTAAGGATTCCTATTTGTGCCTTTTTTTAAAGTACAAATTTTAAAGTATTCCAACAATTCAAGTATTTTATTGTGTTATTTTTACAAGTGCACGACCTAAAAATTAGGGTTTGAAGAACCACGTTTAAGGATTCCTGTTTGTAATGTGTTTTTTAAAGTACAATTCCTGCTTAGGATATTTAGACATTTCAACTATTTAATAGCCAACACTTCTGAAAAACTTTCACCCTGAACATAATATATATATATATATTTTTTTTTTGGGGGGGGGGGATGAATGTACACCATCTACTTACAATGAAAGAGGTTATTTCCGGTTGACCCTTAGTCTGATGTGCAACAACTATTTAATACTCTAAAATGAATATGAAAGTGCAGACAGTTTAATGAGTAGTACTAATTTAGTCCACTTTTTGCAAAAGTCAAAGAACAATGTGCCTTTGATTCCATTCAAAATAGACATTAGTTTCAGCTATTAAATCCATGAAGAAACGCCCTTTAGAATATGAGTTCAAAATCCATTATTTTTTACGATTTGGACTCATGTTACTCGAATTCTTTCATTTTAACTCTAGTACCCATGGTGGGTCCTTGACACTCATACATGATGTGAATCTTGGACAAACTTTTTGAGCCAAAATCATGGAAATTTTTAGTCGGACACTTGGGCACATACCCGTGTGGCCGTGTCAAACTTGGTTATCCGAGTAACATAGTTTTGAACCCTAGATGAGGTTAGTTTCCATAACCCTTGAAAATCTGCATACCTGTTACTCAAAAGTTGGTTAAGCTTCATGATTTCCTTGCAATAGGCATGATAGAATTTGATGAAAAATGGGATCTGACCTTGTAAAGTTGTAATCAAACAATTCAAACATGCTTTTGTAAAAAAAATAAAAATAAAATGCATTTAAGAATCAAGGACTTTACCTACTAGGTATGCTCTGTTTTAATTCGACCCTATTAAAATTTAGGGCATACTCTCTTCAACCCTTAAAGATTGCCCATTCAATTTCTATTTACTTTTTTAAGAGTTGTATTGAGTAGGTAAGTAAATTTGTCTTTTAGCATATGGGGTATTAAAAATTATCAATTGTAATTATGTACTTTTAAATTCTATCATTGATAACCCTAAATTATTTTTTTTCCACTAGTAACTCACCAATTATTGTCTCATTCTCAAACATGACCTTACGAAGGGAGAAATCGTTAATTCGGATAATAATTTCTTAAAGTTAAGGTTTTGTTTTATGTGCCCAAACATTAGCTCAGTTTGTTTGTCGAAAAAATCACTTGATTAAAGTTTTTGGGGTTTATTTTGGCCCTTAAGCGTTACATTTGCGTTCAAAATGAACAAACCAAAACGCATTGATTTGTATGTTATGAAGATTATTTATATATATGTAATTTTTGTAATAGGAAAATTTCCCGATTAATATTTGGGGATCATTTTTGCCTTTGAGGATCAAATTTTCCCTTAATTATAAATTTATACTTCCTCCGTTAAAAAAAAAAACGCAACAGTCAACATTTCACACATGCCGATACGAAACTTTGACCATTAATATCTATAATTATGAATAATTAAAAAATATATTAATATAGCATTTAAAGAGACGAATCTAACAAGATCCCACTTGACTATGTTTTTTATTATGTGTAAAGCTTAAAACTTGGTCAAAGTATACAACGTGAATAGTGCAAAAATTTGACTGTTGCTTTTTTTTGGAACGGAGGAAGTAATAAAATTATAATTTTTTTTTGGCTTTATTAGATCGTTTTTGAAAATATAACAATAACTAAAGGTTAACAATTAGAATTCAAAAGATTTCATGGTTACCAATGATAAATTTTTTTTTTTAATGTTATCAATGATAAACTTAAAAAGTACATGGTTACCACTGAGAATAACCCTTTAAAAAATAGAGAGGGATGGTGAGGAGTGTGGACAATGTTGCCTTAAAAAGAAATGGGAGGAAACCGGATCAATCTTTTAGAGACAAAGTTATTGGCAGTTTTTATTTATGTTTCACAGTGTAAGCCGCCTATTAAGTTCGCAAAGTCAATGCATCATTTGATGCTATATGCTCTTTTTCTTTTTCCATTTTTCTAAAGCAAGTGTATGATAGTCAGCTAACATTATCTTTCTTACTTGTGTACTGCAACCTTAAATATATTATGAAATGGAGACACTGAGACAGTACTCAAAAATTGTCTCACAGATAACCCCCATTATAATTCCTTTGCTTTTGAACATGCTGCAGATCACTAGTTGAGAAAAAGAAGGGGAATGAGTTTACATTGTTTTTGAGTGACATGAAGGTGCTTCTTGCAGACAAGGTTTATGTTGTCAATGTTCTAGGTACTTCCATATTCTTCTGTAATGCAACTTCTACACCGTTGGCTTAGGTTGTGGACCCTTTTTTTTTCCGAAGAAGAGTGAACATTAATGTATGTGTGCCCTTTGTTTTAAACTAATATACCACATTACCACAGTGGGTACTTGTGATGAGACCTTCTCAATGTTGGGCTGTTGGGTAATATTTTTATGATTGTAGAAACAATTAAATATTACTCATAAAATTTGTTTATAATGCTAGAACTCAATTCATTTGCTGTCAAATTAACTTTCTCCTGTCTTCTTAATAGATTTAACTAATAGGGCATGCTTGCTGTTGTATGTCATATGGCCACTTTAGGTCATTGTTTAGCTAGCCAGACACTTAAAATATATGTGTATGTGTTGACACTCCAGGTTATATAGCGTACAACTTTGTTTTGGGTGCATATTCATACTGGGGACCAAAGGCTGGTTACAATATTTACAATATGGTATGTCTCAAAGCTTAGTAAATCACGAATCCATCACTCATTTCGTTTTACTTTTTAAAAAATGCCTGAGCTATTAGCTTTGGAACTTGTCATTAAGGAGAGTAGGAGGTGCAAGTTTTGGAAATGTGCTTGAAATATCAACTATACATGTCTAACTTCAACACGCTGTGTAATTTGGTAGGCTAATGCAGATATGGTTTTTGGCGGGATTACAGTCGGTTGTGGATTGGCTGGAACTATAGGTGGAGGTCTCCTCCTTGATTACATAACATCCTCAATTTCCAATGCTTTCAAGGTAAAAAGCAAGCTTGATGGTTGTGTTTTGGTATAGCATCATTGCTTGCAATGTCCAATTGTCTTTCATCATATTGACATGCTTGTCGTGTTATAGTTATTGTCAGAATCCTTTACATCATTCATAGTGTATGAATACTTATCTCCTTTGGGTAAACTACAGCTTCTTGCTGGATCAGCGTTTCTTGGAGCAGTGTTTTGCTTTAGTGCTTTCTGTTTTAAGAGGGAGATATATTTCCTCATGTTCTTTGCAGTTGGTGAACTGCTAGTCTTTGCAACTCAGGTATATTTTCCAATATTGAAATTATTTATGGACAAATTTGATTATTTTAAATAGCTTCAATAGCGTTTTGTTTTCTGTCTATATGCGATATTGGCGTACTTAAAGATTGCTTGAAGTTGGAACTACTGTTCATATGATTGTTTAAAAAATGCTTCATTGGCAACACTGCTAAAAATGTAGACGTTTTTTTTTTTATAATGAATAAATGTCAAGAATCACTCAGAAAATTGGTACAATGATTTTATAATTTTTAAAATTAATCAATAATTGGCAAAGTTCTATTATTCTGGATATTTGTACAATTCATGTTTCCTGTTTTGTACTTGCAGGCCCCTGTAAACTATGTATGTCTGCATAGTGTTAAGCCCAGTTTACGACCACTTTCTATGGCTATTTCCACCGTTTCAATTCATGTATTTGGTGATGTACCATCGTCACCTCTGGTTGGAGTTCTCCAGGTAATTTTTTATTTTTCCGATGGCTTCACGTTACTATAGTCATGACTGGTTTGCAACTTGGTTCCCTCTTAATAAGTTTGTATGCTCTAAGCTCACAACATGTATTTCATCCAGTCTTGAACTTGTCACATTGTCCCAATTTCTTTTATTTGCTGGGGCAAAGAGATGTGTGAGTTACTGTTTTAATGAGGTTAGTGAAATTTTTAATACATGTTGCAGGATCACATACAAAATTGGAGGAAGACTGCTCTAAGTTTGACATCTATCCTGTTTCTAGCAGCTGCAATATGGTTCATAGGTAAAATTATTGTCTGCATTCATACGCTTAATACGACCTTTGGAATCTGAGCCCATAATCCACCAAAAAATAAAATCCATGAACTGTGCACTTCGGTGCACATAGTTAGCATAAAATTTCTAAATTCATATTATAAATGTTCAATTTTAATTCTAGGTGCATGTCAATCACCATGTACCCAGGTGTACTAATTTTCACGGGTCAAGATCCCCTACATTCATAATATAAATGTTCACTTTTAATTGTAGGTGTGTATGCCAATCACCATGCACCCAGGTGTGCTAATTTTAACGGGTCAAGATCCTCTAGAGTTTTTTTTAAAAAAACTATACCAAATAGGGTTATAAATCAAAGACTCAATGTAAGCCCAAAATAAATCAATGGTTGAAATTTAAAAGTGATTTATTATGGTAAAAAATGTGGACCTTTGATGTATAAATAAAAGGTGGGAATGTGGGATTGATAATAACCTACACGGTAGAGTTTTTTAACAACTCTATAGGATCCACACAATTTTTACCCCACTATAAAATATAATTAAATAAAACTTCAAAAGAGAGAAAAGTCAAAACTGATTATTGTATAAAATATGGTAAAATCACTTTGATAAGTTCAAAATGTTTAATTGCGATCAAACTCATGAAAGTCTTATCAAGTACAAAATCAATAACTGCATTTTCAAGACTAATGAATTGGTTGAAGGTTTGAACTTCTTTTCAGTAATATCAAGTTTTAGTTAGTAAATGTAGTTTGGTTCTGCAATATTTAATGGTACTTTGTAGTGCCTAACACCCTCATCAGATTGACTTTATAGCAATATTATGCCTTTGATTGATTGCCTAAAATTAATATTCAAGAGAGAAGGCATGTTGACCTCACACAGAAATGAAACATAATCCCTTCTTGAAAATATATTTTCCTCCATTCCACTAACTTCTTCCTACTATCTTCTTTCAAAAAACAAAAAAAAAAAACTTCTTCCTACTATCTTTTTGTTTACGGCCTTTGGTGCATAATGCTGATTATTAATGTCTTTTTTTATTTAACTTCTGTATTAGTTTAATTTAAACTAGTTTTTTGACCCGTGCAAAGCACGGATGATATTTTTAATTGAACTTTATATTTTGTATAATTTTGAAAGTATTAAATAGAATGATATAAAAAATGATATCAACTAAACGTGAGAAAAATAAGAAGGCAAAAACAACGTTTTATTCAAGAAAATAGTCACTTTTTTTTTTAATATCAATGATGGTTATTTGCTACGTGTAATATCTCAAATTATTTTTAAGAGGTGAATGATATTATTTTTTTAAGAGGCCAATGTGCATATGTTAATTTTTTTCACTTTTTTTCTTCTGGAAAACGTTTTTGAGGTTTGAATTTTTTAATGCACATTCATGTTTAAAAAGGAATATATATCAATGTGCATGTTTTTTCCCACTTTTTCTGGAAATTTTTTTCAAGTTGATTTTTTTTTTTTTTTGTACATTCACATTTAACAAAATGCACATATATTACAAATTTTATGAACATTGATTATTTTCCACCTTCTCATTTTAAACATCTTTCTCAAAGCAGATTATGTTATTGACAAAAATAATTAAAAAAAAAACAAATATTATTGAAAACTAATTAATGAGAAACAGAAATGAAAACAATACCAAGAACTAGTGGTGGCCACTGGGTCGGGTTGACCTGACCCGGTTTTTGGCCCTGATGGGTCAGGCCCGCTTAGCCCGGACCCGGCCCGTGACCCAGCCCGGTGCTAAACGGGTGGGTCATGGGTCGGAGTGTTATAACCCGGTCAAACCCGGTCCAACCCAGTCAACCCTGTCCAACCCGGTTCCCGGCCCAGCCCACCACCCGGTCCAACCCGGGTGGGCCGGTTCATGGGTCGCCTAACCTCGAACCCGGACCGGTTCGGCCCGGCCCGGTAACCCACCAGTCCGGTTTGTGGGTCAGTTTCCTTCGTCCCGGCCCGGCCTCTGGCCCGGCCCGGCCCGTTCAGTGGCCACCACTACCAAGAACATTGCAACAATGATTTTAAGCATCCTTCTTAAAACATATTATGTTATTGACAAAAATGATTAAGAAAAATAAATAAATATTATTAAAAACTAATTAATGAGAAAGGGAAATGAAAACATAACTACCAAGAATATTGCAAAATTGATTAATAATATTTTAATAGTTTTTTTACCGTTTTGTATATAGAAAAGGGGAAAATGTCAAAATGGCTTAAAAAATCTAATAGAGATTGAGCGAGATGAGACATAATTTTTTTGGGTGCACATGAGGAAGATGAGACATAATTAATGAGTGTAAAATTGGAATTGAATGAAAGAAATAGTTAGGAAATGAACAGATGAATGAGGTTACTTTACAACTAAATAGTTAACATGAAAATGAATGGGAAAGGGGATTGGAGGAAGAGGTACACTTGACAAGTTGATGTAAGAAAACAAAGATGAAGAGTTGAGAGGGAGAGATGCCATGTGTCAAGCAAAGATGAGAAGTTGGGAGAGATAAATGCCATGTGTCACTAGGATATTTGGGGGAGAGTTTTAATATTATAGGTATAGATGCCTTTGTTTTTTTGTTACTTATGTATTAGTTTAATTTATATAGATCATATGTAGTGAATTAAATAAGATTTCACCTAACTATGATTTTCCTTACGTATGTGTATGTGGAAAATGCGGTCAAAGTTTCCAGTTTGACAAGATGAGTAGTTGTATACATGCGTAACACTAGTTTACCAGCTAGTGCTGAAAAAAGTTCTTGTTAACTCCAATTTAGTGTATGTGTTGCTGATCCCGAAATTCACAAATCCATGTTGTGGTGGCAGGGATCTTTATGCACAGTCCAGACAGATTCAACGATGAAAGTGAACATAAAACGCATGAAGCTAACAATACAAATGAAGCACCGTTGCTAGAGGAGGAAGCTAACACTGCGTAGTTTGTCAGTTTTACACATTCAGATTCAGCTATATAATTTTCATAGAAAACTGGCATACACACTTTCACAAAATTGTAAATATTTTCGTCAGTAAATCATAGGTTAACTTCTTTTTCTGTTTTTTTGTTTAATCTCTCTCTTTTGCCTGGGATTTTTCCAGGCAGTCAATTCAATTATATAAGTAGCAGAGTATGAGATTCTTGTTAGCTAGTTGGCTGTATAGTTAATTGTAGATTAGGATGCAGGAATTTCTACGTCGATTTTGTGCAGTGCCATGCTAATATTCTGTGTATTTTTCCAAATTTATTTATAAATGTCCCCTTAGTTAACGTCGGTTTATGTTCTGGCCGGAGTATGAAGCAACTGAATATGTTCTCAGCTTTTTTATTTTTATTTTTTATAATGTCATGTAAGCATGAAATTATCATAATCTGATGATAGTACATTATTCTTTCTGTTCTCAGAAGAAATGAATGAAGATATATGTTGGTAAGTGTTTTGGAAATGGAATCAAAATAAATGCTGTCCAAAAGTAAATTTTGGGAGATTCTTCAAGCTTGTTCTTAGACTCTTTTTTCAAGAAAGTTATCTTCTTGAAATGCTTCTATTGTGGCCTTGAAGTCTTTGCACCTCTTGCTTTACAACTGCAATAGGAGGCATTATTGGTGAAAGTACTTTTTGGTTTTTTTGTATGAATCATTTTTGGGTTGTTATACAATGGAATCTAATAAGAGTGTTACTAGGGTTCATGGATGAGCAAAACTAGGAATCGACTTGATTTTCACAAAACTGAACCCTAATGGATAATTGTTTTTGTAGATTATTGAAATTATCTTAATAAAGAAAAGGAATAATTACATTAATAGGTACCAACTATTGCACTTTTTATTTTATAGGTACGAACTTTTGATTATTCACCAGCAGCACGAACTATTACATAAAGTTGCAACTATAGGTATGGATGACCTATAAGTTGCAACAATATTTAGGTCATATACCTATAGTTGCAACTTTATGTAATAGTTCGTGCTGCTGGTGAATAATCAAAAGTTGGTACCTATGAAATAAAAACTGAAATAGTTGGTACCTATTAATTTAATTATTCCTAAAGAAAGGAAATAGGAAAATTTGTAGAAAAATGACCTTTTACTTGAAACATTTTGTCAAAAAAACTTTTAAATTTTATAAACAGCTTTTTGTCAAAAACCTTTTGAATTTTTGTTAGCAACGTGAGTATGGGCGGCAAAAGTTGACATGATTTGCTAACACGACCTAAACCTAACCCGAAATTAGTAGGTTTGGCTTGAGATTTTAACTCGAAATATTAGATGTGTCGGAACGAACACAATCTGAAATTAAATGGGTTAGGATTGAGTTGACATTTTCAACTTGAAGGCAACCTGAAATGACAGTGATTTTTTAAGTTTCTAATTTGAATTTGTACTTTTAGCTTTTAGTGATGCTTAGAGGCCTTCAAAATTGATGTGACATGCTAACACAACCCGAACCTAACATGAAATTAACAAGTAAGAGTTGAGATTTTTAACCCAAAAAATTAAATGGGTCGACACAAACACGATCTGAAATCAAAATGGGTTATGTTTGGGTTGGGGCTAGCTAACCTGAAAACCTGCTGACACAAACCTAAAACTGACCCAATCTGATATGTTTGCCGCCCCTAAATGTGAGACCTTAAACAAAAAGAAAAATTGTTGCTTATAACCTTTGTCCACTTTTTGTCTTTCCCCCTCTCTTACATAATTACATTAATGGAATGTTGTTTTTTTATAGTAGTTTTATGGGGTGTTTTAGAAGTGGTTTTGGACTTTTGGTGATCATGTGCAAGTTACGTTGACAGTCAACGCCAAAATATGTTAGCCAATGTTGAAAAGTGGGAAAATGTTGTAATTGACAAAAAAAAAAAAAGGGATCGTACTTTGCCCAAAAAAATAATATTATGTAAAAGGTTGTGTTTGACAAAAAGTTTGTTCTTTTTTGGACAAATTTTCTAAGAAAATACTCCTTTTATAATATATTGACCGTAATAATTTGACTTTTTTCTCTACTTTATATTAAATTTTTTCTATTAATATATTACGAAGGGAGTAATATTTTATCAAAATTTGGCGTCTGGGATTGGTCATTAACTTCATTCTAAGAGTCGGAAAATTAACACCAAAACTAATTTAAACTAGATCCTATTTAATCTTAACTAAAGCATCTTGCACTAGTATTTAGACAAGCCTCAAACCCCCGAAACCAGATCAATGGTAACACTGTTGTAAAATAGGAGTATTTTCAAGGCTACAAACTAACATCTAATAATGTAATTGATGGAATAATGAAAGGAAGGAAGTCGGTGTGGCGTGATAAATCACTGACTTTGAAAACGAATTCCGGTGCAACCATGGTGCTCAATTGTATCCACCGACTCGTCCCCTAAGGTTACACATCGCTCTCACACTAAGGCACTTTAGGGTGAGAGGTGGAGTCTATGAAAACTTATGCCCAAAGAGAGTAAGTGTTTAGCTTATTTTTGTATTTTTCAAGTATATTTACATTCATAAAAATGAACCATGTATATATATAGAAAGAAGGAAGAACCTAGAACATTCTTTCATTTATATAGGTAATTAAAACTTAATAAAGATCGGGGTTTAATCACCTTAATCATCTTCATAAAGGGGGAAGTTACAAGAAGTCAAAGAGACAAGAGAAGTCAAAGAGACAAGGGAGAAAGTGTACACCGCAACCCATCCGCGGGAAAATGTAGTAGGCCGCAACCTACCTGAGGAGTAAACTAATCTTGCATTTTTACACTCTTTACACCAACAACCCCCCACTAAAGAGAGGAAAAGAAAATAGCCAACAAAAGAATGAGAGAAACAACATATTGGGCATAAGAGGAGCTAAATACATAACAATAAGATATTACATAAGTAATTTGAAATCTAGTGCTTAGTGAGATGAGGTAATGAGCTACAAATGAAAGGGTGGAGTATGCCTTGAAACCCCCACATTCTTGATCATAAAGTGGACTGCACCTTGAAACTCCAAGATTTAACTCATGACACTCAAACCACATACATCGCTCCAAAATTTACATAGACTCCGCGAAAAGATATGCTTTTTATAGCCAAGCATATTCACCTTAGGTCTAGTGGAAGCTCTAGGAAAACCGCCCAAGTCTTCCATAAAGATGGCTAGTCTTACCACCACATAGGTGAATCACAAGTGTTTCTCATTAACATTTAGTCAATGGGGTTAAACATGTTCATATAGCTCAACAAGTGCTACATTGAAACTGTTAACCCCCCATAAGGCCATGGATTCATTAAGAGCTTAATGCTCATCCTCACAACAAACACAACAATTCGGTGATTCCAAAATTTTAGTGCGTCCACCTAAACATTTGGATTCATTAAGAGTCTAAGGACTCAACCTCCAACGGTGGAACAATCAAGTGCGTCTCAAATAGCACCAACCTAAATGGTTTATTATTCCATTAAGAGCTCAAATGAGCTCAACCTCAACCAAGCATTACAAGTTTACAACACATGCCATAGGTATAGGAAAGTAATGCTTGTAATCTTTCCACTTGGGCTTAAGGCCTATCCCCCTCGACATTTCCTCAAATCATCAAGGATTGTTACATGTCCCAAATTTTTCTTACCAATAATGTGCAAAATAATTTTGCTAGAATACTTTCCAAAAGGAAAACTAGCATGTAACCATTTCAACTTGATTTGCACAAATGGTTAGAAATATTATACATCGTATCCGCAATATGAGACATGCCCTAAACTTGATAATTTAAAGACTTACTTATCAAGTCCAATCCTTGAAGATAACATAGATGCATTAGTGAATTTGCTTCATCAACCACCAATCACCAACACTTGCTCTCCGATACATTGTAACATCTTTCCCGGAAGCTAGTGTAATTCACGACCATCGTACCTAAGAAGATACTTAGAAAAGATGAAGCAATGTTAAACAACATTAGTCACTCACTATTAAATTTTGTAAAATGGTATACTTTAACTATTTCACAAATATATGCTATGTTAAGATAAAATGCAATGCAAGTCACTATCACATTGCAAAACATATTAGCATACAACATTCAAGACATATTTTAAGAACTCTTTAAAGTAAACTAAGTCATGCTAATAAAAACACATTCCACATAGATGACGACATGACCATCAATTGTCATATCATCACAAAATCTTCTCAATCACGAAACATGTATGACACTTTGGAGAAATCCCAAAATTCACAAGTATTATTATTCTCAAAATAATAAAGCATGTCTTATTCAAATTCGTGAAAGTTCACTTAACTTATAGAGAAGATAAGAAGTTCAAGCATGTTATAGTCTACATATACACATTAACACATGTGATCCTCAAGACCACCAAATTATTCACGTTGTAGAAATAACACAAGACATTATATTACCTTGAAGCAAATAGTGAGAAACAAACTTAATCACAAGTATTTGATTCTCACAAGGTACTAACCCAACTCTTGTACCACATTCTAGATAATAGTCCATGAAACGCACTTGAACCTTCAATTCACATTTCTTATCTTTAACATGGAACTCACAAACCAACCCACTTAGGTCATCACTTAGAAAAAATGGTCTTCAACCACTAGGAGAAACATAAAGAACAAAGGACAAAAGTCCTAAGTAACTAGGTCATCTAAGTGAGACACATAAGGTTTCATTAAGACAAGAAAACCAACACCCTTTAACCTTTACTCACATGTTTAGCCTTGAGAACATCCAAAACAACTTAGTGAAAGGACATAGAAAAACTTTAGGAGATGACACTCCTTAGAGGGTTGTGAAACAACCTCTAAGTATGTTAGACACGTGAGATTCTAACTAATTCTTAAGCTCTTCCAAAGTAAACAATTACTCACACAAATCACTAAGTTGAAAACATACTCTATTGCCATAGAGATACTACAACAACAAATCAAGGCAAACAAGTAAAACAATTGACTTTAGCATAATCAGTCACTTACATGCTTTAGCGAAAGAAATACATAAGCGAAAATATAGCATTCAAGAGACATGATACATATAACATGCAAGGCCAAACTTTTACTCACTTGATCATGGCATAATGCATAACATGCTAAAAAAAAATTATTTTAATAAAGAATATAAAAAATTATGGCACATGGAGATAAACCAACATTCACATACAAAGTCGTGGAGCATACACATTTCGCTTAAAAATCAAAACAAAGAAGTTTCACAACCACAACCAAGACTTTGAGTCCAACACTTATTTTTATAGTACACTTTTCCCCACATTGGACGATAAAAGTCTCCAACTAAGTATTGAGATTAGACATAAAAAACTCTCCACCTTTCACATGGGGCACATAAGAACTAAATTCTAACAACAAAATTCTATACACTCATAGAATCATCACCCCCACATGCCAAGGTTAAGTCTAAAAATCAAAACATAGTTAATATGGAAAAAAGTATACGCAAACATACCTCCATGTCGCCTCCAATCATTTACCTTAGCTATCAATGATGAGCAACTAATTAAATGACTACCAATTGTATTGATTGTGCATCCACTACGTAATTTGAGCTCTTGAACCACAATTGGACCCATGTTCTTTACTTGATTCATATTGACATCATATGAAAAATTACTAACATCAAAAGAAATAAAATTCTTAAGAACCATTGTTTTCCACATATAAAGAGATAGACAATGACTCTTCATATTAGTACCAAAATAAACCAACTTGAACCAAGGGGGGACAAATATATGCCAAACATGCACTAAAAGAAAATTTAATAACTCTTGAAAGTTCTCACTTAAAGTGGACAAGAAAGAGTAAATTAATTGAGCTAGAAAAATAACTGACATTTTTTGTACTTCAAAAATAACATCACTTGGTTAACACGACTTAGTTAACACACAAAACAAAGAACATGGCCACCAAACGACTTTCAAGATCAAAATTAAAAATAGCCATGATAGTCCAACAAGACAAAGGAGAGCATAACACACATAGGAATTCCAAGAGCAACGAACATTAACAATAGTACCCTTGCGACACAAATCATGTGACGCTTCACAATAACATTACATCATTCATTCAAACCCTTTACTCACTTAAAAGGACTAAAAATTCATGAAACTATGTTATGTAAGAATTTAGCAATTGAGTATGAACCCAAAATATTCCACAAGCAAAACATTAAGTGCTAATCATAATACACTTTGAGGTCATACTCAGTGCAACACATAATTCATGGTAATACAAACATTCTAACAATGATTAAGCCATGAATTATATAACGACATTGAAGCATGTAAACATTAGGAAAATCGAAACATCTTATTATAAGAGTTAAATCTAACGCCGACTTTCATAATGATAAACGACACAACGCTTCAAAATACCAAGAAAATTGAGGAATAAATTGAACAATGTTGGAACATACAATGTAGTATCACACATACATAAAGCATGCATTATACATTAGCCGTTAATCGTTTAAACTAATAATCATCATATGAACAAATATAACACATAATGACAAAATAATCGTCCAACATTATAATGCCAAGAACACAACTCATATATTTGCAAGATAATTATTAGAATCAAAATCACATGCTAAGCATAATCAAAAAATAAAATTATTTTAGAAAGGACCTCCCCTTGAAATAATTCAAGTGTTGTATATGAACATTGTCCAAAGTACGTTCAAATGTCCTCTCCAAAAACACAGACCAACTTTGAAACAATAACTCCCAAACCTGAGCTTTAATCAACAATCCGACCGTTTAAAATGAAGCCTTATATGTCCCAAACAACCTCCTAAAATTTGAGCCAAAACCAATAACAAATGACCTTCGATCGGGGGCCGTTTCCGGGACTGCTCCCAAAAAAACGTGAACAATAAAATTCCCAAAAGATGATTTTTCTTCGTACCATTTCATCTTCCGATCAATACCCATTGTGTAGCCATTGAAAATAAGTAATTCGTTTTCAAAATTGTTGTAAAATAGGAGTATTTTCAAGGCTACAAACTAACATCTAATAATGTAATTGATGGAATAATGAAATGAAGGAAGTCGGTGTGGCGTGATAAATCACTGACTTTGAAAATGAATTCTGGTGCAACCGTGGTGCTCAATTGTATCCACCGGCTCGTCCCCTAAGGTTACACACCGCTCTCACACTAAGGTACTTTAGGGTGAGAGGTGGAGTCTATGAAAACTTATGCCCAAAGAGAGCAAGTGTTTAGCTTATTTTTGTATTTTTCAAGTATATGTACATTCATAAAAATGAACCAAGCATATATATAGAAAGAGGGAAGAACCTAGAACATTCTTTCATTAATATAGGTAATTAAAACTTAATAAAGATCGGGGTTTAATCACCTTAATCATCTTCATAAAGGGGAAGTTACAAGAAGTCAAAGAGACAAGAGAAGTCTAAGAGACAAGAGAAGTCTAAGAGACAAGAGAAGTCAAAGAGACAAGAGAAGGCAAAGAGACAAGGGAGAAAGTGTACACCGCAATCCATCCGCGGGAAAATGTAGTAGGCCGCAACCTACCTGCGGAGTAAACTAATCTTGCTCTTTTACACTCTTTACACCAACAAACACAACTCTTACCACTTAAAACGGATTAGTTCATTACTAATAGTTTAGCTTTCAAAATCACAAATTCTACTTCTATCTTTTCAGAGTCTCATTAACGGACCCGTTTGATAGTCGATCATAAATAGTGGTAATATGAATGAAATCAATCAATATATATACTATAAGAGAAGCAACATCTTGCCACGTGTAATCTCTCATAAAAAAATTCTCGCCCTTTTTCATTGGATCTAAAAAAATCAATCAATAATATATACTATAAGAGAAGCAGCTAGAACCAAATCTTGCCACGTGTCGCTCTCTTATTAAAAAAATTCCCGCCCTTTTCCCTTAACCTAAAAAAAGCAACTTTTTTTTATTCTCTCTTAATATATTTTCTACCTTAATAAACATTGATATATAATATAACATGTCTTTAGAAATATTATTTGAGTTAATTCATATAAATAATACTTGGACCTTAATTCTTTTATTATAAATAATTTAGTTTTGATCATATATTAATTTCCTATATATTCTTATGATTAAAATTTACTTTCCATTATATATTTATTACCTATACATATTCTCATAATAAAAATTTTGCTGCTTTTTTTTGGGGGGAAATAAGTATCATTAATTATTGATTTATTATTTTGACATGCATAACATGAATCAAAATATCTCTATTACATAAGCCAAGGGGGGAGCCATGGTGTACCCCATCGAAAAGACTATATTACCCCTCAAAACTTTCTAAAATCTCACCCCTAATTATTAAGGAAAGTTCTTACAATTTTTGAACTTTTTAAACTGAAAATAGTACAAAATATAAAATTCTAAAAATTAAAACAAAAATACCAAAAGTCATATTTTTAAATTCTCTATAAATAGATATCCATATAGATATAGTTCATAAAAAAAATTACATTTTGATTATCGTAGTAATTTGGTAGCCAATAGAATATGATAAATAAACCTTTTCTTTTGTTTATTGTTGTGGGATGATCGAATAAAAGGTGAAATTTTTGTTTTCGATTATATGACTGAGTGTGAGTTTGACAGATTTTTTCGAACAAATAACCTTTATTTTTTTGTTTAGACAGATTAATAGATGTATTTAAAATATCATCGCACGCAAAGCGTGCATAGAAGGCTAGTATACTATAAGAGAAGTAGCTAAATCCACATTTTGCCACATGTTGCGCCCTCATTAAAAAAAATCCCGCCTTTTTCCCTTAATTTAAAAAAAGTAACTTTTTTTTTTTAATTCTATCTTAATATATTTTCTACCTTAATAAAAATTGATATATAATATAACATATCTTTAGAAATATTATGTGATTTAATTCCTATAAGTAATACTTGTACCTTAATTATTTTATTATAAGTAATTTAGTTTTGATCATATATTAATTTCCTATATATTCTTATGATCAAAAATTAATTTCGATATATTGTTCATTTATTGCTTAGACATGCATATTCTCATAATAAATATTCCGCTACTTTTTTTTGGGGGGAAATGAGTATCATTATTGATTTATTATTTTGACATGCATAACATGACTTTTTATATAATTCGAAGAATCTCTATAATAACTTATCAATTTTCTTAGGATTATAATAATTAGAAAATCAACAAAAAAAATGTACATTTTAGTTTTATTTTCTCCTAACAGTTCTGATAAAATAAGTTTTAGCTTAATGTAGTTATTTTGTAAATTTTAATTTTGAGTGTATTATAATTTTTTTTATTTGTATGTATGAATATAATTTTCATAGAAAATAAACGAGAAAATAAATTTCTAAAATTGAATCTATATATATTTTTATGGAGAATCTATATTATTGTTATATGTTTAATTAGAACAATTCTATAACATAATTGATCCATATATAAATATATACTAAAAGAGAAGTATTTAGAAGAAAAAAAAATATTATAATCTAAAAATTCATGTTTTAGATTTTATAATCCGTGAATTTTTCTTTTAATAAGAGATTTATTTCAAAAAAATACTCATAACATATAAAAGTAATTTTATTCTCTTTTTTCAAAACTATCCTTTAAAAATTAATAACTAGCTAACGTTTGATAACGATCATTGCGGGTTAATTTTTTTTCTAAAATTATTGTTTAAATTTACTCCAAAATTTGTTCATACATGTTACCTTAAATTTAACCATTTTATATTAAATATAATGTATCACCTTATACAATATTTTTGTTGTTGATTTCGTTGACTTCTATCAAATATTTTTTTTATTCTTAACCATGTATTACAATAATTTTAAGAATTAAATTAATAATCTTTTATTTCTTTTTTATGCTTTGATCTTGTCAATCAAACTATTACTAAAAAATTTATTATATATATAGTATATATATGAATTATTGGATGTTAGTGTAATGGTTACTTAATGTCTTGTATGGGGTTTAGTCAAGATTTTGTATAATGATTACTCATTGTTTTGTATAGGTATTTTTAATTAAAAAAAAAACTACGAGAATATTAATATAGGTTGCTATTTATCATAAAGTTAAAATTTTAATATGATATTAAAGTCACTATATCAGGAAATGAATTATACAAAACTTTACATTTACATACTATTTACAAAGTTAATATTAAGATTTCCAAGCCGTGCATCGCACGGGTGCTATGCTAGTTTTTTTTTTTATAATTCGAAGGATCTCCATATTAACTTATCAATTTTTTTTAGGATTCTAATAATTAGAAAATCAACAAACAATGTATATTTTAGTTTTATTTTCTCCTAACAGTTGTGATTAAAACAAGTTTTAGCTTAATGTAGTTATTTTGTATATTTCAATTTTGAGTGTATTATAATTTTTTTTATTTGTATGTATGACTATAATTTTAAGAGAAAATTAACGAGAAAATAAATTTCTAAAATAGAATCTATATTATTGTTATATGTTTATTTAGAACAATTGTATGACATAATTGATCTATATATAAAAATATAATTAAAGAGAATCATTTAGCAGAAAATTTATTATAGTGTAAAACTTTATATTTTAGATTGTTTAAGCCGTACAATTTTCTTTTAATAAGAGATATATTCAAAAAAAAAAAAAACTCATAACGTATAAAAGTAATTTTATTCTCTTTTATCAAAACTATCCTTTAAAAAACAATAAATAGCTACAGTTTGATAACGATTATTGTGGGTTAAAGTTGATTCTAAATTTGTTTAAATTTACTCCAAAATTTATTCGTGTTACCTTAAATTTAACCAATTTAATTATATTAAATATAATTTATCACCTTATACAATATTTATTGTTATAGATTTCTTTGACTCCTACAATTTTTTTAATTCCTATCCATATTTTACAATAATTTCAAGAAATAAATTGATAATCTTTCTTTTTTGAATTGAATATCAATCAAAATATTAATAAAAAAATATCATTAATCAAATTTTGTTACAATCATCATTTTATAAGAATTGTATACTATTTCATTGTACAAGCACTTATATTAGATCGATCATAACCATGAATATCGTACCAATATTATTAGAAGTTTATATGTGAATGAAAATGTGATTTAGGAAGTTATGAGCTACCTACTAATAAAAATGGGGACAGGCTATGTTCTTAATGGAGGACTGGTAAATGCTGGAAAACTATTAGGGAAATAAGAATAGGGTACGTAGTGGATAATAATAATAATAAAGGGTCTTTTCTCACAAAAAAAATATATTAAAAAGTCTTTTCTTTCTAACAAATTTTCTTTAATATTATACTTCGTAATATTTTGTATTTCTTGGTAAAATATATAATATATCATTTATATTACTCTAATTTGCTATTTTATGTTGGACAAATTTCATGATTCAACTCCTCTTCTAGAACCCGCTATAATTTTCTAAGGAGTTAATTTAAGTTTTTTTTTTAAAAATAAAGTTCACTATTTTATGTATTTTTAATATTTCATGCATAATAAACTTCACTATAATTTTTTAAGCCGTGCATTTTTCATGTTTAAACAAGGGTTACTAAAAATTTAGTATATATATATGAATTACCGGGTGTTTAGTGTAATGGTTACTTAATTTTCTGTGTAGGGGTTAGTGAATATTTTGTATAAAGATTACTTATTGTTTTGTATGGGTTATTCAATGTTTTGAATAGTGTGCTACCTTTATTAAATAAAACTATATTAATATAGGTTGCTTTTTATTAAGATGAAATTTTAATATGCTGTTAAAGTCACTATATCAGAAAATGAATTATGCAAGTGTTTACATTACTATATTACAAACTTAATATTGAAATTTTTAAGTCGTGCATCGCACGGGTGCTATGCTAGTATATATATACTATAAGAGAAGACACTAAAGAAACATCTTGCTACGTGTCAATCTCTCATTAAAAAATTTCCCGCTTTTTTTCATTGGATCTAAAAAAAGCAATTTTTATATTCTATCTTAAAATATTTTCTACCTTTAAAACTATTATGTGATTTAATTTCTATAAATAATACTTGTATTTTAATTGTAATTTAGTTTTGATCATATATTTATTTACTACATATTCTTATAATTAAAATTTACTTTCCATTATACATTTATTGTCTATACATATTCTCATAATAAAATGTACCCTACTTTTTTAGGGACAATAAGTATCATTATTGGTTTATTATTTTGACATACAAGCATTACACGACTTTTATATAATTTGAAGGATCTTCGTATTAACTTATTAATTTTTCTTAGGATTCTAATTTAATTGTGAAATCAACAAACAATGTACATTTTAGTTATTTTTTCCCCTAACAATTGTGATAAAATAAGTTTTAACTTAAAATAATTATTTTGTATGTTTTAATTTTGAGTGTATTATAATTTTTTTATGTGTATGTAAGAATATAATTTTCTGAAAAAATAATCTAGAAAAAATTATATGATAAATTTATAAAATCGAATCTATATTATAACTATATATGTATTTAGAATAATTGTATGACATAAATAATCTATATATAAAAAGACACTAAAAGAGAAGCATTTAGAAACAAAACTACAACCTAAAACTTATTGTTTATTATTTGTGAATTTTTCATGTTTAGTGATAGATCTATTTCATTAAAAAAAAAAACTCATAATGTATACAAAAACTATTCTTTAAAAATTAATGACTAATGTTTGATGACTACCCCAAAATTTTCTCATGTTACCATAAATTTGAGTAATTTATATTAAATTTAGAGAAGATATTGTGTCAGACAAGTCTGACACAATACAAATGGTCAGACGAACAACTAACTCAGTGAAAATACAAACAATAAACATACAACACAATAAACGTGAAGTGATTAACCAATCTGGACTTTTTTAACTATTTGCTATCTTCATTCTGATTTTTATTCATTTGACACATTCTCATTCTTCACTAAAAATATTTGTTAATTTTAGTCGGTTATCGTATTCAGTCTGGACATTTTTAATCCATTTTGTATTTTTCTCCAGCTAAGATTATGTTTTGTCCAAGTTAGTTTAGAATAGATTATCCAAGTCAATATTAGTTTTGTCCAGGTAAGCTTAATTTTTATCCAGGCGAATTTTAATTTTTTTTCCAGGTAAGTTGTTGTTTATTTCCAAGTTAATTGTAATTTTGTCCAGGTAAGTTGTAATTTTTTTCCACGTTAATTGTAATTTTGTCCAAGTAAGGCTCTGTTCTATAGGACTGATCTGGTCTGATCTGATCTGATTTGAGTTTTTCTTATTTGATTTTATTTATATTTATATTTGTATTAGGGACAAAAATTTAATGAGCCCAAAGCCTCAAGCTCATTTCATTTCACCTCTTCAGTATTTTACTTTTCATTCTTTTCAAACCCTTCATTCAATCTGACTACAAAACCGTCACCGAAAAAGTCGACCGAATAATCACCGTCAGAAAATTCATTCCGAAAACCGCCGTCGGACAACTCGTCCCGAAAACCGTCGCCGAAAAACGCGGCCTGCAAATCATCGCCGGAAAAGTCGGCCAAACAATCACCGCCGAAAAAAGTCAATCCGAAAACCGTCTTCGGAAAAGTCGTCCTGAAAATTGTCGCCGAAAAACTCGGCTTGAAAATCGTAGCTGGAAAAGTCGGTCGAATAATCACCACCGGAAAAGTCGACCGAATAATCATCGACGGAAAAGTCATTCCGAAAATCATCGTCGGAAAAGTCGTCCCGAAAATCGTCGCCGAAAAACTCGGCTTGAAAATTGTCGCTGGAAAAGTCGGTCGAATAATCACCACCGGAAAAGTCGACCGGATAATCATCGCCGAAAAAGTCATTCCGAAAATCGTCGTTGGAAAAGTCGGCCAAATAATCAACGCTGAAAAAGTCAGTCCGAAAATCGTCGTCGGAAAATGTCGAGCGGAAAAACAATGCTCGAAATAATAATAATATCTTTTATGGAGTTTTATTTAATTAATATTAGAAAAATTTGTGAAAAAATAACTTTAAAAAAATTAAACGTGGCTTTTTTTTCTCATATTTTGTTATAATTGAAAACCCGTGGACGAACCCACACTTACTTTTTTTGTATGTGCGGCTGTATTGATAGAGTAAGATTTTAATTTCCAACTATATTATTAATAATATCGTATTGTCTAAGATTTAAATCATGTATAATTTTTTTTATAAAAACTGAAATATTTCACGTAATTAGTAAATTATGTAAATCTTTACAAAACTATTTACAAAGTTAATATTAGGATTTTTAAGCCATGCATGGTGCTATGCTAGTTATAACTAAATTTGGAAGAAAAATCAAAATTCATTCTCATGATGGTGTTAGTCTAAGTCCAATTTATTAAAAAAAAATCACAAATATTCATTCTCATCAAATTTCACCCTCCCCCATAGTAATGGATGCTAATGGAAAATATGAAAAAAAATTCAAGTTTTGGAATGAAAATGTGTTTTCCATGGAAATTATAAGATTCTTCCTTAATAAAATTACATTTTAAATTCATTACCATTATTACAATTTATTATTAACAACTAAACGGACCGAAAAGGTACATTTACTTCAATTATCTGAATGAAAAGGTACAACTTCTTAGAGCAGATTAGACCTAATTAAAACCTATGTTTTCTAATTGAACCTAATTAGACCTAATTCTAACAAAAAATAGACCTAATTAAAACTTATTGAACTTTAACTTTCTCTGTTTTTTTTTTTTTTGTGGGTTGCTAAACGTTGCCCGCATATTACTTAAAATCGCCCACAACCAAAAGTAAAAAGACAAAATTGCCCTTGATTTAAAATTACACCACAACAACTTAGATTAAATATACAATGACGTCGGACACCACGCCATGACCTCGACCACCACCACCACCATGGTGGTGGTTATTTATTTTTTTAATAAGGGAAGGGGGTCCAGATCAAACGCCCTAACCATGGTTGGGGCGTCTGATCTGGACACCCCTACCATGGTTGGGGCGTCTAATATGGACACCCCTACCCTTAATTTTTGTTTTTAAAATTTTTAATTTTTTTTAATAAAAAAAATAAGGGAAGGGGCGTCCAAATCAGAAACCTCTACCATGGTTGGGACGTCTGATCTGGACGCCCCTTCCCTTATTAAAAAAAAAATTTAATCTAAGTTGTGGTCGAGGTCATGGCATGGTGTCCAACGTCGTTGTATATTTAATCTAAGTTGTGGTGTAATTTTAAATCAAGTGCAATTTTGTTTTTTTACTTTTTATCGTGGACGATTTTAAGTAATATGCGGGCGACGTTTAACAAGTTCTTTTTTTTTTGTTGCACTTTTGAAATACATGTGAGAGATAAAATAATAAAATGTAACAACTAAAAAAACGGAGGAAGTAATTTTTTGACAAGTAATGAACTTATTTTTATGAAGTAACAATAATGCACCTGAGATTGTATATGGTAAATAATGAATATATACTAGGCAAATTTGAACAACCAAACATAATAAACAAAAACTAAAAATTGGAGAAAGAAAAGAGAGGTAACAAGCAAAAATCATTTGAATTCAATTGAACTGGGTTATCCAGCATAAGTCATGACAAAAATTACATAAATTATGCATATAACTAACTATGCATCTTTCAAAAATAAGCAATAAATTGAGCATAAATATTGATATGGGAATGACCTGCACAATTGCAAAGCAAAACTTAAGGCAAGCTAAACATCCTAGTCTTTATTGCAATGCCATTTACACGGCGCCATGAAGAATGATTTTACTACCCTAATAAGTCACCTGGATGGACCCTTGCTGCACACGGTCCGCCAAAAATTACCATGCACAAGTTAGTAGGCCAGGTTTAGCATCCTTATAATCAAAATATATATCCAGTTGTTTTGAATCTGCATCTTCAATCTCAATTCAGCACGGTTAGATCGTATTAGAGCCGAACAAAAAAGCATGCATCGATCTCCGCTAGTCCACAGCTTTAGCTTTTTACTACTACGTAGGAGGAAAGAATCTGTTGAGATTGAATGGCAATGTGTAAAATTCTTCGTTCCTGTTATCTCCCCTAAAACTCCTGAACTTCACCCACCACGGCATCCCCCGATCTTTCTTTGATCTTTCTACTTCTAGTGTGTTGTCCAAAAACACTGCTATAATCAAGCTTACTGTCGGTGATGACACAAATATGGTTGTCACAAATGCATTAAACTGCCAAAAAAAAAAAAAAAACGTCATTATTCTTTTATCTTTTACATGGGAGTGATCACCTGACCGACTCTCACAGGCTAACACCCAGTAGCATTGCCTTTACATTAATTAAGGGAGGGGGTGGGGTCTTGGGACTGGGGATTAGGATTGAAACTAGGGCATCACTCCCTGAGAAGCACACCTCTACCACTGACGGTCCGTTTGGTAGACGGTCATAAATGATGATAATTGGAATGAATTTATAACTAAATCTGGAAGGGAAATCAAAATCCATTCCCATGGTTGTGCTAGCTTAGCTCCAATTTATCTAATTCTGTTCTCAAATATCCATTCCCATCAAATACCACCCTTCCCAATGGTAATGGATGGGAATAAAAAATGAGAAGAAAATTGAAGCTTGGGAATGAAAATTTGTTTTCCATGGGAATTATAAGGTTCTTCCTTAACAAAATTACACTATAAATTCATTACCAACAACCAAACGGGTCATGAGGGTCTGAGGTAATGATTCATCCTTTCTAACAAAATAATTGCAACAAACCATGTTGCATGTACTTTAAGAAAGAAATTAAAGGATGTGACGGTCAAATGAAGTACCTGTGCTAAATAGTGCAAAATGATTTTAAGACTGATAACCTATAATCTCATTTTTGCTTGTATTAAAATTATTTTGATTAATTTCCTAGTTTACAACCATAAATTTTGTCCCTTCAATGAGTGCAAAATAGGTTGTTGCAATAATTTGTTACCAGGGAAGTATATCAATGCTGAATAACAATCTCACCCATCCTGCATTTGTCCGAAGAAGGCCGTGATGAGGAAGATATTCATCGAAGAATTGAGGTATAGATATCCCAAGAAAAAGAGAGAGCCCCGTAATAAAAAGATTTCTCATAGAGTTCATGTTTGTAAATTGTAAAAATGATAGCCCGACAGAAGCTGCATACAAAATAAGGATGGTAAGTTCAGTACAATAGAATAGTTCAAGAGCATGACAGTTTGTAGTTGAAGTTTGATACATACCCACAAGGCCAAAGAGAACACAGTATAGTGCTGCATATATAGGAAAAGGAATTGATGCAAAAACAGCTCCGAATTTCCCTGCCACAAAATATGAATCATAATTTAATAACAAACTTTTAAATACAGCTTCAACATATAAGATCTCTGATTGTTTTGATCTTTTTGGGTGATAGAATACTGATTAATAAGAGCACAAACCTAAAGTAGAGAAAAATATCATAAAACCAGCTGAAATTTGAACAACTCTCCGACTTCCTACTCGAGTGAGCCCCAACAACCCGACATTTTCTCTGAAAAATGATGCAGTGTAAGGTCATGTTTACCAAGAGGAGCATAAGATGTACAAGACAAGCATAACTTCATGGTACTTACACGGAGACAGTAGATCCAGTGCCCGTTCCAAATAGACCATCCAGTAAAACTCCAATTCCCTATGCAAATAACGATATATAGTGTATTATAGAGTGCCATGATACCACCAAAAATAATTACTTCCTCCATTTTTATTTAATTTACACAATTTGACTTTTGGCCCTGTTTCGCAGTGTTTACTTTGAGCATCATTTGTGATTTATGTAGGTAAAGAAAAACATATTCATTTAGAGTCTTGTTAGGATTCATCTCAACGTGTAGTTTTTTTAATATTTAGTTTTTTATAATTTTTACAAATGCATAAATAGAGATATTAACGTCTACAGTTTTGTCTCGGAAAATGCAAAAGGTGAGTTGTAGAATAAATTTTTGGATTTTTTGCTTTGAATAATACAACCTATCGTTTTTTCGTGAATAATACAACCTTTTCCTCAATTTTGCAACCAATGATACAGATGACCTTTAACCTGCTATTCGGGTTAAAACTATTAATTTTTTTTATTTTTTATTTTTTTTAAGTCAGAAAAATTATAAAAAAAATAAATTAAAATCAAAATTTAAAAAAATAATAATTTACCCCCTCCCCCCCACCCCCACTATCAAAATCAAAATTTAAAAAAAAAATAATAATTTTTTAAATAATTTTATTTTTTTAAGTCTGAAAAATAAAAAAATTAAAATCAAATCAAAATTAAAAATAATTTTTTTTAATTTTCTGATATTTTTAATAATTTTTTTTTGATTTTATTTTTTGATTTTTCTATTTTTTCTTTTTTTTTAAAAAAAATTACAAGGACCAATCATAACGTGACACGTGTCCCTTTAACCTGTTTTATAAGTCAAAAACCGGTTTTGTATCATTCGTTGCAAAAGTGAAGCCAAGGTTGTATTATTCACGAATAAACCAAATGTTATATTATTCTTTGCAAATCGTTGAAATGTTGTATTATTCAAAGCAAAAAATCCTAATTTTTTAAAAAAAAAACAAAAAAAAGAGGAAGTATCATCCATTGGGAGCTTATTCATTAGTGGGGAAAAGGAGTTGCATATTACCTGCCAACCTATGCCGCGACTTAAAACATAAGCTGGAGGAGGGGTAGCAATCGCAAGCCTCGATGCTGCTTTATAAGCAGCGGTTGACTGCAGAATTTCAAATCATTTTATTACTAGGGTTATATTATATACTTAAAAATACTTAAAAAATGGACTTTAGTCTTAGACAATAATGTCAAGAAAACAATTGTACCTCGATCATCGAAACAAAAACGGCTGCCATCATAGCAACAGAATGACCAGCTGCGAAAGTAGGAGGGCCCCATTGCAATGGATACGGGAATTTGAACCTATGTAGGTTTCAAAAATAACAACATTTAAGCATGTCCATAATTTCTAAGCCTCAACAAAATAATTATATGTAGACTAAGCTGCATTCCAAGAAGCTAGAATCGTGATTGTGTGAATAAGCTATAAATAAACATTTAAAACTACCAATGCATGATTACAAGAACTATATTTGATGCTTTATGGTACCCTAACTTTCTAAGGCTGCATAAATCATAAATGTAAGTTTAATTAATCAAGAAAATTACCATGGGGCTGTTGATATAAGATTAGCTCTATCTGTACGACAACTCATCTGGGTTGGGTGGGGTTTATGTCTGTAGGCCCCGGCTGCTGTCAAGATAATGGCATAAACCCATACAATTGTAACACAAATAATGACAGGGAATCGCTCAAATATTGGGACATCCCTGAACGGTTTGATATGCTTCAAATACTACAATGCGCAAATCAAGAAGTTAATAATTAAGATTGATTAAAGGAAATGGCTCGAGTATAATTTTCAAGTTACTCACTTGTGACAATCCGACCACAAGCAATAGCATTGGTAGTCCAATTTCAACACAGTTTCCTAGCTGAAACAGAAAAGATCAAGATACGAGTATCGATTAAGTTCAAACTTCAAAGCCTCAATTTTGCGGCAATTGAAAGAAAAAGAGAAAACAAAAAAAATATGTAACTATGCTAAACTCATTTTAACTTATTTCCAATTCCGATTAGTTCGAACAAGTTCAATTCCAACGAGTTCAAGTCAAATTCAGCTTAATAGAACAACTCCTAGTTAGCTGGAAACTACATCTGTTACAGTGTTACCTACCGCTACAAATCCTCGATGAAATAACCCTAAGCCAACCAATCCAACAACTGGTGCCATCCCAAGAGGACTAAAGAATCTGTACAGACATGCAGATATATGAATTAATCTTTAAAAAAAAAAAAGCAATAGTCAAACACTGAAATGGCCGTGTGACTCAAAATCATACCGCGAGAAGAGTCCCCAAATTTGGCTGTATCCCAAAATAATTTGTATGCTAGAAGAAACAATAAGAGCACCTTGAATAGCCCTCATAGTTTGAATGAATCTCTGAAAACGAAAACAGATTTACAGCTAAAACGGTCAGCATAAATAATACAGTGAAGTAGTGAACATTCAATGCAAAGATACTAATTAAGATAAAGGATAAAATTGATGGATAAGCTTACATCATGATTATCAGGAATGCGCTGAAGAGATGAGTCGTTTATAATGTATGCTACAGGAATAAGGTAAGAAAAAGATCCTCCCACTACAGCAGGCAACCTGGTTCCAAACAATGCTTGCAAAAGTGTGTTAATCCCTGCCACAAATAGGAGAGTTTGTATGACCCGTGCCTTGTCACCCTGGTCATGTTAACAATGTGTCATAGAGTGCAAAAGGCATAGTAGTAATATATTTTCTACACCCAAAAAAAAAAGAGTAGAAATTTAATTAATGTGTTCTAATTTTTTAAAATACATGAATTTTGTATTGTTTAAAAAAATATATACGGAGTATATTCTTTTTGCAACATGAGCTTATCATTGCAAGTAGACTTAGTTATTGGACATGGTAGGTAGCTAGCCCAATGGGCTTACGATTAAGATCAATTTATAGGGTAATAATTGAGCAGGGTTGTATTGGACACAATACAATCATATTGGAATACAGTGCCAAAATTAATAGCCTAATAATTTAGCCAAAAAAGAAAAAACAAAGTTTTGACAAAAATAATTAAATATATGTATTTCTCTACATTTGTTCTTACTTTTGGCATTCTCATTTTTTAATTTTTTTGGTTGCTTGTTTATTGGCCCGCCCGGTAACAAGCCGCTATTGACCCAACCCACTATTATACCTTTTTAAGGTGACTCTGCACCGACCCTGACCCAACCCGACCGGAACCAAGGTTAATTGCAAGAGACTCCATACTTCATATGAAGTATATCCTTTTCACACATGAGCTTATCATTGCAAATAGACTTGGTTATTGGACATGGTAGCCCAATGAGAATCCGTTTAGAGTCAATTTTATAGGATATTTATTGGGCAAGGTTTTATTGAACACGATCATATTGGAATACAATGCATTGACCTTACCCAACCCGACCGATTACCAGGTGCAATAGCAAGGGACTTTATACATACATGCAAATCAATAACAACCACAAAGGTAAAACATAACCTTAGACAAAAGGGACTTACATCAGATCCACCCATTGCAGGTACAATTAGTGTAGGAATCATCACACTGGAACCAAGCATCAGAATATAGTTCTGAAATGCTAGAAGGATGGTTTCAGCTGCAAGATATTGCTTCGAGTTATAAATGGATAGAAGAAGATACAGACTTTTACCATACATGCCAATCTGAAAAGAAAACTAAAAAACAGAATATTTGGCAAAAATAAAGTGTATAAGTTAGTATATACTATGCACACATTGGGGCAAGGTAATACCATTATCAAGATAATTCAATAAATGACACCATATTTCAACAATTATTATAGAAGTTCTCAAGTACTACAACAAAGGAAACTAATTAGTTTAGAAAGTTTATTATCAGTCTATACTGGGAGATATATTGGGGAATATATGAAACCTAAACTTCATACTAGTTTTGTTCAACTTTCTTGGAATTAGATTTTTAATCATAAGTCTAAAATCCTTGATGAACTTATTTTTTACAAAATACGAGTATAATAGTAAAAAAAAGATGATCTTCTTAGCCAAATTTCATACAATTCCTTTATATATCATTTAGAATACCCTAAATATAATAATCCATCTTGAACTCCACTTAGAAACCAACTCATCACAAAAAGGAACATCGAGATGTTATGAAGAACCAAAAATGTTTTATTCATTTCCACTATCAAATATCAAGATAAGAAAGTTATGTAAATGCAAAAGCAGATAAGCCTTCAATATTGGCAAATTCACTACAACTAGTAGTAGTTCTCTAGTTTCACTTCTCATTCCATCCTCGTGACCCAACAAACTCCTAAACCTCAATTGACACTAGGGTTCTATTCTTTTGGACGAAATTAATTAATTTGAAATGAAATGAACTTAATTTGGCTGAATTAAACTAAATAAATCTAAATCCTAGACTCATAACTGAACTTGTCTCAACTGAACTAAAATTTCGGAAATTAAGTCCAAAACAAATGGGCCTTTAGGACTGAATTAATTTGAAATAAACTAAATTAAACAAAAACCTAAACTCGTTAGGAGCTGAGCTGAACCTAATTCAATTGAACACACAACAAACATTCAACCTTCAATTTTTCAATGCTTTGGCATTGTAAATTTCAAATTTGTAACCTCTCTTTTATGGTAAATTTTGGAGCATTGCAATTATCAACTAAAAGGCAATTACGATATCTAATTTAGCACTTAGATCAACATTAGTTACCAATTATAATCAAAAAATTATTGATGATTTTGAATTAATGAAAATCTTTTTCCATGACGCAACTAATTCAAATCATATTAAATTAGCAGCACAAATATAGAAAATGCATAAGAGTGAACAGAGAAAATAAATACAGAATACGCAGTATATTAACAAATCAACACAAAAACAAACAAACAAGCTGAGGAAATATATATATTCTCAAACTTGAAACTTGATGATAATTGACAAGTGTGGAACTTTGAAAAGTGACAAACTAATATCAATAGCAGATATCTGGAAGCAATTGTGTGACATTTGACCATTTAACATTTTTGGAATTTTTTTATAAGAATAAGCTTCAAATTGCAGAAACCTAATAAATTTCATTTAATTTCATTCCATTTCCAACAATTATAGGACCACTTCAACCCAAACACTTTAACTTTCAGAATAAATGTGGCCTGATTAAAAAAAATGTACAGAGTAATTTTTATTTTTTTATTTTTTATAAAAAAAAAAAAAAAAAAACTCCTTCACATCCCCATTTTTTTTTAAATATTGAGAATAAAACCAGCAAAATCCCATTAACAAAAAAGGCAACAGATTACGGAAAAAAAAATTGAAAAATGTGGGCAGATTAAAAAAAAAATTAATTTAAAAAAGAAAAAGAAAAAAAGCTTTACACCCCCATTTTTTTTTTTAAATATTGAGAATAAAACAAGAAAAATTCCATTAAAAAAGAGCAACAGAAAAAAATTGAAAATGAACCCATATCTTGTTTCAAAAAATAAACCCAAGACAAAAAAAAAAAAAAAAGTCTTTTAAAAGCTTTTCAATGATGGTGGGACATTGAAGACCCAGCATAAGGTGATAATTAAGGTTGTATTTTGTTTAATAAAGTGGTGTAATAATGACCAAATTAAGTAAAGCTGAAAATATATTAATTAACCATTAAAATTTTGAACCATATTATGAAATTGAGTAAATAAAATTTAAAAAAAAAAAAGAGAAAAAAAAAATACCCCAAGGTGGGTTAGAGTCTATGCAATATTCAAGGTCTTGAAGTTGCTCCATGGGAGGATGACTGATGTCCGCCATTGTTGAGGAGCTTCAAAGCTCACTCAAATGAAAACAGAGGAGAGAGAAAAAAACAGAGGAGAGAGAAAGAAAGAAGAGTGAAAAGGAAGAAGAGAGAAAGAATAATTTTTGGGGAGTGGAAGAAGAATTAATTAAAGTGAAAAATAATTTTTTAAAAAATAAACAGATAAAAAGGTGGCTGAGAAAGAAAAAAAAAACAATTCAAAAAAAAAAAAGAGAGAGTATAAAGGTGGAGAGAGAGAAAGAGGGACAATTTATTCTTTGGATACTGATGAAGTTGTTCTTTCTGCGCGAAGTTCCAGTGATTAACTCGAAAACATCTGTTTTTGTTGTTGGGGAGTTTGAGTTTTTTTTTTAATTTTTAATTTTTAATTTTTGAGTGTAAAATAAAGTTTTTGAATTTTGAGTGGGATTTTACATGATTAGCCTTTGTTGAGTGTAGTAATTACGAGTGTGCCACTGATGGAGTGATGGTCAGGTGTTTATAGTGTGAGATGATGGTCTATGCTATTTTTTTTATTTTTTTTATAGATAATGTGTGGGATATTAGGTCTTGGAATCGAGCCTATTGCAGATCATTCGGTCCAATTTTAGCCAACACACGCATCTGTAAGGGAATGATAAGAAATGCTCGCAAATGCGTGCAATGAAAATCAAACTCAGGACCTCGTACCTGAAATTCTTGAAACCCTAACCACTAGACTATGACTTCATCCTCACGATGGTCCATGCTATTGGGAGCATGAAGCACGCTATCATTCATTCATACAAATACCATAACGTCCATAAGTACAAACTTTGGGGTGAAAATTGAAAAGTTCGAGTATAATTAAGTAGAGAAAGATATTGTGAATTGTGATCAATGCAAGTTTAGCTTGACTTTTTTGGTTACTCATGTTGAATCCACCTTAATCAAAAATAAATAAATAAAGTAAAAGTATTGGGTCAGACGGTCTGACAAGACAATCTGGTCAGACGGCTGACCCATATAGTCAAACATAATAGTGAAAAACTTCGGGAGGCTATAACTTTGCGCTCGGGTGTCGGATCGGGGCATATAATATGTTGAAATTGATTAATTTTTCGAGACGAACGCAGCTGCAAATATTTGAAGGGGATTTGGCCACCGAAAATTGCCAAACAAGGCCTCTAAAGGCCTCAAAATGCAAAAAAAAAAAACATATTTTGTCCAAGTTAGTTACAAAATGTGTCCATGTTTTACAATATGTGTCCATGTTTAAACAATATGTGTCCAGGTTTACAAATAGTTATCTAGGGTTAACAATATGTATCCAGGTTTGTCCAGGTGTGTTTAGATTTGTTCAGGTTTGTACATATTTGTCCAGGTTTGTCCACATTTGTCCAGGTTTGTCTACATTAGTCCAGGTTTGCATGTCCAGGTGTGTCCAGATTTGTCCATATTTGTCTAGATTTGTCCATGCTTGTCTAGATTTGTCCAGGTTTGTTCATATTTGTCCAAGTTTGTCCACATTTGTCCAGGTTTGCATGTCCAGGTGTGTCCAGATTTATGCAGATTTATCCATGTTTGTCTTGATTTGTCCAAGTTTGTTCATATTTGTCCAGGTTTGTCCGCATTTTTTCAGGTTTGCATGTCCAGGTGTGTCCAGATTTATCCAGATTTGTCCATGTTTGTCTAGATTTGTCCAGGTTTGTTTATATTTGTCCAGGTTTGTCCACATTTGTCCAGGTTTACAAATTGTGTCCAGGTTTCAATTGTGTCCAGTTTTGTTTCCAGGTTTATAAATGTGTCCAGATCTACCAATACATGTCCAGATTTAACAGCATGTGTCCAGGTTAAACACATATGTGTCCAGATTCAACAATATGTGTCCAGGTCCAGTGGACTGGTCTGAAAGAAACGTTACTGTCAGACCGGTCTGACACAATACTTTCTCCTAAATAAAACTATGAGTAGGAATGTAGGATGTAGGCATGCGTGACCGCGTGATCTGAGCTTCGTAGCAATTGAGTTAAGAGATTGTTCGGAACGTGCCATGTTTGGATTAAAGGCGTGACTACGTGAGCTTCGTAGCAATTGAGTTAAGAGATAGTTCGGAACGTGCCATGTTTGGATTAAAGGCGTGATCGCGTGAGCTTCGTAGCAATTGAGTTAAGAGATAGTTCGGAACGTGCTATATTTGGATTAAAGGTTTCAGTATAGGTTGTTGATATGATGATTATTGTTGCACACAATACTAGCTAAATTTGGTTGGATTGTTGCAGATTAAAAAAATATCATGTGTGCTCATATATATGAATTTTGGTTCCGCTAACTGGGATTTTGGTCGTTTTAGTCACTTTTAACTATGAGTAGCGCATAAAATGGTTGTTTTTAATAGCACTCCTCAAATGGAAGTTAAATTAATTTTTTTTTCTTTAAAAATACTAATACATCTGTCTTAATTTAATTGCGACAATTTTCTAAAATGAAAACTTAAAATTAATTACAACAAATATTTTCTTACTTTAATAATAATAATTTCTCTCATCTCCTTCCACATCACATGGTTTTTTTCTCCTTCTATCAATTTCATACTCACAAATACATTTTGTCTAAGAGTTCACAAACATACATTTCTTATAATTAATTTGGGACATGGGTATAGTAGTAGATAATTTATGATGAATGTACCCTGTTGCACAGGTCTGGTCTTGAGCTAGTATGCCAAAATGTCACCTCTTTACCCATCTCATACCACTCTCACACTATTTATAGGTGTTTTAGAGGTTCACGACTCGTTTTGGGATTTTTCGGACATTTTTTAGGATTTTTATTAATTTATTTTTATTATTTTTCATGCATATTTATTTTCTAAGGGCATTTTAGTTACTTTCCATTGCATCAAATAATTTTTCTAGGTTAATTACATTTTTCTAGAATTTATGGTATTTCTTTCCATAATTTTCAGATTTTTTATCTATTTTCTATGAATTTTTGAAACATTTTCCATTCCTAGGGGCATTTTAGTAATTTTACACCTACATCATCAACTTTTTCTCCACTTTTCACTCATTTATATTTTTCTAGAATTTTTCCATATTTTTTTGACATTTTTAGCGATTTTTTCCCGTAATCATATCATAATCGCATAAAAATCTCAGAGATCACGTGCAAAATCAAGCAAAAAATCGACCCGGATCACAGCCTGACCTGCGCCCAAACGCAGATCCATATTACAAGATCTGCGCCTAGACGCAGGTCACAAATACTGACCTGCATCTAGACGCAGGTCATGTTATTGGACCTGCGCCTGTGTCCTCCGGGGTCGATTTTTGCTCCTTCTGGCCTATAAATATGACCCTTTGTCCGACTTTTCAATACAACGTTCAGACTTCTACTTCTACTTTTCTCTCTACTACATATTCTCTCTTTAAAAATCATTCAAAAACTCTGTAAAAAACAGTACTAAGCACATATAAACACATTTCAATCATTTACAATCATTGAATTTGACATTTGGCTTGCTAGTCTCGAGGCCGTATTCGACCGCCGCACATTCCGGTACACATTTCTGAGACCCTTTTTTATTCAATGTCAATATGCTTTCTTTTGTTTTAATTTTCATTTTAATTTATGACTTGCGTTCATCATGATAACATTCGATTTTTGATTTTCTGTTTGTATTAATCTACGTTTTAATTCATGTAACTTTTTTGATTTTTAATCTATGTCATCTCCATGTTTAATTTTCATGCTTTTTTTTAATTCGTGTATAATTTGCATCATTCAATGTAGCTTTATTTATTCATTTATTTTGATTTTATAGTTGCACGGGATTCGAGGTATGTTCGCATTTTCAATTTCATTTTTTCCATGTCATCGCCATGTTGAACTTTTTTTTAAGTGATTTATGTGTTCTGAACTTTGATTTTTTTTCTCAGATTTTTGGCCTCATTCTAGTGTAATAATATTGACTAATTTCAAAGTGGTCACAAAATAATTTTAGGCTAATTTGTGCATTAATCTGGACCAACTTAGTAATTCGTAAATTAGGGCTAAAATTGAGTTATCTCTGTTGCTCTAAAATTGCACAATGAACTTGCAAAAGAGACTTAGTAGAGACCGCTTGCAGGAGGGCGGACACAATGCACGATTGGCTCGTAACCTGTCCCCGAACCCATACTCTGGTGCACGACCATATGGGGCTGATTGCTCTTGGCTTTCGGTACTTCTTCGGTGTCCGTGGACCATATAAACGCACGGTGGCGACTCTTAATAGTCTGTATTCACGTACGGCTTTAATGAGCATTCAAATCAACTCGCGTGACGTAGGCAGCCGGGTAAAAACGACCCCTACAACTACCAAGTCATAAAATAAAAAAATGACTTCTAAGTCAAACAAACAATGTCGAGACCCTGTCACGATCAAACACTTCAAGTCATGTACGTGACACAGTCTCGAGGCGGCAATTTGTAGGCACATAAAAATTATATTATGTCAAATCAATTATATTTGCTCCGTTGAAAAGTCCAACATTGACTTAAATTATAAATGGGTCATGAATTAATTAATTTGGGCTCGTAATTACATTTGGGCCTATTTCAATTAGGGTTCTTCCCACCGGTACACCTAAAAATTTAACAAATCTCATTGGTACACTTAAGTTTTTGACAATTCCCAAACGTAACATTTAGAGGGAATATTCCCTTTAAAAACATGATATTCCGTTAAAAACTACTTATTTAAGTTTTTAGCATGCATTTCAAGATGAATATTATTGTCATTTTTTTGTAAATTTTGACCTCAAATTTGATCTATTAAAGGCTAAAATGACCCCTAAAACTTTTGATTGAGTAATTTATCCCTCACACAAACTAGTTGCACATAAATCGAGGTAAGTTTTTAACGATTTTGGTTAATAGATGTCACGTTTGGGAATTTTCAAAAACTCAGGTTTATTTTTAGGAATTTAAAAAAATTATGTGTATTGGTGGGATTTGTTAAATTTTCAGGTGTACTAGTGGGAATAACCCTTTTAATTATTATGTATGTAACGCCCCGAATTTGTGTAATATTTTCTTTGATAGTTTTGCTTGAATTTATATTTAATTTTTGTGCATGGTCTAAATTTATTTGGGCTATTTTGTTGCTTGAGTTTGATTATTTTATTTTATATTATTTTATTTTATTTTATGTGATTTTAATTATTTAGAATTATTAAGTTTCTAATTAATTAATTTTGGGTCAAATCAAAAATTAATCATGATTAACCATGCTTAAGTGCAAGTGGCCCATTAGCAATATTTAGCCCATTTCCTTTGAGCTCCCAACCGCCCCCGACCCCCCCCCCCCTTTTGGCTTGGCTTAATTGAGACTTGTTTTATGTTTTCACCCAACTAACTTCTATAAATAGAGGTGTTAGAAAGGCATTAGGATCATTTGCTCACTTAATCATCTTTTGTTCACAATCAAACTAAACATACTCCATTTTCCTCCATTTCACACGCCTATTTTGGCTAAAAATCTCCATCAATTGATCATCAACTTTTTCAACCCAAAAACTTGAAGATTCATCTTCCATTGATCTTTAGGTTGATTAAACTCATTTTGTTACTGCCAAAAATAATGGCCCACCTGCCTAAATAAGGCCCAACAAATAAGAGGATCCAAGAAGTCCAACATGCCAACACAGCCCCATCCAAAAGGTAAGAGGCCCAGAGGCCCAAGAGAGAAGCCCAACGGAAGCCCTTAAAGCAACGACATCTTATTGGCCCACGTGTCAGGGCATTATAGGGCCACGTGGCACCGCACGGTGACGACATCTGGCAGGACCAACTTCAGCACTAAAGGCTAAACCAAAGCACCAAACTAGATAGAACAAAACTATACATCCCACATTGATAGTTTACTATAGGGAATAAGGAGATTCTTGTATAAAAGTATTAAAGTAATGATTGCAGCACAGATTCCAATATATGCTGATTGGACAACACATAACTTGTAATTGTCAATTAACCTTAATCAATCTTGATTAACAGCTATTTGAGTTATTATTATCTTTTGCACATTTAATTGCTTCCGTACTAATTTTCGCATTTATTACTACTTTGAAAAAGTTTGTAGCATAGAATTGTTAGTCCTCTCCTTATTTTCAAAAAACCCTAAAACATTTGGCGCCTTCTGTGGGGAGAACACGGTTCTATGGCAGACTTAGGAGAAAAAACTCCCGAATTTCCAAAGACCACAATAGTAACAGTCGAAAACGATCATGAGTCGGAAGAAAGAGAAATGGACCGCGATCGAACCCCTCGAAGGGAGAGGACCGCACAACGTGCGAATCAAGCCGAGGCCCAATCTCCTGAGGAGGACCAAACCATTTCTCTCTCTCAACTGAAGCACATAATGGTCAACCTAAGGAATCCGCTTGTCACGCAAGTGAAGGACATGATAGGCCAGGCCAACAAGACTGACCCTGGGCCATCTAGGCCGACCCCGGAAGATGTCGGGCCCTCAAGGCCGACCAAGGATCCGACCGACCCCAAGGGCAACCTAGGAAAGAAAAAGGTCTCAAGCAGCACCAAGAAGAAGAAAACACCTTCCAAATCAATGAAGATTGACTGGAAGAACATCACCCAACGGGTGAAGACGACCAAGGCTCCCACTCTACCAAGAAGGGAGCCCTTGATCAGCGAAACAAATCAAGCCTTTAGAGATGCTCGAGAGTATCTGAAGGCAAAGAGACAACAGTCACAACAACATTCTCAAGTCGACATCTCTGATATAGCATCAACTCCAACTATGAAGGATACCACCTATCGAGGCTCTCTGCGCACTATGTCTCGTTCAACATAAGTACATACTCCTACCCCAATGCCAAAAGGTTCGTTCAAAGCCGAGCCCTTCCGAGAAGATATGCAACCGGCCACTCAGTTTCAACAACCACCTCAATCATACCCTCCTGGAGGGATCACATGGAAGTCTCCATTCTCGGTCGCCATCTTGACAACCCCGAGGGCCTCCAAAGTCAAAGCACTCCATATTGAGCCTTATAATGGCACAACTGATCCTGATGATCACCTGGCTACTTACAAGCACCTGATGATGCTCAGTCGGTAGACGATGCAACATGGTGCATGTACTTTCCGGCAACACTGAAGGGCGTGGCCCAAAAATGGTTCAGCAGCTTGCCGGACCATTGCATACAAAACTTTACCGAGCTCAGCATGGTTTTCACACATCACTTCATGGCAAACAAACAAGAGAAGAAAACAAGCATGCACCTCGGCAAAATCATACAAGGGCCGCATGAATCCCTGAGGTCATATGTCAAGAGGTTCAATTTAGAAATGCTGCAAATACCCGGCCTCCCCGAGGGCGTAGCCTTTGACAACTTTGTCAAAGGGCTTCACCAGTCGAGGTTCAAGTTTGAGATGGTAAGGAAGAAGGTGCAGACCTTACCAGAAATCCTCATGGAAGCCGAATCTTACATCCATGCTACAGAAATCCGTTCAGCTACTAAGCCCGAGACAAAGAATGCACAGAAGCATGGAGAGGCTAGTCAAAAGAAGGACGACTGCAAAAGGGAGGTTTGGACGGTTGAAAATACTCATAAGGAGCAAAAGGCTCCCAAGAAAAGCTGCACTTACGAGTCGGCCTATGAGTACAACAAACGACCTCATGCCATCCTTAAGGAAATCAAGGACAAGTTTAACTTTGAAGCTCCACAGCCTTTAAGAGGCTCGTCCAAACATAGAAACACCAACAAGTATTGCCAATATCACAAGGATGTGGGGCATGATACTGACGAATGCTTCAATTTGAAGCGATTGCTAGACAAGCTTGCAACAAAGGGTATGTTGGAACCTTACATCGTAAAATCCAAATTCAAGTTTCAGAGAAAGACCACACAAAAGGATGGAGATGACGAAGATATCGACACTAAAGTTGTGGCTATGATTTCAGGAGGATTCGCTTCCGGAGGGCCAACTATCGAGGGACTAAGGAACATCTCCGAAGTCTCTCCAAAGTAATGGTCTCGGAGAAGGAGGAAAGATTTCCTGAAGTTCTAATAGGCGAGAATTCGAAGGATCGGCCTAACATTCAAACTCCACATGATGACCCTTTAGTGGTCGAATTCAAAGTTGCGAATCTTAAAGTCAGAAGGATTCTAATTGATACGGGTAGTTCCACCGACATCATTAGTCTTGGTTGCTTGGAGAAGCTGAGATTCTAAGATGACGCTTTACAACCAATCAATCACCCAATCATAGGGTTTGGAGGAGGAACCGTTCACCCCGTGGGGATAGTAACCCTCACAATAAGGATAGGGACGAAAGAAAAATCGAGACACATGTTTGTCAAATTTCTAGTAGTGCAGGAATTGGTCGCCTACAACATTATTTTAGGCCGGCCAACTCTGAACATTACCAAGGCTGTTATAGTCCCTCATCTCATGTTGATGAAATATGTGTGCAACAATGGAGAAATTGGCACGGTTCACGGTGACCAACAAACATCAAGAGAGTGCTATTTAACAACACTCAAGGGTAAGGTTGCTGACAATCCAAAAGAAGTCAATAATGAGAGGTCGGGAAGGAAAAGAAAGACCTAGGCGGTCGAGATAAAACAGGAAGTCCTTAGGATTGAATTCCGTGACATAAGTCTCAACGCCAACCTGACCGAACCATACAGGTACGATCCTGGAGCATGGATAATCTAAGTATTATTTTTAATACTTCATATTTCAATGTAAGATCTCGGTTAGAAACAATGTAATCAAATTCAATATTAATGAAAAGGGCAGGACTAGGTCCCAAAAGGCCCCATAACTTTCAAAGTGAATATTTTAAAGGCTGGTGTCCAATATTTCGTTTATAAACATAAGACCGAATGCCCTTGGTGCTAATCCAAGCCCCAAGTTCTTATTCCCCATTGGTTGACCCCAAAAAAAGGCCAATAGTGACAAGTTTCACGAGGATGAAGGGTGACCACCCATGCCCCCTAATACATTTCCAGGTTTTTCATTAAAAAGAGTGCCTCTGCTGTAATTGGTCAAGACATTCGAAAATCTAAAATGATTCACTAAAGGGTGTGATCGGTCCATTTTGGACCCATTTTCCGGCTTTGTTTCACTTGTATTTCGGCCCTTTTAGACTTTATTTTCTTTGGTTTTTAGTATTTTAGTATAGAATTAGCTTATTTCATGGTTTCCTTCAATAATGCTGTGTTTTATTTGTTTTCATGAATAATTAGGCTCAAAATTGAAGTATTTCAAATGCTCTTGCATATATAGTCTGATTCAAAGACTCATATCTTTTTTTCTATAAATCTTTTTCAGGTGATTCTACTTGGAGAAGAGTCCTTATTCCAAGAGCTTTAATTTGATATATTATATGCTCAATTCCGTTAAGAAACGAAGGAGATATGAGCATTTGAAGACCGAGTGCGCAGATCTGCACGACCTGCACGATCGTGCACTTAGTTGCACGATCGTGCAGAATGCTCGTGCAGAGGTCAGAAAGCCCTTTCTGGAGTGCACGATCGTGCAGTAATAAGCTGCACGATCGTGCAACTTAGTTGCACGACCATGCAGTTTTCCTGCACGATTGTGCAACAAGTCCTTCGTTTCGCCACGATCGTGCAAGGTTCAACTGCACGATCGTGCAACTTATTACTGCACGATCGTGCACGATGCAGATCGAAAATTTTGCTTTGGCCATGTGCTTTGTAATCTTTTGGTATTTATAAGAGGCTTAGGCATTGTTGTTAAGAAAGAGTTCAGAGATTTTAGAATAGTTTTTAGCTAGCATAAACACACTCTCAAGTAACTTTTAGCTTTAGTTCTTTAATTCTTGTTTTCATCTTTGTAAACCAAGATTCCAATTGTTTCAATTAAAGTTCAAATCAGGTTTTGTTTTAGTTTTCATTGTTAATTTTGTTAAGTTTCTTAATTTCTTGTTATCATTTAGTTTCATTAGAATTAGTTTTGAATTCATAGAATAGTTTAATTTGAATTTCATGATTTTAGCTTTAATGGATTGCATTAGTGAGTAGTTCCTTTAGGATTGGATGACTTGATGTTATAGATTTTGGGGGTTAATCATTGGATTGTTGGTGTTTGAATAATCTTGATTGTAATTTCTTGATTGCTAGAGGTAGTAATTAGGATTGTGAATTGATGAAAGTATTTAATGAACTCGGTTTTGGGTTTTGCTAATTTGACTATTCGAGAGAGGTTATCTTAGCCGATCCTAGAATTTCCTATCACCTAATCGAGAGAGGGTGTTGGGATTGAGTCCGTTAAGTGCTTTTGAATGTTCACATTGCAATTGAGATAATCGAACATGAATTAATTCAATGACTATAATTCCTCCGATTGAAGTAACGTTAGGAATTCCAATCTTTAGAGTTTTTAATTTTGATATTTCCATTTGCATCGATTTCGTCTCTTTTTGATTAGTTTAAATTCTTGTAGTTTAGGTTTAATTCCAACATTCAATCAACAATTAAAGATCCTTGGATCATTCTAAATTCACGACTAATTCCGCATTAGTTCCTCGTGGATCGACCCTAACTCCGCTAATACTACGTGTTAGTTGTTAGGTTTATAAATTGTATATTTGTTTAGCGACTAGGGCCGCGACACCCTAGGAGCCGATCAAGATGCCTCGGCTGTAATTGCCGAGCCACTCGTAAATCTAAAATGATTCACTAAAGGGGTGTCACGGCTAGAATTGGCCGAGCCATTCGAAGAATCTATGTTGTTAACAAACAGGTGTCTCGACCACTTAGTGCCGAGCCACTACACAAATAATCAAATAAGTGACGACTTAAATAAACCATAAAATAAAGTCTTTTATAAATTAAGAAATAGCGTGCAATACAAAATGGGTAAGGTTCGGCACTTGCCATAGCTAAAAGGCACTCCTAAGTGCAACTAGCCTAATCACTCTCATCTTGGTCAGGTATCACAGGAGTCGAAGGACGGGGCCGACCAGTTTGCTCACACCAGCTCTTCTCGTTGGCCCAGTCCAGAAATTCACAAAAATATCCAAAGTCCTTGTATGGATATGCTCTATCCCAGGCCTCTTCGACCTATAGCCTGTACTCCTCCTCATTCGAGACTGGCCGGATCATAACCCCTCGATTATTGTTATCCCACGGCCGTCTCCCTCCTTTCTTGGAGCCCCTCTTCCCTTTCTCAGCGCGAGTCGAGCCCTCACCATCAGGAGGGAACTTCTTCATCTCTTCTCATTCCTTCAGCCGCGCATTATACTTCATATTTAAGAAATGCTCTTCGTCCAGGAAACCTTCATATTCTTCCATCGGACGCTTGCCCGCTTCAGCCGAGCCCTCATCATCCTGAGCACACTTCTCTCCCTCATCCCATAACTTCACCTTCCATGTATACTTGGTGAAATCATCATCATCTGTAATGCCCTCATGTTTCCCCCTTGGAAGCTTGCTGCTGCTCTCCTTCTATGTGGGCAACCTATTGCTAGACATTTTCTCTCTCAAAGTTAGAAAGATTTTTCAGAACTTCTCTCTCTCCTTTCTCTCTCAAGGAATTGTAAAATAAGTTGTGAAGAATGCAAAGGAAGCAAGTGGTATTTATAGAAGTTTCAAATACTACCATTGTTCCAATTTTAGCCCTATAGCATTTATTGCTCCTATAAACAAGTTGGGGGCTCAAAACAGGTGGTTTACTATAAAACTCCTAAAAGTTTGCCTAATTATTTTAGGCCCAACATAAAGGCCCATTTTTAGAATCAATTTCCACGTGGAAGATCTTGATAAAGACTGTTTCAGGCCCAATAAAGGGCAATTTTTATATTGTTCCCTAAGTTAAAAGATAACTCGACCAGGTAGGGCCAAGCCCTAAATTAGTAAAAGTCACATTGAGCAATACACTCGGTTTAAGGGCAATCAGGTATCTGATTGATTGCCCCTTGACTTATTTGGCAAAACACGATTGCCAACGTAATTCAACGAGCAATCACCCAGACTTTATAAACCGACTACATTGCTCAGGGGCATACAAATGATATATAATTAAAATGCTAAGTACAACAAATAAATTCAAAAATCAAGAATTGTTTCAAATAAATCTCGTCATATTAATTAAAATTTGTTTATTACAAGGGATGGCGGACCAGCCGCGTACAAAAAAAAAAAAAAGAAAAAAAAAGGCACTAAACTAAACTAACTGATTGCTACAATCAGGTTTCGGCCTCATCATCGTTATCATTTTCGTCTTCGGCTTGGCCGGCATCTTCATCCTCCCCTTTTTCTTCAATATCAGATGGGTATGGAGGGGGGGAGCGACCTATTGTCTGGGCTAGGTCCTTCATGTCCACCCAGTCTATAGCACGACTGAGATGACCGAAGCTATGGCCTTGGTAGGCCACGTCCCAAGCCTCAGCAACTTTCTTTTTATAAGCCTCCTCGGCCGCAATGTTTGGCCACCAACCCCATCTTCTGGGAAGCGACCTCCTCTTCCAGCTCCTTCTTCTCGGTTTGGAGCTGGGTAACCTGCGCCTCGGCCTCTGTAAGAGCCGCCTGGGCAGAAGAAGAAGCTTTGTCTGCCTTGTCGACCTGTTTCTCAGCCTTCTTCTTTTCCTTAGCCAACTCATCCCGCTCGGCAATAAGGGCATTGAGGCACATTGGCCCTTCAGATCGACGATGGTGTCGGCCTGTGATTCCACACTAGCACCAGTTAGTTGGTCTTGTCGAAGGGTAGTGAACATAGCAGCATTTTTAGTTTCACTAACCTCGACCCTACATTGTTTAACCTCATTAACCATGGCGGTACGCCATTGTCTGGCGCCGTGTAGTCTCAACATGGCCTGAAATAAAAAAGTTAGTTTGAAACAAATAATTGCCAAAACATTAAAAATTAAAACTATCATTGAAAGTATACCTCAGCCAGGTTGTACAGAATGGGCATGATGTGCCCATCATGAAAGCCCTTCATGTTGTGGGCTACCTCTTTGGGAGCTCCCTTGAGCATCCCTCGGACAATATCACATTTTTCCTTCACGAAGTACCCGGGAAGGTAAGAGCCGCCTGGCATGCTCTCGACCTCTTCTTCAGTGGGCCCTCCTGAAGGTTCAGAAATAGGAACCACTATTGAGTCTGGATAAGAGGGTGAAGATGAGACAATTTTACCTGACACAGACCGAAGGGTGAGGGTAGTATTTACCTCCCATTTTGTTCGCCAAATCTCTGATGGATGGTGGAATGTTCTTAGAAACCGACTGAGAAATGTTGGCTAAAATGTCTGGCGGAGCCATGACGCCGGGGGTCTCCTTAAGCCCTGGTTGATAGACCGACATTGCAGCAGTCGGCCCCTTCCCTAGAATGGGGGTAAACTTGGTCTCCAACTCCTTAAGCTCCTCAGGAGTCATCGACTGCTTCCGTTTATCAGCAGGAAGCAAGGGAGTCTTAGACTTCTTCTTGATGCCAGAAGTGCTGACACCTTTTCTTTTGCTCCCCTTTGATGGGGCATCACTCGTCTGCAAGAGTTACACATGTTAGAGCAAGTCTTCTAAGCTCAAGTACCATCTAATCGGCACACATAGTTGCCGAGTGGGGCAATTTCTTGATGTTGTTCACAACACCCCTCTCGGCCTTCATGAGGGCCGAGGGGGGCTGTTGCAAACAACCTACCATGTAAGACCCCCTCGGCACACATAGTGGCCGAGTGGGGCAATTTCTTGATGTTGCTCACAACACCCCGTCTCGGCCTCCATGAGGGCCGAGGGGGGCTGTTGCAAACAACCTACCATGTAAGACCCCCTCGGCACACATAGTGGCCGAGTGGGGCAATTTCTTGATGTTGCTCACAACACCCCCTCTCGGCCTCCATGAGGGCCAAGGGGGCTGTTGCAAACAACCTACCATGTAAGACCCCCTCGGCACACATAGTGGCCGAGTGGGGCAATTTCTTGATGTTGCTCACAACACCCCGTCTCGGCCTCCATGAGGGCCGAGGAGGGCTGTTGCAAACAACCTTCCAAATACTACCCACTCGGCCCATATATGATCGGATAGAGTAAAACATGGGGCGAGAGGGGGTATTGCAAACCATATTAAAAAAACGATCTACTCGGCGCAAAAAATATATATATATATATATATATATATATATATATATATATATATAGAGAGAGAGAGAGAGAGAGAGAGAGAGACAGGATCTGCTAAAAACCTAAGTTAAGTTGAAAACTAAAAACTTTTAGTTATGACCGTTAGATGTAAATCAAGGGTTGTGATTAGTTTTGAGTCAAAAACCCTAATCAACCAAAATTACCATTTTTTTTTAAAAAAAAAATAGTTTCACGTTCGAAAAATTACTACAATTCGAAAATATGGAAACGAAAACCTGCAATTTGATCTAATTTACAAGTCGTTTTTTAATTAGCAGTTTGATCTAACAGTTCGATATTAATTTAAACGAAAACTTGCAATTTGATCTAATTTGATCCATTCGAATTTGATCTTAAATGTTTTTAGGTTGTTCGAAATGTTTTTGTGCAATTTTTAGTAAAGTTCGAATTTTTTTTAAAGTTTTTTGTGTTTGATTTTGTATGTACCCTTATATCTTTGCATGTACCCCTTTATTATTAACATGTACCCCTTAATTTAGTATGTTTTTATACATTTTTTGGTAAAGTTCGGATTTTTATAAGTGCAATTCTTCATATTAGATTTTGTATGTACCCTTGTATCTTTGCATGTACCCGTTTATTATTAACATATACCCCTTTTATTTCATTTTTTTTGTAAAGTTTGAATTTTTTTTAAGTGCAGCTCTTCGTGTTTGATTTTTAATGTACCTGTTGACACCAGATTTAGTCCCCTGTCCCGAGGAAAGAATCGATGATGATAAATAAACTCACTTTTCTAGAAGGTTGACTAATTGTGTGTTACTGGACATTATTAAGCCTTATTAAAATATTTTTTGTTTTCAACCAAAAAATTATTTCAAAATTATATTACATTCATATAGTAGACTGAAAGAGCTTCAAAACGGTATATTACATGTTCTATTTGGACTTACAGATCAAAAGTTACGGCATTTGAAAATTTTGGGTTAAATATTTTATCGCTGACGAATGAGCGGTTCTAATTAGGATACACTGACCAATCAGTGCGTCCAACTAGAATACGCTGATCAATCAGCGTAGATATATTTCATACGTTGATACAGCTAGTGCAAGATAATATACTACACTGATTATTCAGCGATCTTCGCTGATTTGTTTCCACACTAATTGATTTCCTTGCTATAACTTGAGCGTATTTTGATTCGACACGCTTGCAAATCAGGGTGTTTTGGAAAGATACGCTGATTAGGTTAGCGCGTCCTATTATTTTACGCTGCCATATTAGCGTTGATTTCCAAAACGCACTAATTTGTTAGCGAATTTCATAATAAAACGCTGCCATATTTTCCTATAAAAACCCTAAAATTTTATAAACAAGGGACGGTTTTTTTTTTCTTTTCTGGATACTTCCTACTACAATTCTAATTCATACTCTTATTACTCCATAATACTCCATTTTTTCAAAAGTTCTTTTATATTTTGCAAATTGGTTTACTTTTTTTATCTATTCTTTATACTAAGGCGAAATTCTGTCCAACTAAATACTCAAGGAGAAATCTTCGAGCGAGAAGTGGTAAGTTTCCTGAGAGTCTTACTTTTCATTTATTTTCTTTGTACATTTGTAAATATTTTTATTATTTATTTCATTTTTTTATTAACAAAAAATCAGCGACAAATTAATTTTTACGCTAATTTATCAGCGAGTAATTTTTTTTATTGCGCTGTCAGCGCGATTTTATTTCAACGCTGACATGTCAGCGCATTATGTTTCAAAACGCTGACATGTCAGCGCATTATTTTTCAAAGCGCTGATTTATCAGCGTTGAACTTTTTTGTCGCTAATTTTTTTATTTTTATATAACTTGTATGTTTGTAATTGAGAGAAATGAGTAAAGGCCGCCTACGGGCTAATATGACGCATTCCGCCATATTAGTACCGTTGCCCCCGAATTCAATCTTTGGTTCGCATGATCATTTTTTGGAGTCATCCCCATGGGATCGAAGGGGAAAAATCGTGCTATTTAGATCCGTTCCTAAATCGTGTCTCATTCGTTATTTTGATCTAAATACATGGTTTATGAGTTTAATTCCTAAAACTCATTGGCGACTTCTAATATAATTGACCATTTTAATACTTTATTTCTTACCTTGAACAAAAAAAAGTGGGGAGCCGGCCGTGGCTCCTACAGTGGTGACTTCACTGGGGACAACGTAGGAAATTATTTCGATAATTTTCTATAGAGGGCAAGACTTGAAAATTATCTCTCAATTTTATATACTTGTTATATTTAAACAAATTGCTTTTTTATTTGATTTTCTTTTCTTTTGTTTTATTTTATTTTATTTTATTCATTTATTTGTTTATTTATTTATTTATTACTCATATTATTGCATGCATGTGACAAACACTTGGCCTCCATGTGTTTGAAATATGTCTTAGGCTTAACCTTTTATTACAACCTTTCGGGGAGGGACTGTTGACTTGGCGGGGCCCATGGCCTCTAATTAGCCGAGCAAAACAGAACCTTATCCCAACTACATCAATTTCCAAGCTGCCCATGGTGCTTGGTTGGGAGACACTTCATAACTGACGGTTTTTCCGCAAAGTGTTGAAGCACACTCCTTAGATGTAGGACTCTTTTGACCTCATAACCATAGAGACTTTGCATCAAGTTGTAATTTATTTGCTAGTTGTTTTGTATTTTTACCCTAAGTATTGCTTGATTGCATAGTTGACATTAGGATCCTAACTTACTTAGTTAAGAGATTATGTTAACTTTATTAAAATGGATGATATCTTTCGAATATGTTAAAAAGAGATTTTATTAATATTACCCTTTCAATAGGATTTTATTCCTTGAATCTCAATGGTTTTTTTTTATGTCATTTTTTTAATTTAGTTAACATAATCTTATACGAATTAGGAATTAACTAACCTTCCCATTCATTAAAGTCAAGGATTTAATTTACATTAATAAAAATTTTTTACAATTCGATTTGAAATTATTAATATAAATTAAATCCGCTTAAAATTTGACTAATTATATCCTTTAAGTAGGATTTAAATAGTCTAGTTTTTAAACTTTAATGAATCGAACCATATATCCAATTTTTTTTCCTCTTACCTTTTTTTTCTCTATAAAAAAAAATTTAAAAATTTAAAAAAAAAAAAAATCAAAAGCAGCGAATTTAGTTATAAAACGTTGCTTTGTCAGCGCGTTATATTTTGGAGCGCTGATTGCTCAGCGTATTTGTCCCTAAAACGCTGATGGGTCAGCGTTTCTTCCTAGAACGCGCTAATTATTTTTTTTTTCTTTTAATTTTTTTTTTTTTCTTTCTCATTTTTTTTTCTTGTAAATATTTTTTAAGGGTCCTAAAATTTATACATGCAATAAATCACTCCTCCAACTTGTTTTGTGCTACAAATAAAATCAACATTCACTTGTGCTCATTTACAAGAATTGTTCATATATATTTTATAATGGTTCCAAAAAAAATTAGTTTTTAAAAAAATTCAATCCAATAATCAATTAATAATAGACTCATTTCAAGTCTTTCAAAGTCCTTGACTCATTCTAAGTCATTTAAAATATGGGCTCACATAAGTCCGTATTGCAGTATATATAGGCATATGGACTTAAATAAATAAAGTCTTAACCCATTTAATACATAAATTTAAAAAAAAAATGCAGCGTTAAATTTAAATTTACGCTAATTGATCAGCACTTCATTCCTTGCTATGCTGATTGATCAGCGATCATTTCTAGCTACGCTGATGGATTAGCGACTATCTTCTTTTATCGCTAGCTAATCAGCGTTCAATTTTTTCTATACGCTGATCTTAATCTTCATTTTAAGAGTATTTTATGATTTCTTCTTAAAAATAATCCTAAATTTATAGATCATAAGTCCAATATGTTCATTAAAGAACCACCATGGACTTTTAATTTTTTTAATGTTAGAACTACGCATGGCCTGATTCCTTGCTCGGGATACGTAGGCAACTTTTTTTTTTCTGGTTTGGCCTCATCATGATATAACTTTATTTCAGGCATATTATTGGCATAAAAAATGTTGAAAAATGCCTAATGTAAATAATAAAATTATTTGCATAAGAAATTGATAATATGTATTTTCTTTTTTCAAATTAAAATTCACTCTCAATATGATGAAAAAATGATACATTCCCATGCATCAAGAGACTTGAATTATGCAAAAAAAAATTTCAGACCATTCGTCTATTTTTTTATCTCAATAAATATTTTTTATGAGATAATGTTGAGTGTAATGGACCCTGGGTCCACTTTTTAAAAAAAAACAAAACAAAAAAACATTGATATAAAAATGTTTTACATGAATGGACCCGAGGTTCATTTTCTTTCAAATAATCCATTTAGGTTATTTCAATTAGTGCGCCCTAGGCCCACTCTTTGGATTGAATAATCTTAAAAGATAAAACTTCTAACATTGGATATCAAATTAAATTGAGAAATCACTCGAATATATACTCGAGAAAGCTCAATAAAATCAATGACAACCACAAGAAAAATTGAAAGCCGAATCAAGCTTAGACCACCCCTCCTTCATTTCAATCTTTTTTCTTCTCATTTTTTTTTTCATTCTTGACTTTATTCTTCTTTTATTCTTTAAATACTATATTCTTAAGCTATCAAGTCCAATTGAATTGTACTTAATTATCACTATATTCCATAACATGAGATTCATATCTAAGTACTTTTCAAATCTAACTAGGATAATTGTCTTGTTTAATTAAAGCACAAATCAATATATTAATGTAATGAGTTTGAGAACAAATATTCGGCAAATCTTAGGTAATGCAACTCAATTAAAATGCATTAACAGCTTCGCATACCTCCATATTGATGTATCATTATCTTCGCTAACTTTCATTAAATAAAACTGCCGATCATTAAAGAACAATTAAATTGACCCAAATAATCATTCTATTGGGCCAAATATTATGCTCTAATGTATGTTGTGGGCTATATACGCCCAAATTTAGGCTTTACTAAAGCCTTGAAAATAGGGGGCTCATTCTAAGTCAACCTACAATGATAAATGACACAATACACCAACAGAAGAGGCAATTTTGTCACCTTTAAATATGAACTACTTTAAACCTACATTGTGATCCACTTTCTTGGAAGCCCTTTTGAGCTCAAACACATGGCCTATTCTTTTCAACCCAAATCATACTAAGCCTGGGAATGGGAATTGTGTTAGGACTATTATTGGACAACGATTCTAATAGAAAATTCATAAATCAAATAAGTTGGCTTCAAAGTTCAATTAATTCCAAATGCAAAATGTGTGGCAAAAAGCCTCGACATTGAAGCCTTAAAAATTAAAGTTGTCCTAAACAAAGGAAAGTCAATCAAAGATATAATAGTATAGCACATTGGGGTTTTATTTTAGGGTATTTGAGCCTTTTTGTCCATTTCTTTCTTAAACCCTAAGCCTAGCCACAATACAACCTTGAAAAAGTCCTCCTTGAGGTGTAACTTATTAAGTATCTTAATCTTCATCACAAATGACTCAGATTGAAAGAGCTACGTAAGGCCTGATTCCAACTCGAATTGGATACGTATGCAACCTTCTATAAGGTGCGGCCACACTTGTCCTACATTTTAAGGACTTCCAATAAAATAAAATAAAAAAACTAAGCAAATTTTTAAGGGCTCACAAAAGGTCCTTCAACCACAAGACTCACCCTAAGTCTTGTATATGTTCAATTTAATTAAAGGCGCATAAAAAACGTCCTAAAGTATTACATTAATAACACTTAAAACATGACATTTTCATTGTATGTATATATTGGTAGCATTTGTTCTTCTTCTTCTTCTTCTTCTTCTTCTTCTTCTTCTTCTTCTTCTTCTTCTTCTTCTTCTTCTTCTTCTTCTTCTTCCTCTTCTGCTTCCTCTTTGTCTCCTTCTTTTTTATCACGACCAAATTTGTTTTCCTTTAACTTAGGATTTCAATCCCTAGCCACCAATTTATACAGAGTGACTTGTTTCATCCTTGCACCAAACTTCTTCTTCTTTTTTTTTTCTTTTTTTTTTTAATTTCCTTTCCACAATCACATAGCCCACATAATTTTCATCACACCTAAAATCACTTAGGACTCTTAGAACCTTCATCTCAACTTATTCTTATATCGCAATAAGTTCAATCTAATCACCCATTCCTCATGGCAAGGATGTCACTCGTAGCTTCCCTTCCATTAAGATTTGGTTTTCATATATAATTGTGGTCTCTTATTTACTTTGAGCATTATCTGATAAGCACATGCAAAATTGTGAGTGAGCATTACATCTCTTACTTCTTCACAAGAGATTATCATAACATGATAGCCAAGTTAAAAAACACTTATCTTTTAAAGTATGAGAAAACAATTTTCAACAATGGAACACTTTTGAACGATCAGATGAGCACATTGAAATTGTTGGTTAAGAAGCACCAATGAACAATCATTTATCAAGTATTGCTTGTGTTAAAGATAGGACCCTGTTTTTTCTTATTTCATTTTTTTTACTTTGTCATTTTTTTTTTCTTTAAATTATTATTATTATTTTTTATAATAATTGGGAAAAAAGTTGAGATATCCCCACTCCTTTAATTTGTATTCTACTCCTAACTTACTTGATTGACTAACTTATTTTTTTTTTATTTTTTTACATATTTTGCTTTGTCAAAACACATGCATACGTACCCTCTAATTGGGGGCTACCTTTTTCAAATTCTTTCGAAGCCATTCGCTTCAATGCTTTGCTAAACATTGAATAATCTTTTCACTTGAAAATTAGATTTTAGTGATTAATTATTGTTTTATTATTTTTGGGAGAATATCGGTAATACTCCATAAAAATTATCATTTTTTAAAAAAGTGAAAAATAGACCCTTAGTCAAATGGTTTAGATTACAAAAAGTTTGGCCCAAAGTCAAAATTCAAAATTAGACTGAAAGTCTTGTTAAATAGATTTAACCTATATGGTTGAATTATGAGTTTTCAATCGCTCAACACTTGCATTCCCGGCATTAAGATATTGCTTTGGTATAACAACAACCAAAACTAAAATTACTGCCCATTAATCAGTTGCGGTTTTCAATAATTTTGTTGTTACATTAGCGATAAATTATTTCAATCGTTGATCATGTCAGTATAATAAAATTTCTTTCACCAACAGAGCCTTGCTCACTATCCATATTTAAGCCTTGCTTAGTGTTCATATTCAAGCCTTGCTCGCTAGTCATATTTGGGCCCTGCTCAATCACCATCTTCAAGCTTATATATTAGCATAATCAATGGAGAATATCTTCTTGCGACACTTTTACGAGTATCTTCCCCGGAAATTAATGATCAATTCCCTAAAAAAGAAATGTAGACATCTTCTACTATTAATATAAAAAGCACATCACTTTCTAAATATTTAAGAAGCAATTTAACTTCGTATTTAATTAACATGTAGCACATTGTTAACATCAATTTATTGGCATTTGGAGCACTTTTACTTCAAATTTTCAAAGGCCCAAAAAAAAAATCCCGTATATGATTTTTACGGCTAAAATAAAAGGGTCTAAAAACGCTTAAAATGCAAAATAAACCTCAAATTCTTCATCCATTCAACTTACATATACATGGGGCATCATTTTTGAGCAATTAAACTTGCAAAATTCAAGATACAAAGTACACAACTACACATAAGTAGTACTTTAAAAATCTCCAAAACAAACAAATTAAAGTTGGAGTAGGAGAGCAAATTTTACTTGAATTTCACATTTTAACTCTAAAGCGAACTTTCAGTGGACTCGCTGAACAAGTCAGCGTAACTTTTTATTCCACGCTGACCTTGCAGCGCTGGATAAAGGTTCTCTCTGATATTGTGAGCTCTTATGCTTCTTTCCTTATGCCTTTTTCCTTAATGTTCCATGTTTGTAACTTTTTTTCCTCTCCGCTGTATTTATTTATTTACTGATTTATTTGAATTTATTAGTACATTTTTTTCTAAACTTTAAGTAAATAAGCGAATTTACTTACTTTGTTACAACAACTTATAGTAAATAAGCGAATTTATTCACTTTGCTACAACTTATAGTAAATAAGCGAATTTACTCACTTTGCTACAACTTATAGTAAACAAGCGAATTTACTATCTTTTGCTAAGCACTTAGTAAATAAACGAATTTACTACCTTTTTCAAAACTCTAAGTAAATAAGCGAATTTACTTACTTTTCTACAACTTAAAGTAAATAAGCGAATTTACTATATTTTTCTCAACTTTTAGTAAATAAACGAATTTACTCACTTTTTCTAAATTTTTTAGTAAATAAGCGAATTTACTTTTTTTTGCTACAACTTATAGTAAATAAGCGAATTTACTATCTTTTGCTAAACTTTTAGTAAATAAGTGAATTTACTAACTTTTTCTAAACTTCAAGTAAATAAACGAATTTACTTATTTTGCTACCACTTATACTAAATAAGCGAATTTACTATCTTTTGCTCAACTTTTAGTAAATAAGCGAATTTACCACATTTTTCAAAACTTTAAGTAAATAAACGAATTTACTAACTTTTTACAACTTATAGTAAATAAGCGAATTTACTATCTTTTGCTCAACTTTTAGTAAATAAACGAATTTACCACCTTTTTCAAAACTTTAATTAAATAACCGAATTTACTTACTTTACTACAACTCATAGTAAATATGCGAATTTACTATCTTTTGCTAAACTTGTAGTAAATAAGCGAATTTATTGCCTTTTTCAAAACTTTAAGTAAATAAACGAATTTACTTACTTTTCTACAAATTATAGTAAATAAACGAATTTACTATCTTTTGGTAAACTTTTAGTAAATAAGCGAATTTACTAACTTTTCCTAAACTTTTTAGTAAATAAGCGAATTTACTATTTCTTTTAAGTAGATAAACAAATCTACTCACTTTTTCCCTGAAATGTTTTCTCTCTTTAGTAGATGAACGAATCTGCTAAATTTTCTTTCAATAAATGAGCGAATTTATTACTTCTTCTATTTCCTTTTTTTATAAAAATTTTCTATCTGTCGATTTCTTTCAAAGAAATTGATTACTTAGAAAAAGATTTTTTTTGTTTTCCAATATTAAAGGATAATTTTTTAGTTATGTTTTGGAAGCCACCCGCTTTCTAAAACTTTCACTCGCCCATGGGTATTTTTAGGAGCCCTTGGTTCCGAATCTAAATATTCGAAAAGCGATTCGAGCATACTTTGATTGTCGTCTTACTCAGACTCAATCAAAGTGGGGGCTAACCGTTGACACCAGATTTAGTCCCCTGTCCCGAGGAAAGACTCGATGATGATAAATAAACTCACTTTTCTAGAAGATTGACTAATTGTGTGTTACTGGACATTATTAAGCCTTATTAAAATATTTTTTGTTTTCAACCAAAAAATTATTTCAAAATTATATTACAGTCATATAGTAGACTGAAAGAGCTTCAAAACGGTATATTACATGTTCTATTTGGACTTACAGATCAAAAGTTACGGCATTTGAAAAATTTGGATTAAATATTTTATCGCTGACGAATGAGCGGTTCTAATTAGGAGACGCTGACCAATCAGCGCGTCCAACTAGAATACGCTGATCAATCAGCGTAGATATATTTCATACGCTGATACAGCTAGCGCAAGATAATATACTACGCTGATTATTCAGCGATCTTCGCTGATTTGTTTCCACACTAATTGATTTCCTTGCTATAACTTGAGCGTATTTTGATTCGACACGCTTGCAAATCAGCGTGTTTTGGAAAGATACGCTGATTAGGTTAGCGCGTCCTATTATTTTACGCTGCCATATCAGCGTTGATTTCCAAAACGCGCTAATTTGTTAGCGAATTTCCTAATAAAACGCTGCCATATTTTCCTATAAAAACCCTAAAATTTTATAAACAAGGGACGCTTTTTTTTTTTCTTTTCTGGATACTTCCTACTACAATTCTAATTCATACTCTTATTACTCCATAATACTCCATTCTTTCAAAAATTATTTTATATTTTGCAAATTGGTTTACTTTTTTTATCTATTCTTTATACTAAGGCGAAATTCTGTCCAACTAAATACTCAAGGAAAAATCTTCGAGCGAGAAGTGGTAAGTTTCCTAAGAGTCTTACTTTTCATTTATTTTCTTTGTACATTTGTAAATATTTTTATTATTTATTTCATTTTTTTTATTAACAAAAAATCAGCGACAAATTAATTTTTACGCTAATTTATCAGCGAGTAATTTTTTTTATTGCGCTGACTTATCAGCGCGATTTTTATTTCAACGCTGACATGTCAGCGCATTATGTTTCAAAACGCTGACATGTTAGCACATTATTTTTCAAAACGTTGATTTATCAGCGCTGAACTTTTTTGTCGCTAATTTCTTTTTTAAAATAATTTTTTTTATTTTTATATAACTTGTATGTTTGTAATTGAGAGAAATGAGTAAAGGCCGCCTAAACGGGCTAATATGACGCATTCCGCCATATTAGTACCCTTGCCCCCGAATTCAATCTTTGGTTCGCATGATCATTTTTTAGAGTCATCCCCATGGGATTGAAGGGGCAAAATCGTGCTATTTAGATCCGTCCCTAAATCGTGTCCCATTCGTTCTTTTGATCTAAATACATGGTTTATGAGTTTAATTCCTAAAACTCATTGACGACTTCTAAAATAATTGACCATTTTAATACTTTATTTCTTACCTTGAACAAAAAAAAGTGGGGAGCCGGTGGTGGTTCCTACAGTACCCTTGTATCTTTGCATGTACCACCTTAATTTAGTATGTAACATTTGAATTAACATGTTAATATAGAAATTAATATATATATATATATATATATATATATATATATATATATATATATATATACCTCCTTAAAGTAACATGTACCCCTATAATATTAACATGTATCCCCTTAATTGTAATACGTACCCCTTTGTTAACATTTTCTCTTTTTTTTCCTGATTTTTTATCGAGAGAAAGAAAATTAATTTTAAGAGAGAGAAAATGTTTAATTGGTAATATGAGTTTAATTTTGTAACATTAAATCGACAGTCAAGATGGGCTAGACAAAAACCAATGGTCAGTATGTACCCCTAATTCATTATCACTTACAAAAGATATAAAAGGGTACATTTTAAATTAAAGGGGTACATGTTAAATTAAGAGGGTACATGTTACCAATCAGAAGCTATTGTTTCAACTTTCAACCTTGAAGGATGAACAATGGATGATCTTAAATTAATATGTACCCTTTCAAATTAATGTGCACCCTCTTTAATTAATATGTGTTATGTAATTATAATATGTAAGCTCATAAAAACACTAAATGAAGAGCGAAGATTTCTGTTTAGGCATTTCATCAAACACCATACATGCATCATCAATTATCAAACAATTGCATATTAAACATTCAGATTAAATCTAAAGATTGTCATAACATCGAACATTCAAATTAAATTAAAAAAATGCGGATATGCAAGAATACAAGGTTTATGTATGTATCTCCGCTTATTCTATATCGTCACCTCCATCATCATCAACTCAGCACTGTCATGGCGTCATCATCGAATTCATGAGCATCAATTAATCTTCTTCGTTCTCTGTTTATTATAAGCATTTTCATTGAATTACTTATTATATTCTTCTTCTTTCTCTGTTTTTGGGAAGAAATAAAAAAGGAAGAAGATGAAGATGAGAAAAAAGGGAGGGTAAGAGGATCAAAAGAGGAAGTAATTGATTTACTGATCAAGGGAATTGAATGAAAGAAGGAAGGGTAACCATTGTGAATGAAAGGACAACGAAATGCACTGAGATAAACCGCGAAACACGCTTATCTAATCCTAGCTGTTGATTAAAAAACAAACGGCTCAGATTAAAAGTTTTTGGTTTTCAACTTAAGAGGTAGTTTTTACATGATCCTATTCCTATATATATATATATATATATATATATATATATATATATATATATATATATATATATATATATATATATATGTATGTATGTATTTATGTATGTATGTATGTATGTATGTATGTACCTTGGCTTCTTCCTTCCTCTTTGCCCAATTCCTATATATATATATATATGTATGAGCCTTGGCTTGGTACAGTTCGTCGAGATAGGCGTTGCCCGTGGCCTCTCCCGTCTTCTCTTTAGTAAGCTTCGACATAGCTCTCTCTAAAAAAAAAAGAGAGAGAGAAAGAGTTAGATAAAAGTCAGGCAGAACATAGGAAAAAATAAAAATTACAAACTACCTCTATCGATGGCCTGACACAAGTCAGCCGCGGACAAAAAGTTATTGTCCTTGAAAAACGTCAAATCCGGCACCCAAAGTACCGGGAATTGGCATTTTTTGCCAGTTGTATAAACAACTCTTGTTTTAAAGTGGTCTCCTTTGAGTACCACGTCGTCCTCATAATGGGTTGGGGGCAAATCTACGTCACGACCACAAAGATAGGGGTCGGTGTTCATACGATTCAGCCTCTCGGCCAGCTCCTCGTCATCAGCTACTACGTAAAGGAACCTATTCCTCCAGTTCCTCCACTTATTGTTCTTTGAGACAGTCATTTGATAGGAGGGACGGGTGCTAAGAATATACCAAGCATCACAGCTGTTTTCAGCTTTGTTCAAGTGATGCATGTGGGAAAAAATGCCGAAGGACATCCTGTAACCTCTCAGTTTACAGGTGGCCATGTAACCAAAAATATTTGCCCAAGAATTGGGAGTGAGTTGCCAGATGCCGAGCTCGTACCCCTCTAGTACCTCCTGTATGAAGGGATGAAGTGGGAAACGAAGTCCGAGCTCAAATACAGCCTCATAAATTGGGAAGGCATTCTTAGGCAATGCCCTCACGGTCGCCTCCGGTTCGGGCACTACAATCTCAAAACCTTCACAATGAATGAAGGCTGCCCTTGTTTGGGGCAGATTAGAAGCATATAAGTCATGGAAGACCTTCAGCATTCCACACATGCTCGGGTCATAAAACTTATCTGCTCTCTTTCTAGATGAACCGGGAACACCGGGCCTCTCCTCCTCGTCCAATTTGGACTTGGCCACTTCGACCTCTGGCCGCTCAGAACCTAAAAGTTCTGGGCCGGTCGTCTCTTCCTCATTCTCTTCTTGGTTAGGTGTCCCAACCGAATCCTCTGGAGGAGGGCTGTATCGCATTGTCTGCTTCAACCTCGCCATAGTACCCTGCATAGGTACAAAGGGAGGAATATTAAGAGAATGGGTCTTAGAGCTCGACCAAGAGAAGACGGGTCTGGATACCCTGGATTCCTTGCTACTCGAGGATTCAACCATACTATTGGGTTTAGAAGGCCGAATGTAAAAGATAAAACACAAAGAAAGGGAAGGAGGAAGAAACGAATACCTGATTGAAGAATTGACGGCTCGGGTTAAGTAAGGTTGAAAGGGCTCCTGCAAATAACAACTTCGGATCAAATCAAAGTTCTTCAAAGGTTCAACCAAGCTCTTGCCACAATCCTGAAGTTCAATCCAAAATCCACAGAAAAGTTCAAAGTCTTGAAGTTCTTGCTCAGAGAATCTCTCTCTAACGTCTCTCTAAGATTTGGGAAATGATTTTAGAGAATGATTAGGGGGTATTTATAGACCCCCAATCATTTCAAAATCCGAAAACTTCCCTTATTTTCCCTCCAAAAGCGGGTTAAGTATCTTAATAAAAAAGGAACTGTTCAAAAGGGGAAAAATTAGACTAATTCTCCTCCTTTTGAGGGGCAAATGTTACTGCCAAAAATACTGGCCCACCTGCCTAAATAAGGCCCAACAAATAAGAGGATCCAAGAAGTCTAACATGCCAACACAGCCCCATCCAAAAGGTAAGAGGCCCAGAGGCCCAAGAGAGAAGCCCAACGGAAACCCTTAAAGCAACGGCCACGTGGCAACATCTTATTGGCCCACGTGGCAGGGCATTATAGGGCCACGTGGCACCGCACAGTAACCACATCTGGCAGGACCAACTTCAATACTAAAGGCTAAACCAAAGCATCAAGCTAGATAGAACAAAACTATACATCCCACATTGATAGTTTACTATAGGTAATAAGGAGATTCTTGTATAAAAGTATTAAAGTAATGATTGCAGCACAGATTCCAATATATGCTGATTTGACAACACATAACTTGTAATTGTCAATTAACGTTAATCAATCTTGATTAGCTGCTATTTGAGTTATTATTATCTTTTGCACATTTAATTGCTTCCGTACTAATTTATGCATTTATTACTACTTTGGAAAAGTTTGTAGCATAGAATTGTTAGTCCGCTCCTTATTTTCAAAAAACCCTAAAACACATTTAATCTTCAATAATTTCATTCAAGATCACTTTCGGGTTTGGTTCCGGGTTGGTTCGAGTTGGGTAATCGTGTTCGTGGGGTGCTCGTGTGGTTCGTGGTGGTGCACGGTGGTTCACGTACGGCCGGTGGTGCTCGTGTGCGGTGGTCGTGCGTGGTGCCTTGCGTGGTGGTGCATGTTCGAGTGGTGGTCTCGTGGTGGCCGTGTGTTGTCCGTACCGTGTCCGTGCGGTTGTGTGATTCATGTGGTGAGCCGTGTAGTGCAAGGTTCCGGGCAGCGGGTTTTTATTGTCGTTTGCAATCAAGTTTTGTCAAGGTAACATGCTTTTTCATCCTAGATTGAATACCATGATCATAGGATAGATTTGGTGACCAAATTAGACTAAAAAGTGTGATGAATTTGAGTAAACAAACCCATTTTATGCGTGTAAATAGGTGCTGATTTTTGATATTATAATATGATCTTTATGCAATTTAAGTCATGAATTATGTATTGTGGCATGATTATGTATCTATGTATGGAATTTGGTGTTACAAATATGAAGTCGGAATTAAGATTTGTGTCATGATTATGAGTGTATATTTGTTGTTTATAATGGTGTTCTTGTTAATCTTGATGGGTTTCATGTGAATCTTGAATTGATGATTGACGAATTAAGTTAAAGAATGCGCGTGCGATAAATAATTTGATGATGGCTAATGTTTCTTGAAGTTTCTTGATTATTTTATAATGAATCTTGATTTTCTTGTTTTTGGGAAATTAGTCGATAAGTATAGATCATGTAGTTTAAGTTAAAGAAAGTCTAAAGAATGATTAAAGAAGTTCAAAGAAAGTATTATACATAGTTATACTCAAGTAAAGACGTAAGACGTAGGCTTGAGAATAACAAAGATGTAATGAATTTTAAAGATTAGCTTGAATTTGCATATGAGACGCCTAACCTTAGAGTAAGATTCAAAGACTTGGGTTAAGACGCTGCCACTATCCTAACCGCGGTATTGGGGTAGTTTATACTTGTTATGTCATCTTTATAATATGGGTCTGTAAGATGGGTTCATTGGTATGGGCGTAAGTGTAACGACCCGACTTTTTGAGACATGTCGATTGACAAAGGGAAATCGACAATCGGATCATTACCAACTTAAATAACATTAAATCAGATTAATTGAGTAAATGAATTAACCTTTATTAAATAAACTACCAACTAACCATATCAATCCAATAGTCATTATTACATATAGGGTCTTAAAATACTGTCCCAACATGCTGGAAACATATAATAAACTAAACAAATGTCATAAATCAATAGTCGTCTAATTAAACGGTTCAACTATGTCTCTCGGCTACTCAAACCCATCCACGATAGCCCGTTATTCAGCAGCGTCTTCACCTGAAACTGAGGGGGGGGGTCCACCGTCAGTGGCGAGTAACTAGGCTGTCCCATTTAATCGAGGGACCACCAAACACATAATAGCATAGAAATTCACATAAAAACTGTACAGAAACTTAATACATGCCTTTATATAAATGTACAAAAATGCGTATAAAAATACGTATAAAAATACGTATAAAGATACGTATAAAAGTACGTATGAAAATACGTATACAAATACACCTGCAGAAATACGGTTAGAAATACGTATTGCCTACGTACATTGTACGTACAACCACCCCTGCATTATACGGTTAGAATACGTACAAATACACACCCATCAATCATATACTTACATACATACAACAATACGAACTCATACACAGCGGAAGTCTTAGAATGTACAATACTTATACTTTATATTATACAACTTAAAATATAACCCACCACCTTAACTTATACTTAACCCATCATAAATTATATCTTAATACTTCATAATCTTACTTATCATAATCTTCCTTAACATATCTTATCTTATATCATAATATCAATCTTATAATAAGAACATAATAGCTTCTTATCTTAACATATGTACTTATTATATCATCTTAACTTAACATATCATCTTTGCGGACTGTCTTCTTCAGCTCGTAGCGAACCTTTGCGTTCGCAACTTTCCTAAAACATGTCGGGGTGAACCTTTGCGTCCCACCCGTAGCCCTCCTTTGCGAGGACTAAGCCTAAGCTATGGCCATAACTCCTAAATAGTCCTCCTTTGCGAGAACTACCTAGACGACTCCATATTCTAGAACCAAGAACTGCGCAAGGGAACCTTTGCGTTCGTCCCATGTGAGCAGTGGCATCGACTAAACCCAGTTGATAACCTTTGCGTTATCGCAAGGGCGTCCTATCTTATTAACCCGATTGATGACCTTTGCGTCATCGCAGGGGCGATCTTAACTTATTATCTTTCAATTCTTTATATTATATCTTATACCTTTATCATATCATATCATATATTGGGAAATACTAGGTGACCGTAATAGGAAATGAAATGTTCGGAGTCCCAGGAAAGAGAGGTGCGGCACGTATATTGGCCACCTTAAATACCAAGTCTTTCCTAGCCAGAGACCGAAACATAACATGTATAGCTATTACTCTGTTTCCTTTCTTATCCCTAGTAGTATCTTATGCAACTTCAAATCTTATAATATACTATCCTTAAAATATATGTATACGTATAATCCTATCCTTTCGGATACTAACCTTAATATTACGTCATATACCAATTTGTAACATTATCCAAAAATATTTATATTAATAGTACTAATATTATTTCGGTCCTCTTAATAATAATACCAATAATATCTTTTTATCCCTTCACTTTACAACTTATCCCTAATAATTATTTTGCTTTTATTATTAATTATTCCCTAAATTAACAATAATCAAAATTAACTAAATTTGACTATTTCTACTAATTTCACACGGCATTTCCAATTAACAACAAACAATTATTTTAATTCCTTAAATTAATTTAATTAAACAACTAATTACTAAAAATTAGCAAAATAGGATAAAAATCATATCTTTTCCAATATTATTCCACTCGACAATTTACCAACTTCTAATCAAAATTATTTAATTAATTCATACATTTTAATCTACAACAAACCATTTAATTAAATACACAACTATCATAAAAATCATACTTTAATCAACTAGCAAGATTAAATTCAAGAAACAAGATCTAAACATGCCTTCCATTCCATCAAACCACACGGCCAAACACATATAAACAAGATCATATTTTTAGTTCCCTTTTAATACTTAGGTCACTCGAAAATTCAAGAATTAATAATAGCATATTTTAATAATTCAATTGCCCTATTTTATACAATCTGATTTTTAAAGAATTAAATTAAAAACGACCATCTAAAGATCTCTAAAAATATGGAAATTTTTATGGGAGCTAAATATGGGTTCAAGGATTAACGTGCATAAATTTCGTCTAAAAATAACATCTTTTACTATTTATAAGTGATTTTATAACTAACTAGTCAGATTAGGCTGAATTCGGTTTCAGAATTTTCTTCCTTAGCAAACGATCTTTAAAAATTACGAAAAAATTACAAAAGCTTTAAAACAGTATTACTGACTTCCACCTAAAATTTCGTAGCCATACGAATTGATGAAGTATACTAATTAATTCGTAAACTAAAACTGGACAGTTTTATCAGTTTGAGAGATTAAATTATTTCAAGCAAGAGAAGATCGAATTTTGCCACGAAATAAATTATGATTCATAATAAAACAGTAAACAAACTGCCACGAAAAATTCATCAAGAAATAACAAGATTTGGTTAATAGATAAATTCATACAAGTAATTATTCAACAATTAGAGATTTCAAAAAATACATCAAATCATGAAAATACATGAAAATAAATCAAGAACATCATCATCCATATACTCGACATGTTCATATGAAAACAATATTAAACTTCCTACAATTTTCATGCTTCAATTCCTAATTAACTATGTGTTTTCCTACCCAAAATTAAATAAGATAGCGAAGTTACCTGGATTCGCTTAATAATTCCAAGGCACGAAAAATTCACTCTTGGTGAATTTTTCTCAAGGTTCGGCTTTTGAGAGAAAGGAAGAGGAGAGGAGAAATTATGTCTTTTAGGGTTTTGATCAAATTAGCAATTAGCAATTAGGACCCAAATGAGGTGAAGGGTCCTATTTATAGAAAAAATAAAAAAAAAACAAGCAAACCCTAATCATACTTTAGGGCTGCCGAATGTAGGTAGAGAATAAAGGGGGAGGAAGCTAGCTAGTTAGTTACAACTAGTTTGAATAGGTAAATTTAGAAATTAAAATAAATAATTTAATTAAATAAATTATCTAAGTTAATCTTAATTAATTAAATCAAGAAATTAACTTGGCCCAAAACAACCTAAGGAGCCGGCCAAGCTAGGAAAGATAAGGAAGAAAAGAAAATTGGGTCCTTTGGCCCAATTGAGAATTCGAGATGAAGCTGCCAGTTTAAAAGTAGGCTGCCAGTTTTGAAGATGAGGCTTCAAAGCTGCCGGTTTGAACTTCATAAACTGCCGGTCTTGGACTTCACAAGCTGCCGGTTCTATTCTGCCGGTCTTGGACTTCACAAGCTGCCGGTTCTATGCTGCCGGTCTTGGACTTCACAAGCTGCCGGTTATGAGACAATATTCTAGGGAAATCACATTAATAACCGCGAAATTTTCTGGCCCAAAATTCCGGGTTATTACAGTAAGATTCTCATCCTCGGCATAATAAGAAGTTCGACCGCGTAAGATGTGTTCGTACTAGCATAGTCTGGTCTGATATGTAAATGATAGAGACAAAGATGTGGTAAAGTTTAAGTATAGTTTAATAAGTTGGCAGTTGTATTTCTTGGCACTGTTATGTAAGCTTTGTTTGTCTTTTTATGTGATTGTCTATTTTGTTTATCTGATCAGTTTTATGTTCATATGTATCCACTTTAGGGTGGAACTGTTATGTTACTCGCCACTGATGGTGGATTTATATTTTCAGGTAACTCTGATGGTAACGGTGATGCTTAGCTTTGGGATTGGGCGAGCGTTGTACATTTTCCTTTGTAGTTTATATTTCGTTATTAGGATTTGGATTTTTGATAGTTTGTATACTCTAACTCTGACTACAATTTTTGGAGTTAAATCTTCAGTAGTGACTTTTTGAGGTTTTAGTTATGTACAAACTTGTGGTAATTGTACATTTGGGATTTTTAGAAGTATAATTTGAAGTAAAGTTTTTGATTTAAAGTATGTTTGTTGTTAGTATGACAATTCAACTCGTTGGTTCTTTCCGCGGCCGAATTATAAGAGTCGGGTAGTCACAATGTATGTTTAATTTTAAGCAAAAATTCAATAAGTAAAAATTTGGGCTTCAGGTTAAAAGGAAAATGGAATTTGAGTACAAGCCCAAAAGAGCTAGGTCATTCCTAAAACCCTAACAACGTGGATCAACAAATAGTGTAATGACCCGACTTTTATAGGTTGTCGATTTACGAAGGAAATCGACAAATGGATCATTACCAAACAACACATATCAATATATTAAAAGTTCAAGGGTTACTTTTATTAATCATTAACTAATGGAAAGATAAAATGTTCATAAATCCTTAATAATCCAAAAATCCACATCTAAAACTGCTTAGTCCCAACATGCTGGGCAAAACTAAGTAATAATAACTAAAAGAAAATAAAGTAGGTTCTGGGTTTCCTCTATAAGTCTTGCCAAAACACACAACCCGATCCAAACGATAGCCCACTTATTCTTCAGCTTCATCACCTGAAATGGGGGGGGTCCACCGTCAGTGGCGAGTAACTAGGCTGTCCCACTTAAATGTGGAACCATAATCCATATAATATCGTAGAATCAACCAAGAATACATACAAAAATATATGTATAAACGCATAAAAATACATACAAATACGTATAAAAATACGTACAAATATGTAAGAAAATATGTACAAAATATGTATAAAGTGCCTGCAAAATACGTATAAAAATACATATGAATACGTACAAAATACGTATAGATACGTATAGAAATACCTATAAAATACGTATAAAGATACATACATATACATACATAGATACATACATAGATACGTACATAAATACATACATAAATACATACATGAATACATACATGTCAGACGTACACAGCGGAAGACTTAACATATCATACTTATAATATTACATAGATAAATACATAAATACATACTTAAATAACATAACATCATATAAATAATATACCAACCCGTGGATTACATAATTTATCATATTATTTCCCGTATCCCAACTTAACCATCTTCTTATGCTTATGGCCCGTCATATAGCTCGTAAGGATGCCCGTGTACATCCCAACTTTCCTAAAATGCGCCGGGAGAACCCGTGTATTCTACCCGTAGCTCTCCTTTGCAAGAACTAAGCCTAAGCTATGGCCATAACTCCTAAATAGTAGCCCGTGTACTACTACTTAGACGACTACACATCTTAAGATCCAGAACTGCCCAGAGACCGCAGTAGGGCAGTGGCTTCGACTTAACCTAATCTGGTGACTCGTGTATCACCAAAACGGCGCCCCTTTCTTATCTTATCTTATCTTATCGACATGGCCATCGTGAGACCAATACTTCTTATCATCTTATTCTTATCATCATATCAACCCTTTTCTTATTATTATGACTTATCTTCTTACTTCCTTTTATTTCCTTTAATCAAATTAAATCCTTAAATCATAAACTAAATTATTATAAGTCAAAAATTAAATTAAATTAAATTGATCAAACTCAAATTCAGTCCACACGACATTTTTCGAATAAAAATAAATAATTAAAATCAACTTCTTTAGTTAATCACATAAGCAATTCAATAGATCAAATAATTCGTCAAAATAAATAAATTAACATTTATCAATTAATATTGCATAAAACATAAGAAAAATATCCCTTGTTTATCATCACATCCATTCGACATTTCCATCAGAGATAATAAGATTAGTACTTTAAATTTTATCAAACACAATTATCATAAATTAATCGTATAACTTAATAATAAATAATAATATCATAAAACATGAATCAAAACAAGATCAAAATTCATTCTTTTTAATACATAACACTCGACCATCCTAGAAATTCTTGATTTAAATTCTATTCTTAATTGCCATAATTTAATTAATAAAGTAATAATATAAATCTTAAAAATTATAATCTAATTAACAATCACGAAATTATACTAAACATGGATGAAAAATCAAGCCTTATTACCCTTAGTATATTCGGCCATTAAGAAAATATTAGACATGATACTAATTCTTTCAATCTTTCCTAGTTTAATCCTAATCAACTATATGGAAAACTAATCCATATTCAAGGGAGATAGTCTAGCTACCTTGATTTAGGAAGGAAACAATGAAAATTCTCCTTGGTTTGGTTCAAAAATCCACATGGCACAAGGGTTCTTTTTGGTGAGTTTTTGTGAATATTGAGTTTAGAAGTTAGGATAAAAGTTTAATAGTAGTGTTCCTTATATAATTATAAAGAACAAGGAATCAATTAAAGATAAATAAAAAAAATAGGGGGGCCGTGTAACATGAGGAAGAATAGGAGGAAATTGAGTAATATTAGGAGACTTGTTAAAGGTTAAAGTAAAAATTAGATTTTTAATTTAGGAGGATAACTATTACATAATTAGATATAGAATTATCTAATTAATAATTATAAATAAAAAGAAAAATGATCCTTGGCCAAATGCAAGGAGGGTCGGCCAAAGGGAAGGAAAATTGGGTCATTGGGCCTAAATTTTAAGACAAGATAAAGAATTAAGAATTAAACAGTCCAAATATTTGGGCCTTTGGAATTAGAATACTAAAATAATAATAATTAACCACGAAATTTTCTGGCCCAGAATTTCGGGTTATTACAGTCACCCCTCCTTAAATAAATTTCGACCTCGAAATTTACTTAAAGAAGCACACACAACACGCACTAAACAAAACATAGCACAAAACAAAAATAAACAAAAACTTCCGCATACCTGCTTCAAAGAGCTCGGAATACTTATCCCTCATTGAAGCTTCCGTCTCCCACGTAGCCTCTTCGAACTTCTCGCTAGGCCATAGCACTTTGACTAGTGGTACCACCTTACGTCGCAAAATACGATCCTGGCGGTCCAAAATCCTTACCGGCTTCTCTTCGAAGGTCAGGTTCGGCTCAATCTCTGACGAATCCACCGGGATAATATGAGAAGGGTCATTCACGTACTTCCGTAGCTGGGATACGTGAAACACATCGTGAACCTTCACTAGATCCGGAGGCAACGCCAATCGATAAGCAACTGCTCCGATGTAACACCCTGAAAATTCCCTGCTTGAAAACTCTAGACATTATTTAAAATTATGACATGTAAAATATATATTTGAAAGGAAATTTCCAAAGTATTACCGCCACGTGTGAAAACGTTTCGGCTTAATCAGAATTTTGCAGCGGAAAAACTTTAACAATTATTTAAACAAAACAACGTAAGTGAAATACATTTGAAAATAAGCTCAGATACAAGACTTGTTAACTCTCGAATCACTCTCATCCCATGACAGTGCATATGTTGAATGCTTGAACTTCACATCATTAAGCTAACCTGTGCAATTCTGCTCCCCAATAATACAAGTGTATAAATTGGTTCATCACAGGGTCATTAAGGCGAGGGCCATGACCAAAGAAGACACACACAAAAGCACGTAATCAGCAAAAGCTGAGTACATATATACAACAAGATATGCACCTATAATATAACATGAATAAATAATGCAAATGATAACCTGCTATACACTATAGGACCAATCCCATACATCCTAGACTCTATCAGTTTATAAGGAGATTTAGATTCAACATCGAACGGGTTTCCAAAGATAAGTAACCATGCCCACCAGAGCCCCACTCGGTTGCAAGTCGAGTGGTGAAAACGATGCCACATAAAAGTGGCGGGATCCCAGGCCAAAATAATAAAAATAAACAAGGGTGAACAACGTCTTGTACCCCTCGTAGGAAGCTATTTAGCTTCCCCCATGTGCTCATACTCAAGGTGTATACATTCCAAGAGTTTTGGTGTGAATCCTATTTCGCTTTACGTGATTTATCATATTTAATTAGTAATTGTGAATACTCACCCCACACAAGACATCACACAACATCAATGCAACACGCAACAAACTTTCCGTCTTTAAATCCTCCAGGTCTAGGTGACCACATAACCAATTTTATTTAGCCAATCTTCCTACCGAGTCTCATTCTCCCAGAGGGAGCGAGTAAAGATCCTACCCAGTTCTTTAATGCCCATGGCCCCACACAATGGTGGTAAAATAATATTAATGCCTACTGGCCCCACATTACGTGGTATAAAGGTTCATAATTGAACTCCTATTCCAAACTGTGATAAAATACCCAATTCAGGCTAATATGCTGTAACAATATATATTTTTCCTTCCACAATCATAGATATAACATATAACCAGCCATCACAGTTCAAATCATGCCCTAGACATGCTACTACATGCAAACAATTTCCTGAGTACATACGTACCTGGTGTAGTATACCCTACTAGCCAAAGTTAACAGAATTCCCTGAATTCAAAGTCTCCTACAATAAAATATGGGACTAATTAATTCCCTTGAACATATAAACTATCCTAAGTATATATTACAAAAATCCAGCCTCTAAATTTTATTCAGAATTTACTTTTAACCTTTTATTTTAATTCAAAAAATTATGTTTTTGTGCCCTCTAAATAAAATAAAAATTGAACAATAATTTAAATAATTGAAATATCGCTTTATCGTATGACCATAAAAATTTCAGCGGGTATAAAGTTATTTAAAATCCTTTTAAAACGTTCCGAACATAGAGTTTAAAGTTCTAACAACACCCGACAGGTTCCTAACACTACCGGAAACCCTTATATGCAACTAACAATTAAAACCTTTGAAATTAAACTAGTTTTCCAAAAATCACAGGAACAATAAAACGTAGTAAAACTCATAAAATCAACGTTTTAAGTCTCAACTTCGCATAAAACAGTAATACGTTTCGCAGGATATATTTTTACCCAAAAATACTCAAGAAAACAATAAATATATCATTTTAAATAAAATTTCAGAATGTTATTTTTCATTCAAACATCCCCTAAAGGTTGTAACATACTTTTTAAATCATAAAAACATTATAATTCAAACCCTACTTCGTTTTGAACAATTCCGACACATAAAACCCATAAAAACGCACCAAATATGTTTCTTTGAAATTTTAACCCCTTTTCAAATCTGAATACTTTTTTTTTTTTAACATTATCATATAGAAATCAGAATTAATTTTCCCCATAATAAATTTAGGTTTAAGATTTAAACGGCACTAGCAACATACACATAAAACAGAATTTTAGGGTTTAAACAATATATACAGAAATATGAAATTCAACCTTAAAAATTGTAAACAAATCAGAATTTAAAACCAACAAAACACATCTAAAACAAAGATCTAAACATATGATTAACACATAAAAATTCAGATTTAAATCAAGATAAAACTTAGAACAAAAAGAAGTTTAAAAGAGTACTTTTTTTTAAACTACCGGCATGGACGGCAGTGGGTCACGGATGGCCGGCTGGACGACGAACAACGGCGGCAGATGCAGGTGGTCGACGGCGGTGGCTCGGCTGGCGGTCTCCGGCGTCCTCGGCACGGTGGTAGCAGCAGCTGTTTGAATTTTTTTTTTCCCTTTAATATCATCCATGAAAAGGATGACTACCTTGATTAAATTGACATGGAGTTTTGTTTGATTGAAGAAGAAAGAGTTTGAATTTGAAGAATTAAAGTAAATTAAACATCATGTTTTGGGTTATGATTTAGTAAGGTTTAAAGGAGTAAAAATGGTTGTTTCCTTGTGTTTCATGGCTGAGAGGGAGGAAGAGAAAGAGATTTTTTTTCGGATTTAGGCTTTTTGACCTATTTTGCTTTACGCTACAGGTATATATACAGTTTGGGTCCAATTTGGATTTACCGCTGGGTTGGGCTTGCGACAATACGAATGCATAACTTTAGGCTTTTTCAAACCAAAATATTTTACTTTATAAACGACGTCCAAAATACATAATAAAAACCTTTAGTATTATTTTCAAATATGATTTTATAAAATTTCTTTGTAAATATACATAAGCTATTTAAATACCCACTAAATAATATTTTGTAAATATTGACTTTAAACCATTTTATTAATCCTGATTCGTAAGCATATAAAATATTCCTTTAGGCGTATAAAATACGTGTATAGGTTACAAAATACGTATAAAAATATATGTATAAATGTACAAAAATACGGGGTATTACATCTGACCCGTTCCAGAATCTCATATGGCCCGATATACTTGGGTCTGAGCTTATCCTTTTGGCCAAAACAAATCACGCCCTTCATCGGGGACACCTTCAACAGAACTTTGTCACCCACTTGAAATTCCAACGGTTTCCGACGACGATCCGCATACGACTTCTGTCGACTCTAAGCTGCCTGTAACCTTGCCCTGATGATCTTGATCTGTTCTACTGTGTCCTTGATGTGATCAGGACCAATCACCAAAGCATCACTGATGTCGCTCCAACAAGTAGGGCTGCGACACTTGCGCCCATACAACGCCTCATAGGGAGCCATCTTGATACTAGCATGATAGCTGTTGTTGTACGAAAATTCCACCAAGCTCAAAGATTTGACCCATGTCTGCTGGAAATCTAACGCACAAGCTCGTAGCATATCCTCTAGCGTCTGAATGGTCTGTTCCGTCTGGCCATCTGTGGCTGCGTGAAATGCTGTACTCAGATTAAGCTTAGTTCCGAAAGCTTCTTGCAAAGACTTCCAGAACCGTGTCAAGAATCGGGGATCTCGGTCATATACAATGTCCTTAGGTACACCATGCAACCGTATGATCTCCCTCGAGTAAGCCTCCTCCATCTTCTCCATTGACCAAGTTACCTTCATCGGAATGAATCGGGCGACTTTAGTCAAACGATCAACAATTACCCAAACAGTATCCAAACCCGTAGATGTTGCAGGTAGACCCACAACAAAATCCATGGATATGGAATCAAATTTCCATGTGGGTATTGGCAATGGCTGCAAAAGTCCGCCTGGTCTCTGGTGCTCAATCTTGACTTTCTGACAGGTGAGACACCGTGTAACGAAGTCCGCGACCTCTTGCTTCATTCTAGGCCACCAAAAGTATTCCTTCAGGTCCTTGTAGAGCTTTCCACCACCTGGATGCACCGAATAAGGAGTGTTGTGAGCCTCTTCCATGATTCGATTTTTCAACCTCGAATTCTGGGGCACACACCACCTGTTATGGAACTTCATACTACCGTCTGATTCAATCGTGAAGTCTTTTGCCTTGCCTTGAAGTTTGGCTTCAAGAATTTTCTCGAGCTGCGGGTTCTCCTTCTGACTTCCCCGTAACTCGTGATATAGACTGGGATTAACACTCATTGCATTAAGATAGACTCGTGTACTACCCGGCATTACCATCTCAATCTCCATTCTGCGAAGATCAACACAGATTTCCTTAGGAAAACCGCCATCCTATTGACTGAATGGTGATCTTTACAAATGAGGGCATTTGTTACTCGATTGGCCTTCACTTCGCAATAGTCAACTGAGAGGTCATAATCTTTGATCAAAACGAGCCATCGTCGCTGCCTCATGTTGAGCTCCTTCTGAGTGAAGATATACTTCAAGCTCTTATGGTCGGTGAATAGCTTGCAAGTAGCTACATAGAGATAATTGTTGAACCATGTTTGATTTGAATGATGACAAACCAGTTCTCTATACTTGATGTCTATGCATATTTATGTATGAACAGGTTGAATCAAGTGAGGACTCATCAAGGCAACCATGAAGGCCTTGAGATACTTGAAGATCAGAAGCCAAGAGCTTGGAGTTATTTATTTTTATATTTCTAGGATCTTCTTGTAAAATAGGCTTAGGAAAATATTCTTAGTGTTTTTAAATAAAGAGCAAAAAGACTTTAAGTTTACATCCAGTAAAGAGAACAGGCCAAGAACAAGGTGAGAACAGGCAAAGAACAAGCTTGGAACAGTTCCCTTTATCAGATGTAGACTTAGTAGTACTGAGACCACTGTGGGAACAGACCTCAGTATTACGCACGTGATCCGTACAAATTTTAGTTTTCAAAATCATTTTTGAAAATTTATTTGAAAAATATGAATCACTTGTGTTTTGGAAATTAATCTGCCAAATTGATTCACAAAATCAGCTTTGAAATGTACTTGTTTGGACTCTAGTGTACTTTCCACTACATGTAGTGGAAGGAGACAAGGTCTGAAATAGGTGCCTTTCTACTTGTGTCAGCTGAGCTTGTTTGCACAATTTAGGCAAGTCTCCAAGCACACTTCTAGAGGACGGTTTTTTCCTTTCCTATATAAACAATCTCTTGAAAAAACCCTAGAAGGCTTTTGCTCTCCAAAGAAAACCAAGTCATATTTTCTGAGAGTCTATCCTTAGAGAAAAACTATCTCCATACCCATCTTTAAAGAGAAAAACTTACGGAGATTTGAGTTTGTAATATTTGAACCACTTAGAGGGAAGTAGTTGGGGAGTGTTCTGTGAACACTGAGTGAACTGTTAGAGTTAACAGTTGGGGAATTAAGTGTTACAAAGTTGTAGCATTTAATTGAGTGTGTAACCTTGTTATTATTCTGAGTTGATTAATAATATTGGTGAGAGAGTGGAGGAAGTAGGCTTGTTTAGAAGCCGAACCTCGTTAAATCCTTGTATTCCTACTCTCTATTATGTTCTTTCGTTGTTCTCACAAAAAGATAAACAAACTTTGAAAACGATTGAAAAAACACACATACTCAATTCAACCCCCCCTTCTTGAGTATACATTGAACTTATAATAATGTCGCCAAATTTCCAAAGCGAACACTACAGCTGCCAACTCTAAGTCGTGAGTAGGATAGTTCTGCTCATGAACCTTGAGTTGCCTCGAAGCATATGCAATCACCTTGCCTTCTTGCATCAGAACACAACCTAGACCCTTCTTGGAAGCATCACTGTAAACTTCGTATCCCATACCTTCATTTGGCAGAGAAAGAACCAGCGCAGATACAAGACTCTGCTTGAGGGCCTGGAATGCTTCTTCACACTGATCTGTCCACAAGTATTTGCAATCCTTGTGCAACAGTTTGGTCATAGGTGCTGCTACCTTGGAGAAATCTTTCACAAATCTCCGATAGTAACCTGCTAGGCCAAGAAAACTTCGAACTTGGGCCACGCTTTTAGGACTGTGCCACTCTACTATTGCCTTTATCTTGGCTGGATCCACTTTGACACCATCTGCATCGATCACATGCTCTAGAAAGGCTACTTCCTTGAGCCAAAACTCGCACTTCGACAACTTCGCGAACCATTTCTGAGCTCGCAGGACGTCTAGCACCATATGCAAATGTCGAGTATGATCTTGTTCATCCTTCGAATATATTGGAATATCGTCGATGAACACCACCACACATACATCCAAGAGATGATGAAAAGTTCGGTTCATTTGATCCATGCAAACTGCAGGAGCATTAGTTAAACCGAACGACATTACCTCAAATTCATAGTGCCCGTATCTGGTGCGAAACTCGGTCTTAGGTATATCTTCCGGCTTCAGTGGAATTTGATGATAACCCGATCTGAGATCAATCTTGGAGAACACACTGGCTCCCTTCAACTGATCAAACAAATCCTCGATCCTGGGCAATGGATACTTGTTCTTGATGGTCACCTTATTGAGTTCCCGGTAATCAATGCACAATCGCATGCTGCCATCCTTCTTCTTGAAGAACAATACCGGAGCACCCCAAGGAGACACGCTGGGCCTTATGAAACCCTTGTCGATCAATTTTTGCAACTGAGGCTTCAACTCCTTCAGCTCTGCAGGGGCCATACGATATGGAGCTTTTGAGATTGGCGCAGTTCCGGGCACCAAATCTATGTTGAACTCCACTTCACATTCCGGTGGTATTCCTAGCAACTCCTCTGGAATACGTCTGCATAACCCAAAAAAATAGAGGATACGGATACGGTAATTTAATATTAATATATCAAAAAAAGGAAGTTTAATAAATTTATCAATACAACACATGATCTTGAAGGTTGAACGATAAATCATGATAAAAAACTAAGTAAAAGGAAAACGTTTGTTCTTTAACTCGTGTCCACATAAACAAAAGACTACAAAATAACAAAAGTAAAAGCTAAATAAGTCTTAAAATTCACTAACCAAATAAACACCAAATAAGTCTTACAATTCAAATGAATACACTTAAAAATAAAAATGTAAACAACTTTTACAACACTACTCATCAATAATATCATCTTCAAAGAACACATTTTCCATTTCGGGCTCATCAAGTGAAAGCTCGGGCATCTAAAGGTGGCCAACTTCTAGTAAATTATCATGCTCATCTACACCCATATCCCACAATTGGGTTCTTCCTTTAGTGTATTCTTCACTTCTCCTAGAAAGTAGCCTAAGGTTGTTATGAATAAAAATCAAGTCTTGAGCACGGTTAGGAGTAAGTTTATTTCTAACACAAGAATGAATGAACTTGTAAGTGCTCCAATTTCTTTCACAACATGAAGATGATGAAGGTTGCTCTAGCAACTTGAAAGCTAATCTTTGAAGCATGGGTACTTGAGACCCATAAGTAGCCCACCAATCTATGTCTTTGAAAATTCCCTCTGATCGTTGAGAAAAAAACATAATAACATATTATTAACAACCCAATAACATATTATTAACAATCCAATAACATAATAAGTTAATAACCCATTAAAATGGGCATGATACGCCAAGTAACACATGATACGGCCCATACCCAAGGGATACGGCCCGTATCCCATACCCAAGGGATACGGCCCGTATCCCGTACCCGCTTTTAATTTAAAAAAACCGATACTTCAAAAATTGTATCGGATACGCCTATACCCGTATCGTACCCATATCCGTACCCGTATCCGATACGCGATACACTAGCAAATAGGCGTATCCACGCATCCTTGCACTCACCTGGACAAATTTTGTCATTAAACTGGAAAACTATCAACTGAACTGAACAGTATTCCAACTTACCTGGACTAAATTACAACTAACCTGAACAATAACCTGGACAACATATACTAACCTGGACTAAAAGTAACTAACATGGACAACAAATATTATTAACTTGGACTAAATTGCAACTTACCTGGACTAAATTCACAATGACCCAATAACCTGGACAGAATGTAACTAACTTGGACAAAATATAACTAACCTGGACAACAAATATCACTAACCTCGATAAGACTATAACTAATCTGGTCAATATTGTAACTTACCTAGACTAAATTACACACTGACCTGGACAAAAAAATCACTAATCTAGACAAAATATAACTAATATGGACAAAAAAATTACTAACCTGGACAAGTGAATAATTAACATGGAAAAAAAATCACTAACCGAGACAAGTGAATAATTAATCTTGACAAAATAATCACTAACTTGGATAAGTGAATAATTAACCTGGACGATATTGTAACTTACCTGCACTAAATTATAACTGAAAACAATAAAATGCATTTAACCTAAACAAAATATAACTAACCTGGACAAAATGTAATGAATCTGAACAAAAAAATCACTAACTTGGACAAGACTATAACTAACCTGGACCATATTGTAACTAACCTGGACAAAAAATCACTAAATTACACACTGACCTCAATAAAAGTAACTAACCTGGACAAAATATATATAACTAAACTGGAAAAAAAAAGAAAAACTTGGAAAAAATATATGAGCACTTGGTTAGATTTGGGTTGTATTTCAGATTACGTAAGATTTTAGATATTAGTAGCATTTTGAGGCACCTAGAGGTTTTTTTGGCAATTGCCTTTGTCTAAATCCCCTTCCGCCCCTTCGGGTATTTGCATCCGCGTTCGTCTCGAAAAATTAATAAATATGGACATGTTATATGCCCCAATTAGATATATGAGCGCAAAGTATGATCTTCCAAAGTTATTCGTGTATAATTGGGTCAATCGTCTGACCAAATTATGTGGTCACACAATCTGATCCAATACTTTCTCATAAGAAAAATGTAGCAAGTAAAAAAAAAGGTTTTTCTCATTTATACCCATGAGATATTGAAATTTCCCAACTATAGCCACGTTGTTTGACAATTCTCTGTTATACCCATGAGGTTTTAAAAATTCTTAACTGCAACCATTAAATATAATTTTAGCTAACACCGTTAACAACTAACAACTAACACCGCTGCCATAACAACAACCACAATCATCACCCTAACAAAAAACCTAACATCATAACAAAAAACCAACGCCTTAAATCACAACCCCAACCGAAAGCCCCAAAATGCGAAACCCCCACCGCACCCCCAAATTATTTGCACCACCAAGAACACGAAATGAACCTTAAAAAACAATTTTCACCACCAAAATCACCAAATCCACCTAAAACCAAATTCAAGCCACCACTGCCCCAAATCGAGCCCAATTTGAGTCACCACCACTCAAAATCAAGCCACCACATGCCAAAATTCAATTATCCAAAATCAAGCCATCTTTTGAACCCACCGAACACCAACCTTGCTTGCTTCTATTGCTACTGTTGTTATTAAAGTTACGTTGTTGTTTAAGGTGTTGCTACTGTTGTTGGCATGATGGTGAAGCAGATGATGATGATGGGGATGAGAGAGAACGTGAGGAGGAGGGATTAGAAAATGATAGGTGTTTTTATTTGCAAAATTAACAGTGTGCTAATGTTTGTTAGCTATAATTATTTTTGTTGGCTACAATTGAAATTTTTTAAAACCTCACGGGTATAACAGAGAATTGTCAAAAAACGTGGCTACAGCTGAGAAATCCCAATAACTCACAGATATAACTGACGAAAAACCAAAAAAAATGGAGTAATATTTTCGGCTAGGAAGCACGGACACACCTCCAACCTGTCGTATCCTGTGTCCGACACCGACACACGTTGGACACACATACCCACACTGAACTAATTAATGAAGCTTACTCAAGTACCCGTCGCTTTAATTGTTTATTTTTTTAGGTTTTGAATAATTTATATAGTTATTAACTATATTATTATCACCAAATTTGATATTTACCTTAATGTTTTATTGAAAATATGTTGAAATTTATAGATTCTCTTATTGTTTTCTTTCACGTATCCGTATCCTCAATTTTTTTAGACGTTTTCCTGTACCCATTTTGTATCCGTACCAGTATTCGTTTTAATGCAACTTAGATTTTCAGTCGTCAAAAGTCGCTACAACTGAGAAATCTCAATAACTCAAGGATATAACCGAAAAAAAAGGAGTAATATTTTGTGGGTCAAAGTTTAAAAAAACATGACTTTGCCAAGCACCCCTTGTTTTGGCATCCCTCCTGGCTTCGTCTTAACGTCCCCCGTACAGAAGACTAGTGATCAGTTGATCACTGATCCAACTCCTTCAAATTGATTGCAGCAACTGGATTCCATAATCCATCCACAATCAAAAGAAAAAAGGGGAAAAAATCCCAACTAACTCAACTCCTAAAGCACAAAACACACTAAAACCCCCAATAATCCCTAATTTTATTCCATATCCAAAACTAATCTTGAATGTGAAAAATTAGTCAAAATGGCATCATCAGAAATCGAAGTCGTCTCCGATTCATTCTCACAGAACCAAACCATTAAACAGCCAGTGATTGTTGTAAGTGATGTTTATACTGCTTCAGTTTACGGTGATTTGCAAAAACTCCAAAAGTTCGTTGAAGAAGATGGCGCTTCTCTCTCTATTCCTGACCCAAATGGTTACTACCCTTTGCAATGGGCTTCTCTCAACAATTTTCCCCATATTGTTCAGTATATCATTGAGGTATACTTTGTCCATTTTTTAACTTTTTTTCTTCCCATTTCTTTTATATCAGAAGATTGGGGCTGGAAGTTTTTTGTGTAGTTTTCAAATTAGCCACCATTTTATGTGGGGATTTTTTTTGTGGTGGTAGGATGTGATGTAAAGATCTATTTTTTATTTTTATTTCTCTATTTTTCATGACTCTTTCTTTGATATAGGACTTGAATGTTTCATGGTAAATTGGTACATATAGTACTTAAATGTGCCGCCTTTTGTTTTAGTTTTTTTTAGAATTACAGGTTGAAAGGAGAAATTAAGTGGTTTTAGTTAAGGACAGTCTTGATTCCAATTGAAATTGCTTATGTTACACCTCTGATAGTGTATAGTTTAGTGTTTGGATCTGAAGGGCGTTCATTGTTATTTTTAAGTAGCTTATTTGCAGCTTACTGTGATTGCTTTCAAACTAGTCTTTCAATTTTATCAATGAGTGAATAGTATTTGTAATTAGAATTTTTAATGAGTTGTTTATATTTTTGTTTACTTCAAATGGTCCGCATTTTGATGAGCTAATTCCTGTTTATTACTCCTTTCGATGTGATAAAAGCATGGTGGAGATGTGAATGCCACAGATCTTGGCCAGCAGACTGCATTGCATTGGGCTGCTGTTAAAGGATCCAATGTGGTTGCCGACCTATTATTACAGAATGGAGCGCGTGTTGAGGCTGCAGATGCCAATGGGTATAGGGTAATTGTTTTTGCAGATTTGTTTTTTTCATGTTAGCACATATCTTCTGTTACTCTGTTAGAGTATCATTGATATGGGTGCAGTCTGATTTGAGCATTTGTAATTGTTAAACTGCATCTGGAAATGAATGTTTATTCAGCTCTTTGATAATTTCCTTCTACCTTCTTTAAGAGATTTCCTCAGTCTTTTAGTGGAAAATTGTGTATTCTCTTATGTGCAGAAAGCATCTTGCAAAAGTAATTTTGGACTTGCTATCCTGTATTCATGGATTTTCTAAAGATCTGTGGAAGGCCTATTTTGCATGTAGCAAACAATTTAAGCTCTCAAGAACAGGATAATCTTAGAATTTTTTGGGAAGTTCTGATATGAAGGAGGGTGACAGCTTACGATTGAATTGATCTTGTCAATTTTCTTTTGATATTTTTGGGAAGCTAGTAGTAAAGATGAAAAAAGACAACACACGGATAACCTAATAAAACTTCTATGTGAAGCTATTTCAGTTTTTTCTTCCTTCTGTGTGCAGCAGTACTGATGTAAAGTTTTTTGTAGTTAGATTTTTTTTATATGAATCTTAGTATTCTCATTTGTATTATGTCTCCCTTATTTTGATGAAATTTTAATACTTATCTGTAAAAAGGGGCGGGTTTAGGTTCATATTAATCGTGAACTTGAGGTGGTTCACTTGTGTACAGGAGCGAGAGTATTTAGGCCTGATATCAGTTGGTATTCATTATGCATTATTTAAGAAATTATCGGTTACTTCATGAACTTTGAGTGATAGGAAATGGGATTATTAGATATATCAAGGAGGAGATTTCAGAAATTTCCTCGATACTTTTACAACGTATTTTGGTGATTCGATTTGTTTGAATGTGGAGTTCCACAACTTTGTTCTTTCTTTTTTCATGTATATTAGTGTTTTATGCTCAGCTTATTGGTAGTTTTGAGCTCTTTGGAAATACTTCGTTTCTCATTGTATTACTTATTAGTCTCCCAGGGTTAAAATTCACTGTTACTTCCTGTAGTGACTAGTGACAGATATAATATCATGAATCTGGTGAGAAGACTAAGGGCTCGTTTACATTAGCTGAATAGAGATGAATAGAACTGAACTGAATTGAACTGAATAGAAGTGTATTAATTGAACTAAATAGAGATGAACTGAACTGAATAGAAATTAACTGAACTGAACAGAATATAATCTGAAGTAAACAAGCCCTAAAGAGGGCTTGATGAGCTGGTAAAGCTGCTATTGTTTTTCCTTTCATTTTAATGGAATCCCTTACTGGACTTAAACATGGAGGATATGGATTATGGAGTAGGACTGTAAGATATTATAGCTTATGTTGGGTTCTCTTGGTATCAAAGTTTGAAATCTTTTTCAAGACATCAACTTAGAGGTTCTTGAAGTGTGGGGATAAGTTTTCTGAAGACTAAGTTTGCTGTGGTTTGGTGTACTTAACGACTGAATGGAAGGATATGATGTGGCTAAACTCTATCAGCCATCTACTTGAAACATAATTTGCCTTCTTGCTATATTTAAAACGGGAAATTATCACGTTTCTCATTGGTAACTCTGAACCTTTTGAATTATTAAAAATAAACCTCAATTATTGTATCAATGTCAAATGTGACCTTGTTGAGTAAAAAACTGTTAGTGGCCGTTAAAAACTACTTTATTTTGTTAAAAGTAATGGTACACAAACTGAGGTATCTTATTACACATCAAATGATGTATTTTTGTTTGTTTTTTTTTTTGCCGATTTGACCAAAATTTTGACCCATAATTGTAATGACTTCCAAAACCTTAGTAGGGTGATTTTCCTGGAAGTTATTAATTGTGACACGCAAACCGATATACTTTTAAGACTTTCTTTGATTAATTTTTGTCAATTTTGACACTAAATTTAACCTATAAAGGCAAACAAAATACCCAAGTCAAGCAATATTCTATGGATAATTAAAGCCCGCAAATCGAGGCACTTTTAATATTTTTGCTCAATTATAGTGAGCTTTGATGTCAAATTTGACCCATCGGTACAAAAATGATCCCAAAACCTTATTTAAAATTTTTGGGCATGGATCATTAAGGCATGTAAATCAAAGCACTCGTATTATCTTTTCAGTTCATGTTTTGGTCAGACACTGAAATCCCCTTATTTAGATTTTGGGGGGTCGATTTATCTGTCTCATTTATACACGCCAAGATTACATACCTATTAAGATTTTGGGTAGTCATTTTTAGCCTTATGTTTCAAATAAGCAAAAAGCGATCAGAAATACCTCATTTAATGTGCAATAGATCGTCTATATTTATGTGCCATTTTTTAAAAGTTTAGATTTTAATGGCAAGTAATGGTTTTTTTGCTTAGGGTTACGTTTGATATTGAGACAATAATTTAGGGTTATGTTCGATAGTTCGAAAAGTTCGAGGTTACTATTGATAATTTCAAGGTCACCAATGACAAACGTGAAAACTTCAAGGTCAGCATTGATAATTTCCCTTTAAATATCTAGTGCTTATTTATATAGCGTTTTTTCAATTGTTTGATGCTCTTTTTCTAATTTTTTTTATAAAAATCATTTGGGATGATAGATGATCTTTTCCTTTTCCTTTGGCGATCCCCCTCTCTTTGTCTCTCTCATGCACATGTACACACGCACAGACACACGCACTCACTCTTCAGTCGGAAATATTAGTGGGATTTATTGCTTGGTGTAGGGGAGTATGATTTGGGACAAATATTGACAAGAGTCTTATGCAGTATTGAGTTTTGCAGAGCGGCATATATTTTGTTCTATTGTCTTATTGATTTATACATTTTTTTTTCTTGTTTGTGAAGGCTCCTTATCCTTCTTTATTGCAATTGCATCTTCAAATTTTAAAACGACGAAGAAGAAGAGTGGTTCTGGTCTAGCCTAACATAAAAAGATTTTTCCTTTTCACAGACAGTTCATGTTGCTGCTCAATATGGACAAACGGCCTTCTTAAACCATATTATTGCAAAATACGGTGCTGATTTTGATGCACCAGATAATGATGGAAGGAGCCCGTTGCATTGGTGAGTTTGAGATGTTATACAGGAGAGACTTTATTAACAAAATCTTTCAATGTAATGTGGCTTTCCACTATATTTCCTATTTATTTATATATTGTTTTTAACAGCAATCAACAATGTATATTAAGCATGGGTCCTTAGCAACTGTAGAACATGTAAGGTGATGCTGGCTTCAGCTTTCTGCACATGGAAGCAACTGAATCTTAATTGCCTGATATAGTTACAAACTTTTCTGAAATGAAAACACACATCACACTTGCTAAACATACTCATAGTCATTTTTTGTTGGAAATAATAAACTGTTGGCTGCTATCTGTTAGATTCTGTAATTTAGTCATTAGTTAAGATCAATAAGTGCACCTGGAAATGGAAATATTTTCACAAACCAGCTTAAATTTGTAACTTTTTGTAGAAAACCATCTAATACTTTTTTTCTTTTAAAAAACTACCAATTTTTTATTTTTTTTTTCAAAAAGTTGATTAGCACCACCATTCGTCAACTTTGATGTTAAGTAGGCTGCAATAGCACTCTATATTCATCACTAATCCAAAAAAATGTTCGATTGAAGGTTACATTGATGTGCCATCCAAATTTTGGTTGATTACATAGTATTTAATTTACTTGGTAAGATAAAATGTTGTAAATGCTTTAAATATAGGGTGTTGGGAGAATTTTTTCAAAGTTAGGGTTTGTGATTAAGAAAAAATTGGCATACTTAAGTTTAAGAGTTCATAATTAGGAAAAAAAAAGAAATTTTGACAAATTAGGGCTTATAAATGGACAAATTTAGGGCTTTATTTTACATGTGATGGGGATACAAGAAAACTAAAAGAGGATTGTTACAATTCAACTAATTTTGGAGAAGTGGTTGCTATCTCATGAAGTGATATTCTGTATGCAAGGCTCTTCATCTTCTTGCGCTGCACCTTAATCCCAAAATGATGGCACAAATACTTCCTAAGAGGTCACCCATCATAGTACTATTCTCGGCCAACCTCAGGGTCGGTTGGGTCTGTGACATGGCAATACAAGGACTTCCCTGGAGGTCACCCATCCTAGTATTATTCTCGTCCAATCATGCTTCTGGAAGACGTATTTTTACGCTGGTTGTCACATGCCTACCACAACCTTCCTCCTTTAACCGGACTTTGGACCAACAACGGGAAATCCCACTGGCGGAGTTAGTATTCAAAAGCTAGACTAGAAAATGAACTAAAGGGGGTTGAAAGTGAAGCAAGATGTTGGAGTTAAGAATTATTGTGTTGGTGTGTAGATAGCTTATGACATAGAGATTATGATGTAGGCAATTTATGATGATGAAGAAAATTATGATGTTAATTCATGATATATGTTGGAGAGCATATGAGTGAGAAATGAATAAGAGGATGAAGAAGTTGATTCGTATTTAATATGGGCTTTTGTCAACATTGACGATTTCCGTTCAATGGTTGTATCCAAAGTTTTTGAAAAACATTGGTTGTATTTTTAAAAGAAAAAGTATTAGGTGGTTTTCTTCAAAAACTTACAATTTTAAGTTGTTTATGACAAAATTTCCCCTGGAACCAGTTACATGGTGCCTTTACTGAAGTGTGTGTGTGTGGTGGTGGGGGGGGGGTGATTTATTTACACTTTTACCAACAAACCTGCTGAATGGCTCTTGCGCTGTGTCTATTCATTTTGAAGGGATGATTTCTTTGAGCCTTTGATCAGAATAGCAGATGACTAGTCTAGTACCCCACAACAAAAAAGCACTGTAAGAAGCCAGTTAAACATCTGATTCTTGTTCATGACAATTCAATTGTTGTCATTGTGCACTAACGACATTCTCAGCACTGCTGAAAAGAGACTGGAAATCAATTATGTGTGCTTAATTTAGAAACTATCTTGGAGTTTTGAAAGATTTTTGAGAAAATTGTGGATCAATGGATGAAGCTTTTGGTGTTGGTATACAATCATGGATCGAGTGTTTAAATATTTGCTAGGGTTGGAGTATTATTAAAAACTCGGAACAGTTATTTCTGTATACCTTTTGTGTAGCATGCACATGGTAATGGGAAAAAAATGTGGAAAGAGGAAACGTGAAAATGCAATTTGCAGAAAATTAGGAATTGTGGATAGAAAAACTTGAAACAATAAGTCCATTATTTTGGCCAGAAATTTTTTCAATTTCGCATGATATAGAACAGTAGCAATAAGAAAGTAGTATAGTTAAGTTTTTTTAAAATATTTTATTTGAAAGTTACATTACAAGGTTAGCCTGCTAAAGTGTGACACGTCATAATTTGACCATGATTTATTTATTTAAAGCAGAAGTGAATACAAGAGTGACAAAATCTTAGTTGATTAAAAGCTTAGCTTATTTTGAGCAAACAAACCAGAGGTTGACTTGTTTTTTACGATTTATTCTATGAAGTTTGGGCCTTTTCTTGGCATACACACACACACCTACTGCTAAGCACAAGTTATGCTCCTGGTGAACCTATTATCCAGCTTAAATTTCATTGGTAAAACAGATATCAGGCGAAGATTGTTGTAATTGAGTTGATTTTACATGCTCTAGATCTTCTCTGTTGCCATAATTTCCTTATATTTCATAGTTGTAAATTCCTCTTTGTCTCCTTTATTATTAACAAAATCTAAGCTCTTAAATTTTGGTTCATGTTACAATGAGCAATCTGATAAGTCTTCCTTGACCAGGGCTGCTTATAAGGGTTTTGCTGATACAATCAGATTACTTTTATTTAGAGATGCCAACCAGGGGAGGCAAGATAAAGAAGGTATGCCATTTATGGCCTGATTTTGTTTTTCTTTCTGTTGTAGAATGTCTTTCTGTCAGTATGAGCAGAAATGGATGTTCAAGCTGTAAATATGTGTGATATGTGATTCTGATTACTGTCTACACGCTGATAGAGCAAGCTGTCCTACATGTCTCCCTTATATCATTAATGATGTGCAATAATTCCTGTTTTACACGACACAAACTCACAATGTAATTACCCATTACCTCTAAAGGTCCTAACTTTGCCTGGTAGTCTGTTACTGTGAGTTAGATGTAAGCATTGTTAATTGTTATAGTCTTAGTGGGGCAAAATCACAGAAGCTTTTCCCTGCACAAGAAATAAGAAAAGAATAGTTTGGACTTTGGAGTGACATTTGATATAATGCTTTGTAACCTTTTCTTGTAGTGTCCTGATGATATTGAAGTCACTGGTCTTATTATGAGTATATGATTACATTTGCAATTTAGGTGTTTACTTTGTGTGACGTCTGTGGGATTCAATTGTTTTTAAATTTTGATGAAGTCCTTCTAAAGATTATTGCCTACTTCCCTTTTTTAGTTTGTTTGTTACCTTTGGAAAATTTTTGTGAGAGAAAAATGGTCAAAGAGTAACATATAATGAGTATGTGATTACATTTGCAATTTAGGTGTTTACTTTGTGTGACGTCTATGGGATTCAATTTTTTCTAAATTTTGATGTTCTTCTAAAGAATATTACCTACTCCCTTTGTTTCGGTTTGTTTTTTACGTTTGAAATCTTTTTTGTGAGAAAAATTGGTCAAAGAGTAACAAATAAAGTGAGACGAAGGGAGTAGTATGGTTTGTCATCAAATTTCCATGAGGATGACGTGGACTTTGCTGTCAAATTTGTTTTTGATTTGTTTTTTTTGTTATGATGCAATTGATGTCTTGATTTTGCTTCTTGAACGTCATAATCCTTCAAAATCTGAATCGTTGATTCATTGTCATGTTTTTGGCATTTGCTGTGTGGTTTCTATCGTTATGACAATCTCTAGAATTATTTCTCTCATCTGCGATACATTGAAGGAAGCTTAGAAGTTAAAATTATAAATAAAGTTTGTCTATGATTTACACCCCTTTTATGTCTTTTTTTAGCGATAAAATCTGTTCACAGGAAAGAAAGTTGCATTGAATTTATATTCGATATTTCTTTTCTACTTTATCTTCACATTGTATTGTTTTCTAAGGTCCCTCCATAGTCCATATCTGCATTGTAGTGCTTCCCATGGTCCTCAATAATCAAAAAAACTTACAGAATTTTATGCGATGTAAAAGGTGATAGTGATTTTAGAAGTGCACGATAAGAAAAAGATTGCAGTTCTTATTCCTTTTTCTGTGCATTTCTGATGAACCTAAGCTTTGTTTGTAGGTTGCACCCCTTTACATTGGGCTGTTCTGAGGGGGCATGTTGAGGCATGCAGTATACTTGTGCATGCTGGTACAAAACAAGAATTGTTGGTGAAAGATAGAGCTGGATTTACACCAGTTCAACTAGCATTTGATAAAGGTCATCGGCAAGTTGGTGTTTTGCTTGTACGTAATTATAAGGATAGAAATTACTCAGTGGCAGTTATATGGCTAAAGCAGTGGTGTCATGGTTGTTTTCATTTTTTTCCTTCCCTAATATATTTTTGCATTCTTTGTGATAGCCATCTAGCAAAGATATAACGTTTTCAAAATAAATCTATAAAGATATAATTGGCATGTTCCTTTTCATGTGACCCACTGTTTTGTCAAAAGTGAAACCATACCGCGTGGGTAAATCAATTTTCTTCACAAAGTTGTGATGATTCCATTGTGTTTTCTCTTTTTCTACTCCTGTCCATTACTTCCATGGTGGTTTCTTGAGGTGGACATTAATTGCATCATATTTTGAGAAACCCTTCGCAGTTAGCAAATATATGTTTTTTTCCTTTTGTACAGTATATTCATTATATTGATAACTGTTTTTGTTAATGTGATACATTTATATCTTTTGTATTCAGTCTAATATTCAGCGGGCTCATAGCAAGCGTCTAAAAGGCAGTTTTTTTGTTGGGAAGATGATTGGATTTGGCTATGCCCCTTTCTTGTTCTGCACCATCTTCTGTCTCATGATCCTTTTCATAAACTCAGTTCTTTTAGGTGTGTGTGATCCGTCATTTCTTCCATTAGTTGAGTTTAAGATACGTCTGTTGCTTATAATTTTTCTGCTCATGACTATTGATAGCTCCAAGTCTTGTCAAGGTAACCGCTGCTGTTGCACTTTGGGGATGGAGTGCTGTATCTACATGTGTTGGTGCATTGATAATGTTTTATCGTTGTAGCAGGTATTTCATTGCTCATCTTGAGTTTTGGTTGTAACATTATCTACTTTCTTTGAAGGACATCAATGGAATGAAGTTTGTGCCTCTTTTATACAGATTGTATGTATATGACTATGTTTTTTAATGGGGCCTTTAGTGTCCCTTCTGCTTCATCATGTCATTTTTTGTCTATTTTACTGCAGTGTCCTTTTGTAATCCCTAAACTAGGAAATAACAGGCTATTGTTTGTTACTCAGTTCCATCATTTTTTTTCTTGTAGGGCTCTGTAACCCTTTTGTTTTTTTTTTATATAATTTTTTTTTTGTTCTGACTGACTATATTCTTCTTCTTTCCTCCCTTCACTCACTAATAGTATTTTATTTCATGATGATGTGGGGAATTATTTATAACTATGAACTTGGAAGCATGTTGGAGGAAAGTTAGCAAATGCATGTGCTGGCATAGAAGTCTAAACGGGTACTTTAGGACATCTGAAAGGAAGAGCCGGAAGAGCCAACATGAACATTAGCACTAACCTAAAGATTCTAAGAAACTCTTTTCATAGGCAGGGAAGGGATTGGATGTACGTAGCCCTGCACTTGCACTACAAAGTTTCCAGTTGACCTTTGTCTGGCATGCTATGTCCAAAACTAGTGTGCATTTGACTCCACCAGAAATAAATATCTGAAATAGGAATAGTGAAAGTGTGGGACAAATCATTTCAAGGAATTAGTAATTTAGAACTGCCTAGATCAGGTCCTATATTTTGATTCAGAAGGTGTTGGTGAGAGGATCATAATAGTTTCCTGTTCATTTGGATCTTTGGATGCCTGGCTAGAATGTACCTGTAATTCCATACTTTACCACTGAACAAATACCTAGCAATAATATAGTAGTTAGAAGATTATGATTTCGAGTGGTTAATCTCTCTGTCAAACATGTTGATGTATTGGGGTAGATTGATTAGAACTTTAGAACTTAGAAGTTTCTGTCTTGGTTCATTAGTTTTTGCCATTTTAATTGATATGAAGGGTCATCATTTGGATGTCATTGGACTATTGGAGCATGAAGTCAAATGTGTCTGATTCACTGTGCATGGAGCATTAGCTGGTGCAAGTAGACTTTAACAAAGGAAAAGGGTGAAGCCTCTTATTGGTGTCATTTTTTGTTTTCTAATAATGGCTTTATTGGGTTCTACTTGTTAGGTGTTTACCAGAGTAGATGGCATTGTTTTCATTTTCTCTCGTTGTTGTTGAGTTGGATTATGTATTAGAGTATGAGTTATCCTTGTATCTCATCATGGCTGATTGATTCCTATTCTCCCCTATCAATAAAGATGATGCGCCTTATTCTTGCATTTCATCATGGTCTGATTAATTCTTATTTTCACTATTAATAAGGATGGTTATAGTTGGGTTCTTGGAATAGCTATATTTTCATTATCTGAGAAGACAAAGGCGTGCAACTATAAAGTATAAACTATTGTGTCCCCTTGGTTGATGTGCAGTACATGTTTTACCATTGGCTATATGGAGTTGCCAATTAGTGTAGAAGGGCTTTCTCTTAAGCTATATGGAACTTGGAGCATCTATGTTCCTTCCTGCTAATAGGTATTGATTTGTTTCAAATGACTGGCAGAGGTGTGTAAGCTAGGGGTTGAAGGGATGAGTTTGAAGCTGCTCAAGCTTTTTGTTAGAAGGCTGCCTTTTTTATATGTTTCTGCTTCTGTGCAGGGGCAATAATGGAGATTGTCATCAGGGTTATGACTATGCATTGCCCAAGCTATTTATTGCTCCTGCAATCCCTTGGGTGTGCAACATGTTTCTTTTTCTTTTATAAGCTTTCAAAAAAGATAAAAATTCTACTTTTTAAAGGGCATGTAGTCCGAGGTGTGATAATTTTTTGTTCTTCCTTTTTCATTGTTGTCTATGATTTTCAGAAAGGGGTCATTATAAAGTTTTGTTTAGCCTTAGCTATCTATGTCTGCAGTTGGCTGTTGCATTTCTTAAACAAGCTAATGATTAGCAAGTACAACCTGGTAAATGAATCTTGCTGATGTTGAGGCTTTGCAAATAAAAACACTACTTGATCCCCTCTGGCCTGTTTGCCGTGTCTACAACAGTCATTTTAATACTTCTTCCGTATTTTTTTACATGCAGCATTTTCCATTTAGGGAAATTTCCCTTTAGTTGCAAGTTGCAACAATTAATTTCCCCTTTTGTGGCATGTTTTTACAGCTGAATTTACCATATTACCCTTGAAGAAAAAAATACCTTATTAAAACAGCATCACAACCACAGCCTCACCCCGTCCATCCGTCCACCTTCTTCAACACAACCACCTACCTTCTTTCTTCAAAGCAATCACTAACGAAGCCCAACCACAACACCAACACAAACAACGGAGCCCAACTGCCACTCCACCACCACCAACAGAGCTCAACCGTAACTCCACCATCCTTTTTCCGTTGTACTTTCGATCAATTCAACTATGGCACGGCATCCTTCGAACATCAACATCGACAATAGATCTTGTCTCTTCACACATCTGGCATTCGGATTAGATATTCACAACCCATAAACTTCAAAATTCGAGTTGGATTAGGAATCCATGGCTATGAATTAAAGATAGGGTGCTCTTCTTTCATATTTTTGATGATTTCAGATGAGAGAAAGTGGGTGGTGGTTTGAATGCTGTCGATGGTTCCAATGTTGTGAATTTGTTGGTGGTGGTTTGAATGTTGGTTCAAGTTTTTGTGGTGGTGGTTTTTGCTCTGTATATGATGCTGGTTGGTACTTGGTAATCTTTTCAATAAAAATGCTGGTGGCTTGTGGTTTCAGCAGTCGAAGTAGAGGTGATTGGTGGTTTTTGCAGTCAAAATGGTGATTATCGGTGGTTTTGGAAGTGAAATAGTGGTGGTGGGATGGTGGAAAATACTGATTTATGAGGTGTATAAAGAAATAGATTAGTAGCTAAATCAAACAATTAGAACCTTCAAAAAAAATTCCTAGGGGTCCGTGATCTTTTTGTTGTATCTAAAAAAATACGGAAGAAGTATATGATTTCAAGTATTTGCTATATAAGTAGGATGTCAAGTCATTTTTTTAAATTAATTTTTTATGTAATTTAATTACTTTTCATCCATGCTAAATAATTAACGAGAATAAGTCTACTTTTTACCAGTATTCCAGAAACAGGCCATCCTTTTTATTATCTTAGAATAAGTCAAGCTTACAAGGGTACCTTCTAAAATTGAGTTATGAATGGTTGGTAACATTTTATGTAAAATGGTGGTAAAATATCAATGTAGACGATGTTGTGGTATCACACTTAATTTATTACTGTGGTTATTAATCTCTCATAAATTAATTTCGGAAGGTACCCCATAACTTTGAGTTATTCCAGGATAATTGAAAAGATAACTTAATTTCGGAACACTGTCCAAAGGTTGAATTAGTAATATTAATTTTTCCTTTTTTTTTGGATATGTACTGATACATTGTTTCTTGTTGCAGTAAAGATCCAGGTTACATAAAAAAATCAGATGGTTTTGGTGATCTTAGGGAAGCACAGGTATGTCTCTATAGTAGTTGGTTGTTATTCTTCCTGTAGAAAGTAGCTTCAGAAATTTTTATATAAATTTGATGAACAAGTCCTTTCTTAAAAGATCAAAAATTCCACGGTAAAGTTATATAAGTGCAGAAAAGCATGTGATAAACTCAATTTTTAACCTTTTAGATTCTCTCATTCAGTAATTTATATTAAATGCCTTATGTTGCATACCCCTTTGCACATCATAATCTGTAAAAAGGCCATATATTGAATAGAGTTATGGTAAAGTGGTTATGGGGGTGGGGTGTTTAAGTGGCCATTTCCTTGTTGTACAGTGGCGGACCCAGAATTTTGAAACTGGGGGGACGGAATGTAAATATCCAAGTACTTGGATAAAAACCATGCACTTGGGTGCATGGTATTAAATCAAGGTCGTATCACTGCATCACGACTACATTGTAAACCTTTTTGAGCTTAATGCGACCGAGATATTGGGCCGCAACGGCCGCGGACCATCTGCATTACCCGCGAATGTGCTTCTGCGACTGTTACCGCGATCGCTACTAAAACCGAGATTTTAAACCATGCTTTGGTGGCAAAAAAAATTACTAGAGAGCATAATTTTTAATAATTAAAGTTTCGTATACAATTTAAAACCTAAAATGCGGAAATTCTTACAATCCACATGAATTATTATTATTTTTTTTAAAGTTGATTTTTATGCTCCTACTTGTTGATAGTCTGCACAAATTATATCATTCTACTGTATTATTATTCTCAAAACACTCCTACATTTTTATTCCATATGCATAAAATATGACACTTTACAACCTGTTGATTAGATAAAAATTATGTGTTTTCCTCGAAAGCCATATCTAATTAGTCCACCTATCAGGCTTTCAGCATGCACACAAATATTTATTTACTCAAGAAAAAAAGTTAACTACTAAACTTAGCCCTGTTTTATTTATTAATTTATTTCGAGAGGAAGCTACACTAGTTTGATGTAAAACGTTTTGATGTAAAATTATTTTCCATGAAAATTATTTTACCGTGGAAAACTCATTTTCATATAAATTTTTCAATGTTTACTTGCACAGAAAATAGTTTTACTCTCAAATTTGGGGGAAAATGTTTCCAATATGGTGTAAAATGAGTTTTCACCCAAGTTTTACATTTTATTTTTTTCCCAAAGTAAATAATGTAAAATGGGAAAAGTGTTTTCAAGGAAAATATTTTTCGTTCTAGTAAGGGAGCATAAGTAATTTCAAAATGCCCTTATTCTTCTATCAACCTAATCAATCAAGAAAAGTATTCGTAGAATAAATGCTCAAGTTAAATGCATGGCAAAAGAAGAAATTGTAGAAAGGAAAGGGATAAAAAAAAAAGAAAAAGAAAAAAGCATAAACTACTCCATTGTTTCTTACTTCACGTGTCTAATTTCAAAGAGGCGGAAAAAAAAAGTGAGCTAGCTGGGTATCGAGCCCAGACATCACGCGAGTTTGAAGACTGCAACTACTGCTTAGCCACTTTGTTTTCTCCTACTTTCTTTGACACGTGAAATATATTTAATCCTTTTGTAATATATATTATGTTTATAATTTTCGAAAGTGGGGGGACAATTGTCCCCCCCCCCCCCCCCCCCCCCCCTTATTCCAATGTGGGTCTGCCCATGTTGTTGTACACTAATGACATTAGGAATTTTCAGAAAAAGGGATGTAACATAAGGATTTCTCTGGAAATAACAACAACATTATCAAAGCCTTGTTCCCAAATAATTTGGGGATCCACATATTACAAATATTACAGGAATTTTCTCCTTATTCCCAATGGCTTTTTGGTAGAGTATAGAAATACATATTAATATGTTTCTTTTGTAATTTTCTCTTAATAGCTGAATGCCTTATCCAGAACAATTTTGCTGTGTTGGTATAATTCTTTGCTGTATCTGTTTATGACACCTTTTTCTGTTTTTCTTTGGGAGTGTCCAGGATCCTTTGTTAAATCTTGATATGAAGAACTCCTCTGTTTGGACTGGAAATTGGTCTCAGCTTTGTCCAACATGCAAGGTATGTCGAGCAGTCTAGCCATGCTTTATAAGCTTTGACTTGGGCTGATTAATAAATAACCCTTCTCAATTTTTTTTACATAATTTCCTGCTGATGTAACGAGTGTATATTTTGGTTAAGCAGATTATAAGACCACTCCGTTCAAAGCACTGCCCAACATGCAAACACTGCATTGAACAATTTGATCATCATTGCCCTTGGATTTCAAATTGTGTGGGGAAGGTCAGTTACAGATTCTGGTTTCCTCTTTTTTTGAAAAGTTTGACCGCCATTGTGATATGCAAGTCACTGCACAATGTTTCTTCGCTCTTTACTATGACATTTTTTGCTTCCTCCTCACCATGACATTCTTTTCATGGAAAGTGCTTAGGTAGCTTATGTAGGTAGATGTTCAAAGAATCAATGAGCTGTCGTGGTGGGCAAATTCTAGATTAGTGTGAAATAAAGCAATTGTTCCTCTTTTCTTTATTATTTTTTTTCTTTGTTAAGTAGCTGTCTATTGGACCCATATATGCCTTCAGAATTAAGCTTTACTACTATGCATATGACTATGTTATGTAAGGGTATCTGACTATCTGTGGGATGATGTTCATGCTTCTTATTCACTGCCCGCATTTTACTAATACCGGCCGCATTTAATTACAATTAATCTCTAAAAAGACAAAAATGCTTTTTTTTTGGGCAAAAAAAAAAAAACCCTAAAGTTGTTTGCTGTCATGCTATTGGAGCTGTCTGATCTAAGGAGTGATGGCATTAGCCTTTTCTCATATAGTATAAACATTATTTTGCTCCTTAAGCACATATTTGGAACTAGTCTTTGGGTTTGCTTTTCCATATTGTGCTTGTTGAGGGAACAAGGGATATGTATTTCAAGTTTTTGAACAGTTTAGGCAAAATACCTTATAATGCAGAATGTCATATTTGAGCAAAAGGTAGTGTACATAGGCAAGAGAGAAAGCTTAACATATTAGCACTTAGACCTTGTTCTTTTGGACCTATTTTCAGTGCAATTATGGGGTTGTTATTTGTTAAATTAATTACATGGAGTACGACTATTTATAATTGGCATCCCTCATATTTTTTTTCTTCTAATTTCGCTATTGCTTGTTCATCTTATCATATAAAAAATAGCTTGAAAGTCCTATTGTTGCATGAGAGAATCATGCCAAATATAATTAATTCGTCCCATTTCTCAACGGTAGTCAGTGCATACATGCATGATCCCTAAGAACTCAATCTATTTCGTTTTATTAATCTTTTACATATGCATGTTGCATCCACACATACATATATACACACATGCATGTTGCCTAAGAACTAGGCTCATGTGAGAAAGATAGTTTTGGTGAGAAGAATGAGAAAGAACAATTTCCCTTGATCAACAAACGAAGGGTCAAGATTTAAATTAGATTGCTATTTGCTTCCTATATACTCTACATGAAGTTTGCAAACAACATTTCTATAATATAATGTGAATGTATTTATACTCAATGTATTTGTAATTTGCAATGAGTGTACCTATAGTTGTTAGTGAATGTTCTTAACTTCTTATAGATCATAATTGATGTATCTAACTCCTCACCTTCTCACCACAAGAAACTTTTCAACTGGAACCTAACCCTAACTCTGTATATGTTGTGTGTGTGTGCGTGCGAGTGGGTTCTCCCATAGTCTTGTAATAATCAATGTGCTGGCTTCTTTTTTTCGGCTTTCAAACTTGGAACCCAGTAGCTGATTTGCATGCTGGCACAATTATGTGTGTGTAGGTCTAGAATATCAGTTAGGTATCTATTCTTAGATGAGTGTATTTTTTTACCCATTGAATTGGAGGCTAATACATGCTTTTCGGGGTTCATTGGTTTCATGAACGAAAATATTTTGAAATAGCACATTGGGATTCTTGGGTAAGTAACCCCTAGGATGAGTATCGGAGGTGCAAAATATATGATGGAGCCAGAAGGTTCAAAACATCGCGCAACCTTAAAATCATAAAATTATTGGGGATGAAACAATACTTCATTATAGAGGCCAAAAACGGACATTGAACCTCCGGTTCGTCCTTGGAACTATGACTAAACATAAAGGCAAAAAGAAAATTATCCTCGAAAAGGCTTTCCCGGGAGTAAAAATTGAAGGTTGTAATTAGTGGTTTTCATTATCAAGTATGCAAAAGTGTTGGTACCCGTATGTGCGGGTGGTGAGGTTTTTACTACCTTAAATCAACCCAAGAAAATTGCGAACCCAATTTAGGAAAGTCGGGTACGCAGGTACCCAGCATTTTATCAATTTCACTAAGTTTGAAATATTACTAAGCTTCAAATAATAAACAATTGTTTATTAAAATAAAACAAAAACAAAACAAAAGCAAATTCTACGCATCCAAGACTTACTCACACTCACTGATTAATCAAGCCAACCTTTGTTAAATGAGTCAACATCTCCTGTATCATTTGTGCTCTTTTAATATCAATTAGATCACAATTAAGTTATCTTTTGTGATGCTCGCTTAATCTCAATAGGCAATTTGATAGTCTTGACTCTTGGGGATATTCAATGTCTTGAAACCAATGAAGACAACATTCATAGAAATCTATTGCGTCTCCTCATATCTTCCCCCCAAATAGAAAAATCTTTGCATTGCGAACAATTCACTTTGTCATCCAATTATTTTAGTGTTTCATTCATTAATTCACTACTCTAGTGCTAAACACCGAGCTACTATGAATATAAGGGAGACTTATAGCCTTAAATAAATCAAGTCTTTTCTTTAGTTTTATTATGTGTAGTCAATTCTTTTATTTTAGTCCCATAAGGGCATTTTAGTCTTTTTCTGTTTTAGGAGTAAAGTTCTATAAATAACTTTGTACTTTGGCATTTGGATTTTATGGAATAAGAAAAGAATCAGAATTAAGGAAACACAGGAGAGTTGGCTTCTCTCGAATAAGCCATTTTCACTTCTTCTTTGGTCCGTGTGTACAGGTGGTGTGTAGCAGATTTGGTATCAGAGCCAATCAATTTTGGGCAGCGTGATGGTAGGCACCACGCAATTGCAGCGGTTGGAGACGGTGGTGGCAGAGCTGGCCGCTTTGAAGACCACCATCGCCGAGCAGTCTGAAATGGTACAATCCTCTTTGCAACAACTTACGGAGGGATTCTTGAAGCACCAAGAAGAGCAGCAGCAGTTTAGGGCAGAGATTTCTGCCCAGATCGCGAAAATCAACCCTCAAAATAAAGAGGAGTTCGAAGGACCTTGCGTGGCTGGAGGACGGCCACCGGACGAAGGGTTCGTGGGGCCTTGGCAATTTAAGATAATCGAAACCCTAAAAGAGGTGCGAGAGAAATTTAGGGTTAACCAAGAAAATTTCCACGAAAACCTTAAACGAGTGGTGAAGGGTCGACCGGCTGGCGAGATAGGGACCGCGGGTGATGGCGGACTCGGCGGCGGCAGCAGTGGCCTTGGAGGCGGCAGCAGTGGTGGTGGCACTTCGGTTAGGCAGTTGAGTAGAGAAGCTTGGGAGAAAATCCTAGAAATGGAGAGGTATGGAGGAAGACTTGCTGATTCTTTTTTCTTTGGAGGAGAAAGTTTCTTGGATGAAAAGGGAAATGAAATACTTCAGAATAACCTGATGGAATTTGTTAAAGAAATGCAAGAATCTGGGCGTACTCATTATTCCACATATTCTAAGCCCAATAAATTCTACCAACTTCAAGAACTAGTTAACTCCTACCCAAAGCCCACATTCTCCCCTAACCCATCTTTTAAGAACCCTAAAGGTCCAATTAGACAATATTTTTCTGACCTTCTTTCTATTTGGGACTTGATTGAAGTTGGGCTTTCTAACTTCAAGCCCATATTCCTAGTTTCACACTGTCAGACCCATTACCCCATTCTCCACCCCAAATTCCAACCCAACCCTCCTATTTCAGACCCACAAAATTCCAACCCAAATTCCAACCCAACCCTCCTATTCTCCTAGTTACACAGGAGAGTTGGCTTCTCTCGAATAAGCCATTTTCACTTCTTCTTCTTTGGTCCGTGTGTACAGGTGGTGTGTAACATCTAGGCACCTAAAGCTTTTATTTTTAAATATCTGTGACAACATCTAGTGGGTGTGCATATGCATGCCATAACTCTGATGGTTCTGACAACTCCGACTTTCAGACTTGGAATTCAATATCGTATAAACTGAAATTGTGCTTGTGTCTAAAGCATGATGAATTGTGTGTGCAAGTCTAGAAAAACATATAGAAATCTATTCAAAGTTAATGTATTTTGTCCCATTGAAATTGCTATCTTATTAATAGGTCTGTGTTAGTAGTTGGATGGCAAACATGATGAAAAATTGGTAGCCTTTCAAATGGTAGAGAATGATGCCTAAGGCGTCTTCCTAAGTACCAATTTGGATGTTTGGATTCCTTTTTATACATTGCATGCTGACAATTGCATATACTTTAATGTGATATGCTCGCTTAATCTCAATAGGCAATTTGATAGTCTTGACTCTTGAGGATATTCAATGTCTTGAAACCAATGAAGACAAAATTCATAGAAATTTATTGCGTCTCCTCATCTCTTCCCCCCAAATAGAAAAATCTTTGAATTGCGAAAAGTTCACTTTGTCATCCAATTATTTGTGTTTCATTCATTAATTTCTACTCTAGGCACCTAAAGCTTTTATCTTTAAGTATCTGTGAGAACATCCAGTGGGTGTGTATATGCATGCCATGATTCTGATGGTTCTGACAAACCTTGTGGAGTGCTTGCCTCCAGTAATGTCCTTGTGCAGTTCACGAAGTGCATTGTACACAATTCTGTTTCCGCAGTCTGTTCACTATGTTCTGTATGTGTTGCAGAAGAACAAGTGGGATTTCTTTGGTTTCCTCTGCCTTGGAATGGCTACATCTACTATTAGTGGAGTGATAGGTCTTATAAGTATGTGAGTTGCTGATACATTGACCTTTATTCTACTGTATTAAAATATGAAATTACAGCTTTTCTTTTTGGTTCATGGATATATGTTTTTTACAGGATTGTGGACTGCAGTACCTGCAATCCCAACTAGTGAAACATGGATGCATTATGTGATGGCTCATCATCCTGGCGTTATGGTTTTTCTGGTGATGGATTTTGTAATATTTGTTTCTGCCACTACTCTGGCAGTTGCACAAACAAGCCAGGTATGTTGAAGTCTTTTCTTTTTATGCCCAGATGTAGTCATGTCTCATGAGCTTTTTTATAAAGAAGGAAAAATTTTAAAAATGTATATTTAGATAGCAAATAGAGTTGTCAATCGGGTTGTGATGTGTCATATTCGTGTCAACCTGCATATATAAACGGGTTGAACCGTTCAACCCCATGATCCAAACCTTGTTTAATAAATGTGTTGCATGTTAACCCGTTTACTTAAAACTTGTCAAAGTCTTTGACCCAAACTCGTTAATTTTGTTTCGTGTTCAAGTCGTGTTAGCGTGTCATGTCAATTTTTGTACATATATTTAATAGTCCGAGTAATCGTGTTGTGTCAACCTGTATACATAAACCACTTGATCCAAACCCGACCTGTTTAATAAGCGTGTTGTGTCAACTTGCTTACTTAAACGTGTCAAATTTGTTGACCCAAACCCGCTAATTTCGTGTCGTGTTCGAGTTGTTTTATCGTGTCGTGTCAGTTTTTGCCGGCTCTAAAGTTGCAAAATGTCATTTTTGGTATCCTTGCTTTCTTTGTTCTCAAGTTGGTACTTGCCTACTTGGTAGTAAGGCATAAAGTCTTATTACTTCAATAGCAGTTTAGGATTGAGAGCTTTCAAGGCATTCTTTCATGAACAAGGAAAGAGATTTTCTGCTCCTAGGAATTGGATCTTTGAAATCATGATACTCTTTGGTTATATCAGCTAGACATTAGAGAATATTGTTGGGAAGCACTTTGTTGTCTACCATGGTATCAACTTTTCACAGTAAAAAAAATGCTGGAGTAATTTTTGTTGATCATGGTACAAAAAACAATGGAAATTGATTCAAAGGGTATAGATGCCTGAATATTGTTCAACAAAGCTAGGGAGGAAAGCCAGTAACTTTGGGATTTCTAACACTGAAGTTTCGAAAACACGAGAAAATGAATAATGTAATGATGTTGAAGCCTTTTCCCAACCTGCCATTATTATGGATATCAAATAAGTTCTCAAAAAATATCCTTTGTAATAGTTATCTGTTTGTCCTTTCCCCATCACTTTAGTAGGCATAATAATAGAAAATTTTAGTCACAAACCATTACTATGTTAGAAAGTTAGCAATTTTTACCAGTTCATAAATAATAAAATGAGTGTCATTTTACATTGAACTTTTTATGTAAATGAAGTTGTAGATTATTTCCTGTTTGTTCTATTCTAAAATGACCTATAGTTTATGGTGCCAATATATTAGACATTCTTTTTTTTTCCCTGATGATACAGATAGCTCGGAACATTACCACAAACGAATTGGCAAATGCCTTGCGCTATTCATATCTACGCAGTCCAGATGGGCGCTTCCAGAATCCTTACAACCACGGATGCAGAAAGAACTGTGGTGATTTTCTTGTGCAAGGTTACACTGATGATAATGAGATTGCTTGGGTTCCATTGCAGGCAGTTGCACATTAAGGCAATCTAAGTCTAGCATCACAGCACATGAAGAGAGCTCTTGCTGGTTCACTAAGCACTATACAATTCCTCCACAGCATAATTTCATTAGAGTTACAGGATATCTGCATATATCTCCTGTAAACCTCTCATGATTCAACTACTTTCTTACCCTTTTTGTGACAGAAGTGGAATTATGTCAATTCAGTGTACAGTTGATTTTTTCCCCTCTTGTAAAGCAAGAAAATATGCAGGTGTCAGGTAGATTTTGTTGTGATGTCAAGTGTCACCTAACGGTGTTGTATCTTATTTTGTTAATTCATTCTTCATTATGGAAAACAAAGTGTTATATTGTGTACTATTTTGCCTGAAATTTTGTAACAGAGATTATCTGATAACTAGTAAATTGATCTACCTTTCAGATGGGATTTGCTCATGAAAATTGGGATTTTGCCTTTTGTTTTTTTCCCAATTTCTTTACAATATGTGAATTATGTACCCAATGTTCACTGAACACCATGTGCCTGCACTTAAAAAGAACAATTATGATATGCATTTAGATACTTACTGTCCGTTTGGTTGTTGGTAATAAATTACGGTAATGGTAATGAGTTTATAGTGTAATTTTGTAAAGGAAGAACCTTGTAATGCCCATGGAAAACATATTTTCATTCCCAAGTTTTAATTTTCTTCTTATGTTTCATTCCCATCCATTACCATGGTGAAGAGTGGTATTAGATGGAAATGAATATTTGTGAAGAAAATTAAATAAATTGGAGTTAAATTAGTTATACTATAGGAATGAATTTAGTTTACCCTTTCAAATTTAATTTAAATTCATTCGCATTACCATAATTTATGACCAGCCCTATAACCCTGAAAAGCGTGGATTGTAAAATTCGATTTGCGTTCTTATTTTTCATTCAAGTACAATTGAAGGCCCTTGAACCATGACAAACCAAGATGAAAAAAGAGTGAAAATAGGCTTGCTCCCAAATCCAAAATTGAAGGCCAAGAGCTAAAATATACCAAAATATTGTGGGGAGGTGCTTGAATGACTAGAAGCCCTATGACATATATCTAATGTTGCAGAGCCATGTGATTGAAGCTTAATGGCTAAAAATACCACACAACTCAACATCAAAAAATCATTTGAAAGGACAATACATTGGTATAGAAGCCTAAAACGGACATAAATCCTCTTGTAAATTGGAATAACCTAGAACTAGGATGGAAATATATGTTGATACAAAATTGTCCATAGGAACATCCACACTTTTTGGAGGTTCTCGGGTCCGAAAATAATCATATCCCGAAATATTTTATTGAGTTCCTCATATAATAAAGACGGAAGGCTAAGAACACCACAAGATCCAACATCAAAGAATCTTTTGAAAAAACACAATACTTCTTTGTAAAGATCTAAAACAAACAAAGATCTTTAGTGTCCATAACTTGTGAATGGTATACAAGCTTGTGACTTGTGGCATATAGATACTGTAACGACCCTGATTTTATTGGTATTTCTGCCGGGTGATTATGTGTATTTATGTGTTGATATGTATGGTTCAAATTTATTTTTGAACTATTTATTTTTATTTTATGTGAATAATTTCGATTTAATTCGAATTATTTTATGTGTGGTTATTATTATTTAATTAATTAGAATTTTATTATTTAATTTTCTAATTAGTTATTTAATATTTTGGGCTAAATTGGATTAAGCATGGCTAATCATGCAATTGTTGATAAATTAGCCCAATTGATCACGAAAGCCCATTTTGACTCAATTCCCCTTGCTAGGCCAGTTGAGCCTTGTATTTGGTGGCAAATTTTGCCACTTGCCTCATGTTCACACCTTAACTAGCCTCTATATATAGGAGGGTTAGTGAGACTTAATGATCCTTTTGCCATTTAATCACCCTTGCCATCAAAAGTTTAAGACACAAACTCCCTCCATTTGCTCCCATTCCACACGCCTATTTTGGCTAATTGAAACCCATCATTTGTTCATCATCCTTTCTAAACCCAAACTTAAAGATTCATCACCCTTTGATCTTTAAGTATTCAAACACAAATTAAACTTCGTTACCATTGATCAAGATTGTGTGTTCGGGTTTGGTTTTGGGTCGTGTTGCTCGTGTGGTGTTCGTGGGGTGGCCGTGTGGGTCGCGTGGTGAAGGACGGTGCAGTGGGCAGCCGTGCACAGTGGTGTTCGTGGTCTGGCCGTGCGGTGGTGCAAGTGTGTGCAAGCCGTGGTGGTACCGTGCAAGCTGTGTGTGTGTGCCGTGTGGAAGCCGTGGGTACACCGTGTGATTAGGCCGTGTGTTTTAGTTTCCGAGCAGCGAGTTTTTGAGTGTTTACCTTGTTAATCTTCTTCAAGGTAACATACTTTCTCAACTTAATTGGTGCACTATGATTCATAGTATCGATTAAATGAACAAGATTAGTTTATATGAAGTTTTGATCATGTTTTTAGGTATGAATGTATATCTGATTTTGAAATGATTTTATGATGATTTTAAGGTTTAAAATGATGATCTTATGATTGAAAATGTTGTTATTAAGTTTTATGTTTATCATGTTCAAATTTGATGAATTTTGGATACCTGAAAGTTGATGATTTCATGTGTTGAAATGATTGAAGTATGCGTGTATTTTGATGAAGTTAGATGAGTTCTTGATTCTTGGATGAGTTCTTGGTTGAAGTTCTTGAATCTTGATTGAGTTCTTGATTGAAGATCTTGAATCTTGGATGAGTTCTTTGAGTTCTTGATGAGTTATTTAAGAGTCTTTATGAGTTCTTGATTGAGTCTTTAAAGTTAAAGAAAGTTAAAGAAAAGGTTAAAGAAAGTTATAAGATGTTGTAAGATGTTTGGTTTACATGTTATTTTCTTAAGTCAAGGCGTAAGATGCAACTTAAGAAGTAACTAAGAATGTAAACTTCGGATTAAAGATGTTAAAGATTGTAAAGATTAGCTTGATTTCGTTACTAGACGCCTAATTCGTAGAGTAAGATTCTATGTTTTTGGGTTAAGACGTTGCCCCTATCCTAACCGCGGTATTGGGATAGTGATTACCACTATGTCGTCTTTGACATGGATTTCCAGTAAGATTGGTTTCATAGGGTTTGGAGTAAGATTATCAATCCTGGCATAGTTGGAAAGTTCGTTCGCGTAAGATGCGTTCGTACGTGCGTAGTCCGGTCTAGTATGCGAATGATTGCGCCAAAGATAAGATTGGTTGAGTTAGTCGAGTCAAGTATGTATTTGTATGATTCGCATGATTTGACGTTATGATTTAGATGTTTGGTTTATGCTATGTTCTTGTGTATTCCCGTTAGGGTGAGACAGTTATGTTACTCGCCACTGACGGTGGACTGTTGTTTACTTTTTCAGGTAATTCCGATGATGAGGTTCTTGCTTAGCTTTGGGTTGGGCGAGCGCCGATATAGTTACATAGTTGTACTTTTGTTGTTATTCTATGATTTTAGTTAGCATTAGACTTTAGTAGTGATTCTTGTTTACTTTTGCTATAACTCTGACATGTGGTTAGAGTTACGTTTATTAGTAGGGGTTTGACTTTTGGATTAGTAATGTACAAACTTGTGGGTATTTGTACTTTTTGGTTTAGTAATAAAGTATTTTGAGGTTTGTTTTAATTTTTAAGTACTTTAGTTTGCTAGTTCTGGCTATTCGACTCGTCGGTTTCTTCCAAGCCGGTTTTAGCCAGTCGGGTCGCCACAGATACATACACCCACTATATTGTGTTGTTCACTTCCATCTATGCCCCAATTTAGTTGCAACAAAGGAGTGAGAATAGACTCTTATGCAAAGTTTGTTTATGAGTGTGAAATAAATAAAGAGATAAAATGCATGTGATGAGAGATATAGAAAGAAATGATTACCTAATAAAAAAAGAAAACATTTGTTGCAACTAATGCGTTGTTGGTAAACATTGCAATAAATTGGGGTAAAATAAAAGGTAGTACTCCGTACAATATTTCAATTATGGAATATTATCAATGACCATTAATAATTTATAAATGTAATTTACAATACATGCATATATTGTTACTTGATAGGAACAAAGTATAGTTAATACAAACTAATTTGTTGTGTTTAAATTAAGGTAGTTAGTTTCTTAGTTTGATATGGTTTATTTAAGGTAATCAAAACATGTGAATTTGGAGAAACATATTAAAGATAGTAGATTTAAAAGAAAAGTTAAAACTGAACAAAAATCCTAATTCATAGTAGCTCAACAAAGCTACCAGGGTTTAGGCTCCATTTTAGTTTTTTTTCCCCCTCCACTATTGCATTAAATCAAACTACAAAGCTACAAGGTTCGTAAAATTACCATTGTAGAAATTTGTTAAAATTACCATTGTAGAAATTTGTTATTTGAAAATGATGTAGCTTAAAATTATGATGTGGAAATTAAAAACTTTACCCCACCATAGTAACATATACGATTCATTTATTTTTCTTACTCATAAATTATATGAATACAGATTCAAAATTAATAAAATAGATTTATCACATCAATTATTAAAATAGAATCACTCTTACAAAACAACTAGAATAATAATTAGAACTTTTTGTCCAAAACTACCTTAGTTACACCAGATTTTGCAAGAAACTACATCATTTACAAAATTTTTAAAAAAAACTACCGTTTTTCTTTATCTACTTTGTTGTTGAAAACTACCATTCATCACTTTTAGGCATTACCTTTAATTTTTCGGACAATAAAAATATCATGTTCTAGGAAAATTCTTTGTTATTTTTTTTACTAAATTACACCTACATTTTGCCTATCACCATTTTTTTTTTTTTACCTAGTTGGCCTATTTTACTAAATATGTCAATAAAATTAGTAAAAAGTGAAAGTAGGAAATAGATTAAAATAAGTGTGTTTTAGTAAAAAAATTATGTGAGGGGCACAAGTAGAGGTGTCAATTTTCGACCCGACTTGAAAAACTTGAATAACCCGACCTGTAATTAGCTGGTTTTTACAAAATTTTCTAGATTTTTGAACAGTTTAAACCCGCCTTTTCAAACCCTTTAATTTTCAACCCGACCTAGTTACTTTACTATCAAATTTCTAAATTGTCATTTTGATCGTTTATTTGTTGAAAATGATTTTATAAGACACTATTTATTAATTCTTGTTATTTAGAATACAAATGTAGACATATATATATATATATATATATATATATATATATTGTTTTTAATAAATAAGGTTATAAATATTAGATTTAGAACAAAAAAAAAAACATTATAAATCTCTAAACCCGTTGGGTCAACCCGAACCCGGAGGATTTGGGTCACAAATAAGATATCTAGAACCTGAACCCGATAACAACCCGCTTTCGGTAACCCAAAACTGGTATCAAATTAGTGTAACCGACCTGAGCCGACATGTTTGACACGTCTAGGCACAAGACATTTTCTTGAATGAAAATTTAAAATCAACATTTAAAAATGATGAATGGTAGTGGTCAACAACAAAATGGATAAAAATATGCAATTTTTCACAAAATTTTGTTAGATAAGGTAGTTTCTTGCAAAATGTGGTGTAGCTAAGGTAATTTTTCACAAACTTTTTTTTTAAATAAAGCAGTTTCTCACAAAATGTGGCATAACTAAGGTAGTTGTGGATAAAAAATCTTAATAATTATTTACACTACGCCCTTTGGTCATTATGTAACAAATTCATTTGATTTTGTCCAATTAAGAAATAAAAAGCTTCAGATGATCAAACAATTATGGACAACAATATGAATAAGGTAAAACTCTATGATTTTACAAACATTAGTCCAATTAATATAAAAATAGGGTTTCCAATATCTAGGAATCGAAGCCATAACTTGTAAATGAAGTGCATGACAGCATGACTTGTAAATAGTACTCCCTCTGCCCCTAAAAGATTGCCCATTTACTTTTTCTCATCTCACGAGACACATCTTTAAATGAAAATATCTTGAGATACGTATAATAAAAAATTATAAGCATTACATTTTAAAAAAAGTACACATTGAGCCGAATCAAACGAGATCCCATTTGATTATATTTTTCCTTATATGTATAAAATTATAGAGAGTCAAAGTTACCAATGTAAATCCAATGAAGGTGAATTACATACAACATATGTACCTAACAAGTCATTAATTTACAAAATGATAATAACAAAGTGAAATAACATATTACTAAGTACTCAAATGGAACAGAAACTGTAGCTAACCAACCAGTTTGTTCGAAAAATCTGTGCAGAAATAGAACAACTGCGACAATTATATAGACAGTTCAACATGGGTGGGTATCAACCATTTGATAGTTCATTTTGGACCAAAGTCATAATAAACGAACTTTTACGCAATCAGTGAGGTACTGAGGCTCACAACGTCACACATAGAAAGTTAGACACAGTATGTGTCAAACATATTACGGATTAACAGAGTATAATAAATTATTTTCCTGAACCTTCTGTTGGTATTATACAAAAAAAATTGAGGATATAATTATGCGGAAACATTTTTCCCAGATAAAATAAAAAATCACTTAAGAGTGTAGAAACTACCTTAGGAAGTAAACAAAGAAAATTCACGATCAAACAAATCTGTGGCATCAGAATTGTTGTATGCCACTTTGCCAAGTTTCATTCTTTATAGGCTTTAGAATGTTTTCAATTTCTGAAAGGGTTTTCTCATCCTTTCCTTCAGCTTCAAGTTCTAAAGCTGCAGCAACATTTTCCTCCACCTGAAATATTGAAGGAAAACAACATTGAATTTGCTACTGCATATGCATATAGAGCATGCAGGCTAGAAGACTACCAAAACAAACAAAAAAAATTATATCTTACACTAGGGTTTATGTACACCCATGTTTATCTTGCTCATTTAATATGCAGATTTAGAAAATGAGCAATAAAGAAAACTAAATGAGCAATCTGAAATAATTTCACAAGCAAAATGAATGTTAAGGGTGCGTTCTGAACTGAACTGAATTTATTAAACCCGTTTGAAACTTTTTGAACTTATTGGACCTGATTAGACATGATTAGCCCTAATTATAGAAACAATTGAATCTCATCACACAATTCACACCTAATTGGACTTGATCAAACCTTGTTGAACTTATTAAACCTAATTAGATTTTATTTAAATTTATTTGGATTTATTTGAACTTATCTAAACTGAAACGTATTTTTTTTAGGTGAAGACAACGCACCCTAAATGAGCAAAATATAAACCTGGATGTAGCTCTACGTGCACCTGGGTGCATAGTATAGGAGCTCAAAATTCCAGCATTCATATACGATGTTGTATTATTGTTATGCGATTTGTTGCACTCTTGCATTTGGCTAACATGATGGAGAGTTAGTTGTATGATAGATGTTCCAAATTTACTTTAATCTCTACTCAAAGAAAAGACAAGGTAGATACGAACACTAACCTGCCTAACAGAGTTCATGCCAACAAGGACAGTAGAAATGTCTCTGTTTAACAAACTGTACTGCAGAGCTAACTTTGAGATGTTCTTTCCATTCTTCTTACAATAATCAGCAGCAGTTTTACATGCATCCTGCAAGCAAACAGAAAGATGAATCAACGAGACTTAGAAAGTCAACCCTAAAGCTTAAAGGGGACCTATATTGCATGAGAACGGGTACGGGTACAGAAACAAGTTTGAAATGGGTACCAAATATGTTAGTGAAAATAAAAAAGACATGGGTACGGGAAAGATATTTTATCATTTCAATTTGCCTTATTTTCATTATAATTTAGAGAATATGAAAATGAAATCAATGAATTCCTGAGTAAGATGAAGAAAATCTTTCAATATAGTATAAACAATATGCGTAAAAATGAGGAAAATTGACAGTTCAAAAATAACAAAATATAAAGTATCAAGAATACATGGAGTATTGTTATCAGACATGGGACATCAACCCAACAAGGTAACCATGTTACATAGAAGGGGACTAGTACCAATGACTTTAACACTAACCCCGGCAATTGATAAATCATTAACTATTAATGTCAGAGAGGACTTCCCATCACCTGCCAAATGTTTTGGCCAAGTTTAATATATTCTTAGAGTAAGGATGACCCAATAAGAACTTCTAACAAATATTTGTTGATACAGCATTGTCTAGGCAGTAGGCAGAACTAAATCACCAGAAAAGATCAAAATTAACTAGTAACAACTTGCTTGTTTGGGTGTAAATCTTTCAAAAAGTTACCTTGCACCTAATTGAAATTTCCAATACATTCCAATCAAAAAGATCTCTCTTGGGTTCTATCCACCAGAGTATCCTATGATATAATGTAGCAACAGGAAAAAGATACCTTTATCGCAGTTGATGCTGGATGCCATTGTGGAGGGCCATTTTCTGTAAGAAGCCCCATTGCTAGCGGAGAAGCATTGATCACACCAATACCTTTGCTCTTCAAATAAGGTATCAAATCTTCCAAGGTTGAATCATTTATACAAAAGTGGCAATATGAAAGAACAACATCAATTGATCCAGGTGGCACTCGGTCCAATACATAGGTATATACCTCCAATGGAAGTCCAGTTATACCGATGAACCTTGTCTTCCCCGATTCCTTAATTTTCTGAAGAGCAGGAATTGTCTCATTGACAATCTGCAAAACACAACTTGTATTTATTATTTTCACAAAGAAAAGGCTGTGAAGGTATTGTTTGATAACATGGGTAACTAAAAAAAGAATGTAGCTTATCCATGATTTAGCACCTGCTCAAGAGAACCAAATTCAATATCATGACATTGTAGTATATCAACATAGTCAAGTTGCAATCTCTCTAGGCTTTCATCAATGCTCTTGGTAACCCTTTCAGCACTAAAATCAAAGCCTTCGGCATAACGGCCGCACTTTGTAGCAACAATATACTGATCTCTAGGTGCATCAAGTCCTTTCAAACACTTTCCAAGCACTGTCTCCGACAATGTTGCACCATAGTACCTAAACATAATTGTAGGAAAGCATTACCATACACACGAAATAAAAAAATAAAAAAAAATTCACCATAATACACATTCAAGATTATATGCATTCAAAGGACAAAGCCAAAGGCAACATCTTCACAAAAAAAACAACAGAGTCAAGTCATGACCACAGGCAATGTTATTTGGACTCTTCGTTTTACTTCAAGTACCTATATCAGATCCTCGATGAGTACGACACTTGGACACTTCAATTTGGGCCAAAATTATTGAAACTTTTCACAAAATAGTCGAGTTAGGCACTTGGATACGTTACCCTGTTGTACATGAGTACCCGAGTCCGATTGACATAGACTATAGATAGTTAGGTAGTCCCAAGACCAATCTACCCCCACCCCCCCATCCCTCCCCATACCTCCCCCCCCCCCCCCACACACACACACACGCCAACCCCACCTATTAAAAGAAATGACTGAATATTGGGTCTTAGGAGTAAGTTTAGAATCATGGAAAACAAGAAATTCACAGAATAAGCATGTGAAAACACAGACACTTTATCACTGAATTCAGATTCTAAAAAGTTCAAAAAAGAAATCCCAGATTAATATTAGCAGGAATGAGAATGGGCAATAAATAACAACCTTAGGTCTTTCAATTGAACTCTTTAATGAATAGGGGAAGATTTTTATTAAACTAAAATTGGTCACCAATGTTTCAAATTTATGATGAATAAGAAATCAAAGGAGCATGAGCAACCCAAATCAATAAGCTAAAATGAGCACCAAAATTTAAAAAATCCCAACTATGCAAAGGTCTAGAAACCAATAAAAACTACAATGGAAAATTAAAATTAAGAGAATAAAGAACATACGGAGAAGTATCGAAAAAATTGATACCCCGGTTAAAAGCATCAAAAACAGTGGCAATGGCTTCATCCTCAGAAACATCACCAAAGACATTGCCAAGAGGAGAGGCACCAAAACCCACACAACTAAGCTTCAGGCCTGTCTTCCCCAATTCTCTGCGCTCTAGTTTTTGATGGGTTTCCTCCATTGATGTTTTTTCAGTTCTTGGAGCTGGAACTTTGTTTCCGACCTTTCGGAGATGATGAATTTTATACCTTTGTCTTTGTATATGTCTAGTGGCTAACTACTTTAGATGGACACATTTTTTTTTTATTATAAATTTTGTAAATAATAAGTCATTTTTTTTTTACAGAAAATAATAAACCATTTGGATCATACTAATAATTATTATATTATAAAAATAAAGCAAAACAATGGTAATAACTATAATTTAAATTAGGAAATAATAAACATGGTATCAGAGCGGGTTGAGATGGAAGAAATTCTTCGTCAAAAGTTCATGAGAAGTAAGTTTCATTCTGTTCAGTAGCTGTGATTGATAGTTGTTATTTATCTTTGATTGTTAGTAGTGTATGAAAATAGTAAGAATGACTAGTACCACCATTGAAGCCACAAATCCCTTCAGAGGGCAGTAATAGTGTCGTAGTTCAGCAGCTACAAGGTAGCAGCCATTATAGGACCTGGAAAAGGTCTATGGAGATTGTTCTGACTTCTAAAAGGAAGTTAGGATTTGTGACAGGGAGTGTGGTAAGAGACACAACAGACCCTATAAAACAGGAAGCTTGGGATGCTTGTAATGGGATGATAATCTCATGGATATTTGCAAATGTGAGTGACAATATTAAGCAGTCCATAATGTTTATGGGATCTGCAAGGGACATGTGGAAGAACATGGAACAAAGGTTTACTGTGGCTCATGGAGCTAGGAAATATCAGATTTGTAGGCAAATCTTTGAGACAAAACAAAAGGGAAGGCCTGTTAATGACTACTACACACAACTTCAAATGTTGTGGGAGGAACTGTAGAACCTTGAAACCTATCCCTCAATCTCTGAGATGAATACAGAGATAGTGGCCTGTGTGAATTTTAGGCAAAAAAAACAGGAGGAAATGAAACTGTTCCAATTTCTGAATGGTCTAGATGACATAAATGGACCTATCAAAACCCATATACTGATGAGAACAAGTCTTCCAGAGGCTAGTGAAGCATGTAGCATTATTTCTCAAGAAGAATCACAGAGGGATGTGATTGAAGGAACTAAAGAGGAAAATGAAGCGCTGGCTATGTTTAGTAAATCATCAACTCCACATGTGTGCACTATATGTGGGAAGACTGGGCATCAAAAGGAGAAATGTTGGACTGTAATAGGGTACCCACCCTGGTACAACAAGCAAGGTGAAAGTAAAGGGAAAGAAAAAGAGCAACAGAGCACTCCCTATGCATCTCAGAGAGGTGGTAGAGGAGGCAGACATAATAGAGGAGGAAGACAAAGCAGAGGGGGAGGTAGAATGGCTGCTAATGTTCAACCATACAAGGAAACTTCAACCTCACAATCAGGCCAATCAAACAAAGAACTTGGAATTGGAGGAACTGGGATCACTACACAGCAGTTGGAGCAGCTTTTGAAACTTCTCCCAACACCCTCCAAGAGTAATGGAGGAGACACTGATGATGATATGGACTGCAATTATGCAGGAATGGTAGTGTGCAATCAAGAAACTGTAACTGATTCAAGCTGGATTCTGGATTCAGGGGCTACACATCATATAACTGCTCATCTAAGTATACTAGAGGATGTACAAGAAGTCCACACAAAGCCAAGAATAGATCTTCCCAATGGTGCCTCTGTCATTGTGACACACAAGGGGAGTGTGAAGCTGAGTGATGGACTGAAGTTAAAGAATGTTCTGTATGTACCTGCATTCAAACACAACCTCATTTCTATAAAAAAAACTGGTTACTGAAGCTGAATGTGAAGTTCAATTCAAGCAGAACTATTGCATCATTCAGAGACAAGGAGGAAAGGAAGTACTGGGTGCAGGGCTAGCTAAAGGTGGGTTGTACCTGCTAATCAATGAACCAGTGAAGAACCTTGTAGAGAAACTGAACAAGAAACAAGGGCAGGTAAATGCAGCCATCAATAATGTGGGAATGAATATCACTCTTCCTGACTCAATCAAGAAAGAATTGAGACCTACAAAGCAAATGATATGACACCAAAGAATGGGTCACATACCTATGAGAAGACTTCAAAGGGTGAAAGAAATCAAAGAAGAAGTAGAGGGAAAGGAAGAAGATTGCCTCATTTGTCCTCAAGCCAAGATGACAAAGTTGCCCTTTGAAGCGAGCTTATCAAAAGCTGATGAGACATTTGAGCTTGTCCATATAGACACCTGGGGGCCATACAGGATTCCAACCAGAAATCATCACAGATACTTCTTAACTATGGTGGATGATTGCTCAAGGCTGGTGTGGGTTCATCTGCTGAGGCACAAATCAAATGCTTATCAAGAAATCAAAGAGTTGGTAAATCTAGCTGAAACATAGTTTGGGAAAAGAATTAAGGTGATAAGGAGTGATAATGCACTTGAATTCCAAGATGGTGACTACAAAAATTTGTACTTGGAGAAAGGGATTCAGCATCAAACAAGTTGTGTGGACAGGCCTCAACAAAATTCAAGAGTGGAAAGAAGACACAGGAACTTGCTAGAAATGGCAAGGGCTCTAAGAATGCAAGCAGGACTGCTAGTGAGTATGTGGGGTGATTGTCTCCTAGCTGCTGTCTACATCACCAACAGAGCTCCATCTAAGGTACTTGATCATAAATGTCCTTATGAAATCATATACAATAGGAGACCTAATTATCATATGCTTAAAACTTTTGGATGTTTGGTTATGTCATATAATCCAAGTAGAAATCATGATAAGTTCAAAGAAAGAGGTGTGCCTTGCATTTTTATTGGATACCCTCTAGGAAAGAAAGGATATAAACTTCTCAATTTACTTGACAACACAGTGTTTGTAAGTAGAGATGAACTGAGCAAAAAGAAGTTTGAAATGGAGGATTTCATAAGGACATTTATGATCAAAAAGAAGTTTATGATCAAGTACCTTAGATGGAGCAAGTAAATTTCTTCCTTTGAAGGCACGATCCAAATATTTGCTATGAACTATTTGGATCCAAATATTTAAGGATTTGCTATGAACTCTCCCTCTCATGCAGAACTCTCCCTCAGGCAACTCTACTATTCCCTCCGTAACATAAAACTTTCAACAATTGGTTTTGCACGCATTTTGAGGAAGTGATTTAAGGGTGTAAACGAAGAAATTTGTAACGACCCGACTCGCATAAATCGGCGCGGAAGAAACCGACGAGTCAAGTAGTTATAAAACTAAACTCAACACTTAGAAATAAACTAAAAACCTCAAATTATCATTATTAAACCATAAATGTACAATAACCCACAATCTTGTACAAACTAAGTCCAAAAGTCAAATGAACTAAAAATAAAAGTAAAGTACAACTCTAACCACATGCTAGAGTCTTATACAACAAATGTATATCAAAAATCCTGAATCAACGTCTAACAAGTCTAATGTTAAGAAACAAACAAAATAAACAATAGAAGATAAACACGCATAGCGCCGCTCGCCCAACCCAAAAGCTAAGCAAGAGCATCATCGTCACATGTACCTGAAAAACACAACATATCCACCATCAGTGGCGAGTAACATAACTGACTCACCCTAACGGGAATACACAAGTACATAGCAATCATCAAATAACATCATACATACAATCCTCGAAGACACGAGACAACCTCAAACTCGAAATCCCAAAATCAACTCATCACTCGACATCATCAATCATACGACATCCCTATACTCAAATCTAACTCAGGTGCAATCATTCTAGTTCTAGACCGGACTATGCTCGTACGGAAGCATCTTACGCAACCGAACTTCTACTATGTCAGGACCGGGCATAAGCCATACACCCAAATCCCACGAACCCAATCAACCTGGGAAATCGTGTCCCTAATCCCCAATCATTTTGAGCGTACTAGGAATAACATAGTGAGACTCCAAAACTATTCCGATACCGCGGACGGAAATAGTGGCAACGTCTTAACCCAAAAACTAAGCATAAGCCATACACAAAGTCAAGGGCGTCTAGAAAAGAAATCAAGCTAAAGACCTCATACTATCATCATATCATCATAGTTTAATTAAAAACAAGAATAAGCCATACTCTTGAATTCAATCAACTAAATCATCGAAGTTAACCCAAGAATTGCCTATAGCCATACTCTTGAGACTAACCAAACATCATATCATCAATCTTTAACTCAATCTTTAATCAACATATTCCAAATCTTTAACTTTCAAGACTCTTTCTATCACTTTCTTTAACTTTCAAGAACTCTAAAGAACTCAATCAAACCTCAACAAGAACTCTAAAGAACTCAATCAAGAACCTTAAAGAACTCATCTATTACTTAAAGAACTCATCAAGAAACCATTCAAGATTCAAGAACTTCAATCAAGAACTCAATCAAGATTCAAGAACTTCAATCAAGAACTCATACAAACTCAACATCACACGCATATTCATCATCATCATACACGAAAATTTAACAACATTTTATCAAAAATTCATCAAACTTAAACCCAATCACCATGATTTCCAAAATATCATAAAACAATCTTAAAATACGAAAATCCACCATTAAAACACCATTAAAACACTTCCAAAATCAGATTATAGAAATATCCTAAAAACCATGAACAATCAACAACAATCAACCAAACATGCATTTAATCAAAGCTATAAACATAGTATTACCAATTAAGTTGAGTTAGTATGTTACCTTATTGAAGATTACACACAAAATCAACACAAGAATCATACAAGAACGTGCTGCCCGGAACGTCTTCTTGCACGGTCATCAACCCGGTTACCTTGCACATGAACATGGCAACCAAGAAGCCACCACGTAGCCACCACGTCGCTGCCCAAATCAGCACAGTTGCTGCCCAGAAATGGCCATGGCTACTGCCTGAACCAGCCACGGTTCTGCTTGCACCAGACGCTGCCCAGTTGCTGTCCTGCACAGCCACGAACCAGCCCCACCACTGCTGCCACGACCTGCTCCAAAACAGCTCCACGACCAGCCTTGAACCAGCCACTGTCCAACCTCGAACCAGCCACTGTCCAACCTCGAACCAGCCAAGACTCACCCACACGACAGCCTTGCACGAGCACCCACGAACACCCACTCAAACCATGCCCGAAACAACATCAAACTAGTAATCTTGAATGAATCGGTTGAGGTTTAGAATATGATTTAATACTTAAAGATCAAAGGATACATAATCTTTAAGTTTTGGTTATGAAAAGATGATGAACAATGATGAGTGTTCATCTAATCAAAAATGGTGTGAGGTTGATGGAGATATGAAGGGAGGTTTTGCCTTTGAAAAGAGATGGCAAATGATGAACAAAAGATGGCAAATGGGCAAATGAATCCAAAGCCTTACTAACTCCTCTATTTATAGAGGTTAGTATAGGTGTGAACATGAAGCAAGTGGCAAACTTGCCATCACACAAGGGAAAACCGGTCATGGGCTAAACCAACGGGCTCGAAAAGATCATTTGGGCCTTTTGCACTAATTTCATGACTAATCATGATTATTTTGCACTTGGCCCAAAATTAATTAATTAATTAGAAAATTAAATAATAAAATTCTAATTAATTAAAATAAAATAAAATAAGGAAATACTAAACCATTAAAAATAATGGTTACACTAAAAACATTAAAAATAGTCTAAAATAAATTTTAGACCATGCACCGCAACAACCATAATTACAATAAAGTAATTACAAGATTAGCCCAAAATCTGGGGCGTTACAATCTCCCCTCCTTAAAAGAATTTCGTCCCGAAATTCAAGCAAAGGAGATTATTCACCATCAGTAATCCGGGCTTGAAACATCAAAAAGTCAGACGAAATCTGACGGAACTTCAGCTTCCACCAACGTTCAACCGATCCTTGCGACTTGACGCTTCAGCCACTCAGCTCAACCTGCCTGCACGATCGAAAAGTGTTCGTCGAAGTCCTGAACATGCTCCAACATCCTTCGACGCACTACTAAAGACCTCGGGATCCTCCTCGTTGCATGGAAGGTCAAGATAGATGAAAAGTCTATCCTTCGCTTCAACGACGAACCCAGACTTACGGACTTCGGTCACATACTCAAGTTACTCCTCGACTCCAGACTTAACTCTTAGAGGTGTAAAAACAATCAAATGACCGAAAACTGGTATATGGGTTATGATCGATTGATTAGAATACAAATGCAGATACAATCGGTCGATCAGGGTAAGTGTAGAATACAATCAGTTGTCTTGGACGATCGAATAAAATTCCAAAACAAACAATTAATTTCAAAATTCCATATCAGGTTTAGAATATCTGGATTAGAATGCGGGGATCGAAACAATGCCCACCTTTGAATGACAAGAACAACAAGGACGTGAATAAATGCCTGATATGAACATCGAATACTATATACGGAGATTAAAGAACGTCTCAATGAAGTATATCGATTTACGAGAAATAGGATAACTATGATTACAAAATAATAAATATATATATACACATATATATATATGGATACAAATAGAAACAACGATACGAGGGTGTGTAAATGGCATAAATTATTCATCGATAAATCCTAGTGATGATGGACGATATTAACAACAATAATGGCCAAAAACACGGTGGATAACACAAGGTGAAATGATGTTAAACACGAGGTCGGCCAACATGAATAACGTTAATGATTTATGATGGCCTCAATTAGGTGTAATGATGATAACATCGAAGAAGGGTGGTCATAGATGACAATAACGATCATGATCGACGATGTCGATGACAAGAATGATGATAATGGATTACGACGCTCATGATCAAGGGTTAAGAACTTATGACGTCGAATAAAGGAATGACAATCAATATAACAAATTGTCCTAAATGATAATGAAGGCATCATGAACAATAAAGAATTGATTAGAACAAGGTAATAACAATATTGTTAACAATTAGAAGTAACAATGAATCGATAGTGCTACTTATGTTAACAATGAGAGTACTCACAAAAATAAGTTTAACATCGGAAATAAGGTTAATCGTAAATCAATTGTAAGGGTGATCAAATAGGTTTAGTTCAATTAGGTTCTGGTTCAATACGGTAGGTCAAGCGGTTTCCTGACCACAATTACACCCTTATAAGATATAGTCTAGTCTGCCTTAACACTTCCCTTTGTTGAGTACGCGACTCAGAAATATAAATTCGCGAAACAAAGCTCCCACCTGGAGATATTCGCGAATCATCTTCTGCTCCATAATATCCTTAGTATCATACGGAGATGATCTGCAAGCTCAGACTCGTCTCACGCTTAGACTAAGATATTATCGAAGAAGACTACGACGCACTTATTGAGTAAGTGATGAAAAGTCCGGTTCATCCGATTCCATGAACACGGGAAAGCGTAAACGAAACTGACAACATCACTTCAAAACCCGTAGTGGTCGTATTCGTACGAAGAAGCGGTCTTCGAAAAGTCTCCAAATCGCCCTTCTGGCAAAGCTTCCTCATCTTCAAGGCTGAGATTACCTTCACTCCTTTCTTAAGGACGAACCCAGAGTAGATAACTCGGTTGAGATCCTCGGAATGTCACTGACTGATCTCGGCAACGAATAATCGCTCGATACCTCGACAGCCAGTCCATGCCAATAAAGACATCGAACTTCATCAGCGGAAAATCCTTCAAATCGGTTGTCGCCTGCTTCACCAGCTACACGTTAGGCAAACTACGGAACTCGAGCTGACAAACAAGATCCTCTCCAAAAGGGAGAGTTATAAACGAACTAACGGAAAACCGAGACTCCATCGAACTGGACCCCTGTTACTGCCGTGGTCGTACAACGGACTCGATCCTTCATTGGAGACTTAGCCGATGTCGAAAGCTCCTCTCCTGCCGATGAAACATGCCATAGGCGGTGTCGTCACATCGCTTCCCTGGGTGGAAGTTCTTGCGCAACTTCTATACCTCGAACCGTCGAAATCCTAATGCGATCTAGCGGTCGGAGGGGTACTACTAAGAGTACTACATCAAGCTTCCCAAAGGATAGCAACATCCTCGGGGTCGGGGTCTTCTTCTAGCTGGCATCCTCCTCGATAACAGACGACTGAAAGTCGAGTGCTACCTCGTAAGCTTGACGTAACGACTTCGCTCCACTGCTGATCATACGAACGCGAAACCTCGTATCCAACTCCTTGACGTAACGCTTGTCCCGCTCCTCCTCGGATGGAACGACTGACGTAGCGAACATCGATAATTCGGCGAAACTATCGGGGTACGCCTGAACTGTTATCTTACCCTGCATAAGAGTAAGAGACTCCTCTGGTTTCCATCACCGCAACTCGTCGGGGTAGAACCTCTTCTGGCCTCAGCTACGAACTCGTACCACAATATCGAATGCGGGGTAAGCGCGCGTTCCTAGCTATGCTCCACCAGTTATCGACATCTCCTCGCGAGTGATAGGCGACGAACTGATCCTTCTCGTGCTCGGACAAAACGTAACGTTGAAGAGCTTCCTACCTCGTGGATTCAACTCCTCAACATCGTAGGGCCGACAACCCATCGAAAGTCGGTGGTCGAAGATGAGCGATACGATCGAACGTCGACTGCGATCCTGATAGTTGTCAACTAAAATGCGCTAGCGTATAAATCGCTTCTTCGAGCGCTCGTAATCTCTGTCGTCCCGAACTCGACCGGCGAGGTGTGAACACGTCAAACCGTAATACGTTAAGGACACAAATAAACACACCATGTTAATCAAAATCACACTTAAGTCAAGAATACACACAAAAGAGGATAGGAAAAAGAGTCTTATCCCGGATTATTCTACCCGTCACTCTTCTCCCAACACATAATCCTAGAATTTGGTTTATACACTCGGGAAAATAAAGCTCTCAACTCCCGGGTTTAACTCAAATCCTAGAAACTTCACTTAAACCTATTCGGCTCTGATACCAACTGTAACGACCCGACTCGCATAAATCGGCGCGGAAGAAACCGACGAGTCAAGTAGTTATAAAACTAAACTCAACACTTAGAAATAAACTAAAAACCTCAAATTATCATTATTAAACCATAAATGTACAATAACCCACAATCTTGTACAAACTAAGTCCAAAAGTCAAATGAACTAAAAATAAAAGTAAAGTACAACTCTAACCACATGCTAGAGTCTTATACAACAAATGTATATCAAAAATCCTGAATCAACGTCTAACAAGTCTAATGTTAAGAAACAAACAAAATAAACAATAGAAGATAAACACGCATAGCGCCGCTCGCCCAACCCAAAAGCTAAGCAAGAGCATCATCGTCACATGTACCTGAAAAACACAACATATCCACCATCAGTGGCGAGTAACATAACTGACTCACCCTAACGGGAATACACAAGTACATAGCAATCATCAAATAACATCATACATACAATCCTCGAAGACACGAGACAACCTCAAACTCGAAATCCCAAAATCAACTCATCACTCGACATCATCAATCATACGACATCCCTATACTCAAATCTAACTCAGGTGCAATCATTCTAGTTCTAGACCGGACTATGCTCGTACGGAAGCATCTTACGCAACCGAACTTCTACTATGTCAGGACCGGGCATAAGCCATACACCCAAATCCCACGAACCCAATCAACCTGGGAAATCGTGTCCCTAATCCCCAATCATTTTGAGCGTACTAGGAATAACATAGTGAGACTCCAAAACTATTCCGATACCGCGGACGGAAATAGTGGCAACGTCTTAACCCAAAAACTAAGCATAAGCCATACACAAAGTCAAGGGCGTCTAGAAAAGAAATCAAGCTAAAGACCTCATACTATCATCATATCATCATAGTTTAATTAAAAACAAGAATAAGCCATACTCTTGAATTCAATCAACTAAATCATCGAAGTTAACCCAAGAATTGCCTATAGCCATACTCTTGAGACTAACCAAACATCATATCATCAATCTTTAACTCAATCTTTAATCAACATATTCCAAATCTTTAACTTTCAAGACTCTTTCTATCACTTTCTTTAACTTTCAAGAACTCTAAAGAACTCAATCAAACCTCAACAAGAACTCTAAAGAACTCAATCAAGAACCTTAAAGAACTCATCTATTACTTAAAGAACTCATCAAGAAACCATTCAAGATTCAAGAACTTCAATCAAGAACTCAATCAAGATTCAAGAACTTCAATCAAGAACTCATACAAACTCAACATCACACGCATATTCATCATCATCATACACGAAAATTTAACAACATTTTATCAAAAATTCATCAAACTTAAACCCAATCACCATGATTTCCAAAATATCATAAAACAATCTTAAAATACGAAAATCCACCATTAAAACACCATTAAAACACTTCCAAAATCAGATTATAGAAATATCCTAAAAACCATGAACAATCAACAACAATCAACCAAACATGCATTTAATCAAAGCTATAAACATAGTATTACCAATTAAGTTGAGTTAGTATGTTACCTTATTGAAGATTACACACAAAATCAACACAAGAATCATACAAGAACGTGCTGCCCGGAACGTCTTCTTGCACGGTCATCAACCCGGTTACCTTGCACATGAACATGGCAACCAAGAAGCCACCACGTAGCCACCACGTCGCTGCCCAAATCAGCACAGTTGCTGCCCAGAAATGGCCATGGCTACTGCCTGAACCAGCCACGGTTCTGCTTGCACCAGACGCTGCCCAGTTGCTGTCCTGCACAGCCACGAACCAGCCCCACCACTGCTGCCACGACCTGCTCCAAAACAGCTCCACGACCAGCCTTGAACCAGCCACTGTCCAACCTCGAACCAGCCACTGTCCAACCTCGAACCAGCCAAGACTCACCCACACGACAGCCTTGCACGAGCACCCACGAACACCCACTCAAACCATGCCCGAAACAACATCAAACTAGTAATCTTGAATGAATCGGTTGAGGTTTAGAATATGATTTAATACTTAAAGATCAAAGGATACATAATCTTTAAGTTTTGGTTATGAAAAGATGATGAACAATGATGAGTGTTCATCTAATCAAAAATGGTGTGAGGTTGATGGAGATATGAAGGGAGGTTTTGCCTTTGAAAAGAGATGGCAAATGATGAACAAAAGATGGCAAATGGGCAAATGAATCCAAAGCCTTACTAACTCCTCTATTTATAGAGGTTAGTATAGGTGTGAACATGAAGCAAGTGGCAAACTTGCCATCACACAAGGGAAAACCGGTCATGGGCTAAACCAACGGGCTCGAAAAGATCATTTGGGCCTTTTGCACTAATTTCATGACTAATCATGATTATTTTGCACTTGGCCCAAAATTAATTAATTAATTAGAAAATTAAATAATAAAATTCTAATTAATTAAAATAAAATAAAATAAGGAAATACTAAACCATTAAAAATAATGGTTACACTAAAAACATTAAAAATAGTCTAAAATAAATTTTAGACCATGCACCGCAACAACCATAATTACAATAAAGTAATTACAAGATTAGCCCAAAATCTGGGGCGTTACAAAATTAGTCAATATAATTTTAATATTAGGAACTTATAATCACATTCTTGCTTATATTAAAACTATTTTGACTAATTCCTTCGTTTACACCCTTAAATTGTTTCCTCAAAATGCGTGCAAAACCAATTGTTGAAAGTTTTATGTTACGGAGAGATTATATTTTAGACTTTATTGTTATCACCATGCATGGGTTTCATTTCCCCCTTCATGGCAATTAATCATACTTTTCACAACCTGTTTGAATGATATTGGGTCTTCATTGAGGCTTAAGTCACATTCATTTTCAATCGCATAAACCATGTAATCATCTGAAATAGCAGGTCTCCATTCTCGTATTGTAATCCCCGTATTTTTTAGGAATAAATAATTGCATTTTTAGCATATATAAAAGTGATT